>JBBBVM010000604.1:600000-1010438 GCA_037355625.1 Petunia x hybrida | reverse complement strand
GATATTGTTTCCTGTTGTCGATCACTGGACTGCGACAACTCGTATGAAATTGTTAGCACGTTAGAGGATACTTTGACACCTGTTCAGTTGAATTTGTTTAGGCAGTTGAATTTGTTTAGGCAGACCTGCTTTGAAGTCTTAGATCTGCCACAAGTTTTTGGTCAATACCAATTAATTCACCACTTGATGTTAAGAGATATTATATCAGACCACCCCAATGAGTTTACTATTATGGTTAATGGTACGCGGATGTGCTTTGGCTTAAGAGAATTTGCAGTTATAACAGGTTTGAATTGCTTTGGGGATGATATAGTTGTTGTTGATGCTACTCCTAATAGGCTTATGTCGAGCTATTTTCCCAATCAGGAAAAGGTGTGTAGGAGTGAGTTAATCAAATGTTTAACTGGTAAGCGCTGGATTGGAGATGAAGATGCCGTGAAGCTGGCTGTTCTACATTTTCTACATGTGTTTGTGTGTTATCTACCGACAGTGGTCAGTACATACCCAAGGAACACTTTGATTTGGTTGAATCGAGGGCATATCTTACTTATCCATGGGGCAAATGTTCGTTTATGTTATTGCTTGAAACCATTAGCCAGAAGTTATATCCTCATTTGAAATTTTATCGTATTGGTGGGTTGCCGCTTACCGTACAAATTTGGTTTTATGAATGTTGTGTGGTGGTTGATCACAAAAGTTGCTACTCGTGTTGGTAACTTAACTCCTAGGATTCTCAATTTGAAAGTTACTGTCAATCAACCAAGGTTTAGCAATCTGTCCAAAGGAATGTTTAGTGGCACAAGAGCTGAGGTGAAAAATTGTTACATTTACTTTTATTGTGTTTTTTTTTGTATGTATTTGTATGCCTTTGTATGCACATTTCGTTAACAATTATTGTGGTTTGTTTTTAGTTTTCATTTTTCTTTTCCTGTTTTTTTTTTTTTTATAGTTGGTGTTAACCAATATTGTTCCAAGTCCTGCTGAGGTACGGAACTTCAACTTGCCTCCTTTGGATGATGCTGTTGTAATTAGAACTAAGGCCCCTCCTAGACAAAGTGTCCCCGCTCGACTGCCTGCTTCTGCGTCTATACCCATCCTCCTCTAAATAAATGCAGCATCAGAAACAACCTGTTTGTGCGTCCTAACCTGTGCATCTAAGCGATGTTGTGGCTCAGTTGCAACAGTTGACTACTGACTTTCAGGATTACAAGACGCATGTATGTGTTTCTTTTATGTTTAGCATCTTGTTGATTTTGTATGCTTGCAAGTTGACCTTTCTGTATTTTCTTTTGTATTTATTTTGTAGGTTGACTCTAAATTTACTAATCTTCGTACTTTTTTAGTAACTCATTTAGTGAGGTGTTTGCTCGCTTGAAGGTAATTTATTCTAATGACTTACCTTTTTTATAAACGCATTGTTGTATTTTGTGATTTGTTTTTGTAACTATTTCTTATTTCAACAGGGTGTTGGAAGCAACCCTATTGTGGATGAACATGATAATCGAGCTAGTGATTCTCAATATGGCAGTCCTTTTGAAAGCGGTCCTTCTATGTAACCTAGTGATAGTGACGCCAACTTTTTTGTATGTGTGTTTGCTTCTGTTCTGTTATTTCTGTATACTTTTCCTAATGTATACAAATGTATTGTTGTGTATACATGGTGTTTCTGATGCTCCATCTGTGGCCATGGTTCTGAATTTTTGGATCGAACCGCTGGAAAGTTTGCATACTGCAACCACACTTAGTAGTAGTGTATGTTTTTGTGTCTTTATTTTTGATTGTAATCACCTAATTTTGGCACGACAATTCATGAATAGCTTGAAATAGCTCAAAATAGTCGAGCTAACTTTCCAGGATTTTCGCCAAATTTTAGTCTTTTATTTTGGTTAAAATTTTCCATTTAAATGATAACAATAATAAAAATTAAAAAATTAACAAAAATACTTGTTACGTGTTTTATGATTTTAATTATAGTAATGTTGTAATTTGTGTAGCTTTAATTTTTAGTTTATTGTTCAATGCTTTAATTTGTTTGGAACTCTAGTTGGCTATTTTGCGAATAAAAACCAAGCAATCAGCCCAGTTGCGCAACCCAATTCCCATCTGACCCGGCCCATATAACTTCATATAAAACCATTTTCTTGCCATTTTCGGCCATTCTCCACAAAACTCACACAACTAAGGCAATTCTTTGCCAATTTTGCAAACCCTACCGGAAATCGGTCCACCACTCCTCCGCGGCACTCCCACCGTGAACCACCACCGGAAAATATCAATTTTACACCCCTGGACTCGGGTCGACCTCCTCATCCCGTTTCCGAGCTTGTTTTTCCCAAAATCGCAACAAATTCGCGTAGATCGAGGTCGAAAGTGGCTGTGAAACCCAACTCCGGCGACGGCTTATCTTTTCCGGTGGATTTTTTACCTCCTTGATTTCTCATGTCCTCCTCTATCACCTCCTCTGCTCCGTTTCTTTTTTAATAGGACCTTGAGACCCGATTTGACATGCTTTGTAAGTTCTTGTATCCATTGCTCTTTCCCCTGCTTATCGTTTCCATTTTTCTTCTCTTGCTCTAATTGAGACGATCCCAAATGGGATCGCTTCAATTAGAGCGAGAAAAGGATGATAGAATTTGCTTTGTTTCAAGCCGAGATGATGACGTATCTGTAGGTTGGTGAGACTGTGAGGGAGTCGGGTGATAGTGAGGCGTTGTCGCTGTGATAACGGGTTTTGGTTCGATGATCCGAGGTTGTTTTAGATAGCATGATGGTGTCGTTGCTATGGTGTTAGGTTGAGGTACTTAGAGTTTGTTTAGTTGATGGCGAAGCTGCGATGAGGCAGAAAACAGAGGCGAGGCAGGGATCGGGGCTGTTTTGATTCTACTCGTGGTGTTGATGAGTTGAGAGCTGTTTTGCTATGATGACGATGGTGTTGGCGGGGTTTCTGTTGCTTGTCGAATCGAGGCAGTGGTGACGATGCTATTGTGGATTGACGTCGATTGGATGGGGTTGTGCGTGGGTGATTGGTATCGGGTTCACTTTAGTTCAGTTTTTTGCCTATGGTTTGTTGGCGTTGACGAGCAGTGGTGGTTGCTGCGATGCTGATTTGATTTGGCATGATGAAACTGTAGCAATGGCGATGTTTCAAAAGCGAGCAAGGCTGATGCAATGGCGCTGTGATGCCAGCAGTTTATCGAGGCTTGATGACTGGTGATGCAAGCTCGGGGGAGTAGCGGCAAGGCTGATCCGAGGGATAGCAAGGCAGTGTTAACACTGCAACAATAATAGAGAAGCTGACCTTTTTTTTTTGGGGTAATCAATTATTCGAATCCTTTAGCTCATTTGATTTCGGATTAGTGTTAGTAGTCGCAAGCCTGATTTGATTAATGGTACATAGTTGTGTTTTGGTCTCACATGATTCTTAGTTTAAGATTGAAGCTGACAATTTTAATTGAAGTTGGTTCATTCCATCATTGTCATTTGACCAATTGATTAGCATTGGTTTCATGTTGAGCATATTGCGAATTCAGTGATGTCGGATTATCATTTTAGTCTAACTAGTGTTGCCTTGAATTGAATACTGATCACATCTCTTAGTTTCAAGTATGCAGTATCGTATTAAATGTGTTAAAGACATAACCTGCTCAATTTAGTTTTGATGAAGTATGGTTAGGAAGTTGAAGATAGCTTTGATTCTTTGTTGATTGTTTAGTTGATTGTTTTGGTTCTAGGATCAGATCAACTTTTGTTTCAAAAAAGAGTAAAAAGGGGGTCAATATGAAAGTACAGCAATCAGCTTGAAACAAGGAACTTTAGCATAGGATTCTTGCTTTTTGGTTGAAAAATTCAAAGCCTCACATGGGGGCTTTTGTCTCTATTATTTGCCCAACACTCTACTCTCTCTCTCTTTAATCAGAGTTACATTAAATGCAAAGGAAAAAGGATGGCACGCCTGAGAGCTTTCTTTGTCTGTTTGGACACAATTTTGGACTTGGCATTTAATGCCAATAAGTCCAAGAGCTATGTGGGAATCTGATATATAAAGGGGGCATTTACTCTGTTGAGAATTAACTACATACAACATTAACTCCTCTCAACAACCCCTCTAAAAAAAAAGAGATCTGTGAATTTTTATTTTTTGAAAAAAAAGAAAAGCAGTAAAAAATTTTAAAACAAAAAAGACAGAGGAAAGGAAGGGTTTAGCTCTGGTTTGTAGCTGAAATTTGGAGTCAAAAGTCTTGTTGCTGTTCGTTTCTCCTGGTTGCTGGCTGTAGTTTGAGTTGCTGTTCAATTGGTTAATTTGGAGCCCCATTTCTGCTATTAGGTATTCCTCAAATCTTGTATGTATTTAGTGTATGACAATGTTTTCAAGCATATATGAAATGATTACTGAGAGCCTATTTATATATCATGTTGTGGTTGTTATCCATGAATATATTTAGATCCGTTGTTAAAAGTTGATTGTATGTTACACGCTTTAATAATAACCCAATATTGTAACCACTAGGGCTAGATCTGAAACTGACATTTAAAAGGGACTGCTTAATGTAAATTATTTGTTTAGAAAGGAAAACGCACAGTATATGCCACCTTCATCTAAATTTTGTAAAAAGGGTCAGATCTGGAACTTCTTTGTAAACTGGCCATGTAATGCAAATAGTAGGCGAATTTGATGTCTATCTTAATCTTAGTGTTAGATTAGCAAAGAATTAAAATTGGAAACTCTGACAGACGGAAATAAATTATTTTGGCGAAATGAGAACATAAATGAACAACTTCAAAATAAACCCACTTGGTACATGCTAAAAGGAGGCCAAAATCTGAACATCCTGTGCAAGATAACAAGAAAAGGGGCTGTTTCTGCAAACTGAAAATAACGAGGCAAGATGAAATAGACATTCTGGGCCATAATCAATATCTGAGTATTTGAGGCTCTACCCATAATTAGTTAAGTCTTTTAAGTCATGGCCTCACTTATTTAATAAAGGAATGTGGTTATTCCTCAAAAGGTTTAAAAAGAATTTTATTTAGCTGAATCACTAGCTATAATAAATTGTTAGGGATGCTTTTACCAAAACCAAATACCGAGACAAATATCGAGAAGCATTATCGTGAATTAAATGAAATTATCAATAGTGAAATACCACACTTATAGTAATCCTCAAAACAAATAATAATTCTATGTGAGTTAAAAGCAAAATCAACACTTAGACTTATTTAATAAAAATAATTACCCAATGTTTACACGGGAACTTACTTATATTGGAAGATTCGAACGGACGACGAGTCCGCGGTTAGTCTCCGATAGAGTTTTCGTCAATGAACGGGTGACTCTCACATAAATTAAAGCGTAACAAACAATATGGCAATTAAATAATGAACATAATTCACAAAAGTCGGAGAGCGTCAATAAAGCAATTGTGCTTGCACAGGACCCGAGGGTGCCTAACACCTTCCCGAGGGTCAACCGAGATCCTTACCCGGAACTCTGACGCAGACCACTTGCGAGTCATAGGTGTTCCAAGGTACCTTTTTGGTGACTTGGCACACCTTTGAACTATGTCAAGTGGCGACTCCGAAAATCTCTTAAATAATTCGGGTACCTTAAAACACCCTAAGTCACAACCTTTATTTTTATTTATTTTAGTAAAATTTTAGGGCGTGACAGCTTGGCGACTCCGCTGGGGAAATTAGAATCTCAGGCTTTAATCATTGTCGCTTTTGTGCTTGTGAATATTTGTTTGTTTGTTTGCCATGTTTTGAATGTTACTGCTTTAATATTTATCTGAACTGTATATAAACTGTCTCCTCTTGCGCAACCCCTCTGAGTCTCTGATATATATACCAGTATTGCTTTCAGCATCTGGGAAATCTTCTTACACAAATTGCCCATGATTTAGGAGGACGGTGTGTCGGGGTTAAGTCGGAGACACTGTTGCCGAACAACCTCGATGCGCTTTCCGCCCGGTTTGTCCACCGGGTTCTGAGCCAGTCTAGACACCGAGTCAATTTTGTCACATAGAGTTAAGCCTTTAGGCCCGATTTATCTGCATTTCATTTGATGACTTAGTGAGGTGCGGTACACCGGTACTGCACTTGTCTAGGCTGACCTCCTTCGTGTCAAGACGGGACCCACGTCCTAGAAAGACACATTTAGGGCATTTTCTGTGTTGCATATGTTCGGAAGGTCGTTATGCTGACCGTTATTGGTTTGGGGGTCGGGGTATACTGAAATGGATACAAATGAAAAAAAAAAAAAAGTGTCATCATTATTTTTACGCCGTTATAATGGCGAATTTTTTTAGGTTATTGTGCCAAAATCCATAAAAAGAGTTTTTCGAGTCATGAAATATATTATCGTGTCTTTATAATGCCGAATTTTCTCTAGGTCATTTGTGTTTAAGTCAAGTTCCATAATCTAGTCTAAAATTTTATAATAATAATTTTTTGCGCCGTTATAATGGCGAATTTTTTTTTAGAGTCATTATGTCAAAATCCATAAAAAGAGTTATTATTGTGTCGTTATAATGCCGAATTTTCTAGGTCATTTGTATTTAAGTCAAGTTCCATAATCTAGTCTAAAATTTGATAATAATAATTTTTTGCGCCGTTATAATGGCGAATTTTTTTAGAGTCATTATGTCAAAATCCATGAGAAGAGTTTTTCGAGTCGAAATATATTATTATTGTGTCGTCATAATGCCGAATTTTTTTTGCGCCGTTATAATGGCGAAATTTTTCTTTTTTTAAGTTCGTGTCCAAATGTGTGTCAAAGAGTCCTCAATTTCATCCTTTTTGCATTGTTGCGATAACAGTCAAAATTTCAGTCTGGGGTCTTGTCCAAAGGTGTCAAATAAAACTGTCATTTTAATGCCGTCGTGATGACGAATTTTTTTTCTGTATTTTTGTCAATTTTATGCAGAGTCGTTGCAAATTTTTTTTTTTTTTTAAAAAAAAATGATAAAAATGAAATGAATGAAAAAAAAAAAAAGAAAGAAAAAATGAAATTGAGTCCTACTAAGTGTCGAGTCTTGTTTGCTTTATTTTTATTTAAGTCGTCCAAATTGTGCATTAATCCTAATCCATGTTTATTTAGGTATTATGGCTGCATCGTCCTCGAGGTCCGGGAAAAGAAAATACCCAGAAGGCGCCAGACCACCCGCTATTATGATGATTGATGGCCCGCCTAAAGAGTTAAAGGATTGGTGGAATTCTATGCCACTTATGCAAAAAGAGCTTGTCACTGGTAAAATTGGTCATTTGACTGATCTTTTGCTCGACGATCCTGTTTTGATTCCACGTCGTGATCTAATTAATGCACTTATCCCGCGTTGGGACTCCACCAAGAACACCTTCCAGTTCAATGGGTTTGAGATGACTCCCACACTAGAGGAGTTAGCTGGGTTGGTCAAAATGGACCTTACAGAGAAAAGAATGTTAGCTCCTAGATCTGTCAGTAAGCAAGAGTTTTTCAAGAACCTAGAGATGCCGGTGGATAATACGTTGGGTGGGGTAAGCAATGGTTGGATCTCATTAGGATACCTCTACAAACGTTTTGGGCTGTCAGATAGTTATCAGAAACATCGTTCTGAGTTCTTTCAAACCGTGACCTATGATGATTGGTCTCAACATAGGGCAAAAGTATTTGTGTTTGCTTTCCTGGGGTTGATGGTTTTCCCGCTGAAGTGTAGGCATATACCCATTTCGGTGAGTTGGGTCATGAAAGCTTTGTTTGATAAGGATAAAAACTTCACTGTCATGCCGATGATTTTAGGCAGCATTTATGGCGCTCTGGGTCGGTGCAAGAATGACCCGAAAGAAAACTTCTTCCATGGTTGTAACTTACTCCTTCAAGTTTGGTTTATGGAACATATATGCAGGTGTCCGCCTCTCTTTATGGTTGGGTGTGTTAACACGAGTTATTTGAGTCATCACCCGAAACATGTCAAAAATACTCGCTTCCCAGGCAGTGAAGAGGGTTGGAAATTATTTCTGAATGCCCTAACTCCTCATAAAATTTTGTGGTATTGCAAGTGGTTCGTGGGAAGTGAGATCGCCATTAGAAGCCGAGACCGCCCTTTCTTTGTGCTGATGGGATTAGAGGGGACTCAGCCATATGCCCCTGTCAGGGTACTCAGGCAGTTTGGCCACATCCAGGAGGTTCCCATAGTTGAAAATATGAGCTCTTATATCGCCGAGATTGAGTCTAGTCAGTGCAAAGCGAAGGCAGAGTTTTGGAGATTGTGGGATAACAGAGTATTCTTGGATAGTCGCACACTGGCAAATAATAAGCTGCAGGGAGAGGTCACTCCCGAGTATGAGACATGGTTCCGTCGCCAGCCCCCGCTCGAGGCCATGCCCGAGAGACCCGGGAGAGGTGTTGTGGATATCGAGGAGAGGATGGAATTGCGGTTAGCTGACATGACGCGCCGTCTTGAGGAGAGGCATCGTCTGGATATGGAGCGCATTGTTGCTGAGAGAGATGCCGCTGGAGCAGCTTTGATTGATAGTCAGAGCAGAGAGGATCATCATCGCCATGAGGCTGCAGTGTTGCGGGCCCGACTTGACAGAGCATTGAGGGATGGAGTGAGGATCAGAGAACTAGCATTGGGTCGACTTCATGGCTTGCAGGCCGCAGATCAGATCATTAGGACGGCACATCAGCAGGTGTATGACACTGCCGTGTATGTTGCACAGATGTGTGTCGATTACAGGAGGCGGCCCGTCGAGGAGTTGATTCAGCAGTTGCTGCCATTCGTCACCAGGGTTACAGCTGATTTGACAGGATTACGCCAGACTTTGGCAGGAGGCCCACCAGCAGATCAGCAGGACCCTCAGGAGGACATGTAGCCATGCTAGACTTGGGATTAGGATGTTGTTTTCATTTATGCACTTTTTGGACATGTTGTGCTTTTTATTTATGTTTCAAACTCTTTTATCGTCTAGTACTTTGTTCTCCAGTCTATGTCGGGATGTCTTCCCAAGTTATGATTTTATGTCTTATTTTGTGAGATTAGTCATTGTACCATTGATGTATTTTTGAGAGCTTAAATGGAATGGAACTTGACTTGGTCTCAAACTGTGCTACTGTTTTGTCTCGCATTCCGATTTTTCTTAAAAGGGCTAACGGGTATTATGAAAAAAAAAAAAAAAAAAAAAGAGAAGAAATAATAATAGGAAAGCGGAAAGAAAATGATGATGCAAAGAAACGCACTGAACATGCGAGTCTTTTGGGTACACATTTGAAATGTGCCACGAACCAATTCGGGATGACGCATAACGACCTTAGGCATTGGTTAAGCCAACGAGCAAATTCATGTTCCATGCTATCTTGTTGCACTAATGTGTTTTGATTTGATTAGAACTTGAGCAACTGCCGTGCTGGCCCCACATTCCTATTCCACCAGAATCAAGGGACCACTGCCTGTTCCAGAAGTGGTTGAAGCACCTCCTCAGGAAAACACTCCAACAACGATGGCCGAGGAAACTGAGAACACAGAGCTGGTTCGTTTGGCTGAGCAACAGGCTAAGATGGCCGAGGACTTCGCGGCTATGAAAGAAATGATGATGCAGTTGGTTCGTAACTTGGCAACGGTTCAGGCACCTCCTGTTCCGCCAGCTGCTGCTGGTTTCATGGCAAATACTCAACCACCAGGGCAAGGGCAATCCACAGTGGTAGGAGACCCCCGTTACCCTCCGGGATTTGGTCCACATCCGGCAACTGACAATGCAGCCGGACCTTCTGCTGTATAACCTGGGGCACAATTCCCACAACATGGACAACAAGGCCAACCCCAGTTTCCTGCCGCAGCATTCACTGTTCCTGCAGGACATACTTTGCAAAGATCGAACAGTGACCCACAGTTAAGGGCCCATGATCAACAATTTGACCAAGCTCAGGGTAATGTCTTCCGCCAAAATGAGTCGTATGATCAGGGACACCACCCAGAATCACATGCTGATATTGAGAGGTTGGGAAAAACAGAAGAGAACGATTTTGCCCGAAAATTGAAAAGCTTGGAGCAAACTGTGAAAAACATACAAGGGAAAGGGGGTAAAACCAATATTTCATACAAAGACCTGTGTTTGTTCCCCCATGTGCCATTGCCTGAAGGTTTTGTTGTGCCCAAATTTGATCTGTACACTGGACAAAGTGATCCAAGGATCCACGTGAAGATCTACCTTAACAAAATGAGGGGCATCGAGAAGGATGAATTGTTGATGGCATACTTTGCTGACAGTTTGGGAGGACCGGCAACAGAATGGTTCGTACAACAAGATGTTTCGAAATGGGTCACCTTTGATGACATGGCCAGTGCTTTCCTAAACCATTATGGTTACAAAATGGAGGCTGCTCCTGATCGTTCTTCCTTGAAGACGATCACGAAGAAACCAGGTGAAAGTTTCAGAGAATATGCCTACAGGTGGCGCGAACAAGCAGCGCGTGTGAGCCCTTTGATCCCAGATGATAAGATGGTTGAAGAGTTCGTCGAAGTGCTCGATGAAACATACTATCAAGCGATGGCCTCTGCCATTGGGGAGCAGTTCAGTGAAGCAGTGAGGATTGGGGAGATGATTGAGAGGGGAATCAAGGCAGGCAAGATTGTCAGCCAAACAGCTTTGAGAGCCACTACCCAAGCGTTGCAATCAGGGTCAGGTGCGTTTGGGAAGAAGAAAGAAAAGAAAGATGAAGTGGCAATGGTTGGTCCTGGACCTAGAAGAAATGACGGAAGATACAATGACCGTCAAGGGTACATTCAGACACCTCCGCCACAACAATTCTATCCACCTCATGGCCAACAATATGCCACGCCACAATTCTCATTCCCCGTCAATGCAGCATCTTATTCTCAACCACTATCTGGTCCGCAATGGCGTGCACCCCCTGCCCCGGTTCAATATAACAACCAACAAGCACATGCTCAATTCCCAACTCAGCAGGAGATGCCTTATCGTCCACGAGGCCCGCCAGGTTTTCGTCCAAACATGCAGCAAAGGAACATGCATCGGGAACAGAAGCAATTCACCCCGCTAGGTGAAACTTACACCAACTTGTTTGAAAAACTGCAACAAGCTAACTTGCTAAAACCGATCCCAGGAAACATGAATCCGACAGGGAAGGTGGATCATTCTCACCGCTGCGCATTCCATTCTGGGGCGCCTGGACATGACACAGAGCAATGTTGGCATCTGAAGAGTGCAATCCAAGCAATGATAGATAACAATCAGATAAAAGTTGTGGGAGACGAGACTCAAAATGTGAACCAGAATCCTTTGCCAGCTCATAATGTTCAGAATGACACACATACAGTTGGGATGGTATGCACAGAGGAAGATTTGAAAGGGAAAACTGCCAAGTAGATTGTGGCGTTTGATCCCTTTTCAGATATTAAATGCCAGGAGCCGGTCGTTGTTGTATCGGCCGCAAGTCCAAATGCATCTATTGTCAACAAAACAAAGCAAGATGTGGCTGTTGAACCAAGTTTTACAATCCCAGCTGCAAAGCCAGAAAGGGTTCAGCCTGATGGGCCAGTGTTTATCGTGCAAGGAGCATCAAGTCAGAAGGCTCCGGTCATTGAGGTTAAGGCAAAGCCGTGTGAACCGGTCATCATCACAAAGGCAAAACAACTCCCTGTTATAAGTACAAAGGCTGTTCCCTGGAACTACAACAAAACAATCGTGTCTTACCAAGGGAAAGAGATTATGGAAGTCGCTGCTGATATTAATGGTTTGACTCGTTCCGGAAGATGTTTCACTCCTGAAGAATTGGGAAAGGCGAAGCCTGGTCGTGAGAACCAAGGACCAATTAAAGAACCTGTGTCAGAGAAAGAAGCCGAAGAATTCTTGAAGAAGATGAGAACGACGGATTACTCTATCGTCGAGCAGTTAAGGAAGACCCCAGCTCAGATATCACTCTTGTCTTTGCTGATGAACTCTGAAGCACACCGCCATGCACTGCTGAAGATACTGAATGAGGCCTACATTCCTGAACAAACTACTGTGGCTAATCTGGAAGCACTTGCTGGCAGAGTATTTGAGACCAACCGCGTGACCTTCACTGATGAAGAGCTACCCAAAGAAGGAACTGGTCATAACCGGGCACTTCATGTTTCAGTCAAATGTGAGAACTCTTATGTCTCACGTGTGTTAATAGATGGCGGTGCAGGTTTGAACATCTGCCCTCTCACCACATTGAAAAGCTTGAAGGTGGATACCAGTAGGATCAGAGCCAGCTCATCCTCTGTTCGTGCTTTTGATGGAGGAATTCGAGAATCTTTGGGTATCGTTGATCTTGAGTTGACCATTGGCCCTGCAACATTTACAATTGAATTCCAAGTCTTGGAAGCTGATGCATCTTACAATTTGCTATTGGGCCGACCATGGATCCACATGGCATGTGCTGTACCTTCTACAGTTCATCAAGCAGTTAAGTTCACTTGGGACAATCAAGCTGTCGTGGTTTTTGGAGAGGATGACTCGCAGTTCAACAACAACCTGGATGTACCAGCTCTCGAAGTTATCACCACTCGCCCTACTATTATGTATCAAACCTCTGATGTGGTGTATGTGGAAAAAGTGACGGAAGGGAAACCCATACCCGTTCCAAAAGTGTCGGACACGGCTATCATGATGGCCTCTGAAATGCTGAAACATGGTTTCCAATTTGGAAAAGGTCTGGGAACGTCACTGCAGGGCAGGGTGAAACCAGTAGAGCCGATTGGCGTGCAAGGCACTTGGGGGCTAGGCTTCAAGCCAAAAGCAGCTGATCGCAAGCAAGCAAGAAAGAAGAAGTCTGAAGTTTGGTCCCTCCCAAAACCAATTCCATGTCTTGCCCAGTCTTTTGTGGGCTATGTGATGAAGCCGAAGATCATTGCAACAGATGTCAACACAGTGAAAGACAATCAAGATGCACCATTTGATTTGGGTGGCATCTTTGAAATTTGCATGGTTCAGCCGGGCGAAGGCTCCAGCAATGCCTCAATTCAGTACATTGGCCCGGACGTGCACCTGACTAACTGGAATGCAACTCCCTTCCCCATCAGGAAGGGGTCTTGGTAGACTGTTGTTTTGCAGTTTCTTTTGAATACACTTGGATATTCTAAGGGTTGTATGCCCAGTGTATTATTTTGCTCACCTTCTTTATTGTAATTCAAACCCTTTTTCATTAATGAAAGGCCTGAGAGCCAAATTTTCCCTAAATCTCTCTCTATCTTCCTAATTTTATTCTTATTTTGTTTATCTGTAGTGATGTATCTGATGGTCCTGATATCATGACATGTGCAAGAAATTTACCACCCGTCCAGCATCAGCAAACTAATCTTGATTCCATAACCATAGTTGAGGTTGAAAATGATGAAGAACACAATGATGAGTTTGTTAATGAGATTGAATATGACGAGGAAGAGGCTGATTTTGAAATAAGTTTGGAAGTGGAACGTCACGAAGAGAAGCCTAAACCTAATCTGGCTGATACAGAAGATGTTAAATTTGGGAGCCCTGATGATGTGAGGGAAACCAAGATAAGCATGTATGCCCATCCCGAGGTGAAAAGCGATATTCTGCAAGTGCTTTTTGAATACCGAGATGTCTTTGCTTGGTCTTACGATGAGATGCCGGGTTTGAGCTCGGATTTGATAGTCCACAAGTTGCCAATTCAGCCCGGATTCCCTCCTGTCAGGCAGTTACAACGCAAATTCAAAACTGACATGATCAAGAAAATCCATGATGAAATCATGAAACAGGTCGATGCGAAAGTCATTCAACCAATCCAGTACACCACTTGGGTTGCGAATGTTGTGCCGGTTCCCAAGAAAGATGGGAAAACAAGGATATGTGTCGACTATCGAGATCTGAACAAGGCAAGTCCCAAAGACAACTTCCCATTGCCTAACATTCACACTCTCGTTGACAATTGTGCAAAACATGAGATACAGTCCTTTGTTGATTGCTACGCCGGGTATCACCAAATCCAGATGGATGAGGATGACGCATACAAGACAGCATTTACTACGCCCTGGGGGACCTTCTGTTATAGAGTGATGCCGTTCGGACTGAAAAATGCTGGGGCAACCTATGTGAGGGCTATGACTGCTATCTTCCACGATATGATGCATAAAGAAATAGAAGTGTATGTGGACGACGTGATTGTCAAGTCCAGAACTGCTGAAGATCACGTGAGGGACCTTAAAAAGTTCTTCGAAAGGCTCCGTAGGTATAACTTGAAGCTGAATCCAGCCAAATGTGCATTTGGTGTGCCCGCTGGAAAGTTGCTGGGCTTCATCGTTAGCAGGCGAGGTATTGAACTGGATCCTGCAAAGATCAAAGCAATACAAGAATTACCTCCACCTCGGACCAGGAAGGATATCAAAAGCTTTCTCGGCAGGCTGAATTACATCAGCAGGTTCGTTGCCCAACTCACCACAATATGTGAGCCAATTCTGAAATTGTTGAAAAAGGATGCGAAGATTGCATGGACCGAAGAGTGCCAAGAAGCATTCGACAAGATCAAGCAATACTTGTCGAACCCTCCAGTTTTGGTCCCACCCGAGCCTGGCCGACCGCTGTTTTTGTACTTGTCAGTCAATGACAACTCGTTTGGTTGTGTACTGGGGCAACATGATGCCTCGGGAAAGAAAGAGCAGGCAATTTACTATCTTAGTAAGAAGTTCACCGACGGTGAGGCCAAATACACTTTGTTAGAAAGGACATGTTGCGCCTTAACTTGGGTTGCGCAGAAGCTGAAGCATTACTTGTTGTCCCATACCACCTTTCTCATATCCCGGATGGACCCACTGAAGTACATATTTCAGAAGCCGATGCCAACTGGAAAACTTGCAAAATGGCAGATCCTGCTCACGGAATTCGACATAGTCTATGTCACCAGGACTGCAATGAAGGGTCAAGCTTTAGCCGACCACCTGGCTGAGAATCCGGTGGATGACGACTATGAGCCATTGAAAACTTACTTCCCCGATGAGGAGGTGGATACATTGGAAGAATTGATCAATGAAGAGGAACATGTGTGGAAAATGTACTTTGACGGCGCTTCAAATTCAAAGGGTCACGGCGTTGGGACAGTTCTCATTTCTCCCACAGGGCATTATTACCCGGCCGCAGCCCAACTTCGTTTCAGTTGCACTAACAACACAGCTGAATATGAAGCATGCATAATGGGTTTGCGCATGGCACTGGATATGGACATCAAAGAGTTATTGGTGATCGGAGATTCAGATCTTTTGATACGCCAGATGAAGGGTGAGTGGGAAACCCGAGACCTCAAGTTGATCATGTACAAACAGTGTATGGATGATCTCCGTCGAAGGTTCGATGCTCTAAAGTTCAGATATGTCCCAAGAATACACAACGAACTGGCTGATGCATTGGCTACACTAGCCTCAATGCTTGTCCATCCTGATAAAGCTCATATTGATCCGTTGGAGATCCAGGTTCAGAGTCAACATGCCTACTGTAATGTGGTCGAAGAGGAAATTGATGGCCAACCGTGGTATTTAGACATCAAGAATTTTCTTCAAGATGGGACATATCCGCCAACGGTAGGAAGCAACCAGAAAAGAACCCTTCGACGACTTGCGAGTGGTTTCTTTCTGAGCGGAGGAGTGGTGTACAAAAGAACACCAGATTTGGGATTGTTAAGATGCGTGGATGCAACTGAAGCCACGAGGATTCTCAATGACATACACTCAGGGATCTGTGGACCCCACATGAGCGGGTACGTATTAGCAAAGAAAGTGCTCAGAGCAGGATACTTTTGGCTAACCATGGAACACGATTGCATAACCTTTGTGCGAAAGTGCCATCAATGTAAAGTGCACGGTGATTTGATACACTCTCCTCCCCTAGAATTGCACACAATGTCAGCTCCTTGGCCTTTTGTAGCATGGGGATGGACGTTATTGGCCCCATCGAACCAAGAGCATCCAATGGACACAGATTCATTTTGGTTGCCATTGATTACTTCACCAAATGGGTCGAGGCGGTCACTCTCAGGTCCGTGACCAAGAAAGCCGTGGTGGATTTCGTCCATTCCAACATTATATGTCGCTTTGGTATCCCAAGTACCATCATTACTGATAACGCGGCAAACCTGAACAGTCATCAGATGAAGGAAGTGTGTGAAAGATTCAAGATCACACACCGAAATTCCACACCTTACCGGCCAAAAGCAAATGGTGCGGTTGAAGCAGCAAACAAGAATATCAAAAAGATCCTTAGAAAGATGATACAGGGATCTCGTGATTGGCATGAAAAACTGCCTTTTGCTTTGCTCGGCTACCGCACAACTGTGCGCACTTCCATAGGTACGACCCCATACTCATTGGTGTACGGAAGTGAAGCGGTCATACCAGCCGAAGTCGAAATACCATCACTCAGAATCATTGAAGAAGCAGAAATTGAGGATGCAGAATGGGTCAAAACCAGGCTAGAACAATTGTCATTTATTGATGAGAAGAGGCTTAATGCAGTTTGTCACGGGCAACTTTATCAACAAAGAATGGCACGTGCATACAACAAGAAGGTTCGCTACCGCGATCTGAAAGAAGGGCAATTAGTTCTGAAGCGAATCTTCCCTCATCAGGAAGAAGCTAAAGGAAAATTTTCTCCAAATTGGCAAGGACCATACCTGATAAAGAAAGTGTTGCCAAATGGTGCCTTGTACTTAACGGATCCAGAAGGAAGGACCACCGAGATGCCAGTCAATGCAGATGCAGTCAAGAGATACTACATATGAGCTTCAGGCCAGCTTTGTTTTGTTTAAGATAGGCATTCTCCTACCCAAAACATTGTACTTTTGATGGCCTCTAGAGCCTCGCACTTCCTGTTGTAAACTCTGTTTTGGGTATCAATGAAATTGTAATGAAATGAAAATTGAGAAAACATCAAAACAAAATTGGCATTAAGTTGTCTAGAGCTACGTCTGACCTGATTCCTCTCAAAAGGATACGTAGGCAACCATTTCGGTGCGGTCGCAACAAAAGAAAACTCCTCTTTCCCTGTCTTCTTTTATCCGCGGAATGCTTGCCTCCAGGCTTGCGGGATATGTCAAGAAAATTAAAGACCCCAGTTTATCCTAAACTGGGGCAGAAGTTGTTTTTGTTTTTGAGAAAATGGAGGAAATTCAATATCCCTCCCCACTTTCTTTGTGTTCGTAACAGTGAAAAGTTCATTCTGTCCTATTCTATATTGACGCAAAACTTGCCTTCAAATTCGCGGCCAACATCAAAGAAATTTAGATCCTCTCTTTATGCAAAACTGGGGCAGAAGTTTGTTTTTATTTTATTTCACAAATAAATAAAATAAAAACAAACTTCTATTATTTTTTGTATCATCTATTCACATGTTTCATGAGATGTTTGACATACCGGTCCCGATGTCAAGGAAGAAAACAAAGCGCCGCAGTAGGCCAAGAGATGTTTGTGTTGTAAATGGAATTGAAAAAAAAAAAAAAAAAAAAAAAGAGAGAAGAAGTCTTGCCGGTGAAAACCTGAGAAGGCGCCGCAAGACAAACAGTGAGGCAAAAGATTAAAGAGAGAGGCTAGTTGGCGAAATCCCGAAAGGGCGCTACTAGTCGACTTGAGAATCACCTCAACTATGATTGGTTATGGGCCAGCATCCGCATTGAAACGATTCTGGACAAACAAGCAGTGCTAGTCGGACGGGATCATTCAAGATACATGTCATGATCATCAGGGCCGCCAGTATGTTGCCAGATAAGTTTCTCCTTTTCAGAAAGACGTTTCTTGTCCAAACGACTTTCGCTCCAATTTTTCTGTCCCTTTTGTTTTATTCCACCTCACCATTATTTCCTCGCCCTTTCGGCACTAACCTAATGTGAGCAACAAAAGAAATTTGCGAAACTCTGTCTCTACAGGATTTGCAGTTTTATTTCCAGCAGTTGGAGCACTCCCTCACAATGGAGCATTTATCTTTCAGCACTTGAGGCACTCCCTCACAATGGAGCATTTATCTTCCAGCACTCGAGGCACTCCCCTCACAACGGAGCATTTATCTTTCAGCACTCCCTCACAATGGAGCATTTATCTTCCAGCACTCGAGGCACTCCCTTCACAACGGAGCATTTGTCTTTCAGCACCTGAGGCACTCCCCTCACAACGGAGCATTTATCTTTCAGCAATCGAGGCACTCCTCTCACAATGGAGCATTTATCTTTCAGCAGTTAGAGCACTCCCTCACAATGGAGCATTTATCTTTCAGCAATCGAGGCACTCCTCTCACAATGGAGCATTTATCTTTCAGCAATTGGAGCACTCCCTCACAATGGAGCATTTATCTTTCAGCAATCGAGGCACTCCCTCACAATGGAGCATTTATCTTTCAGCAATCGAGGCACTCCTCTCACAATGGAGCATTTATCTTTCAGCAGTTAGAGCACTCCCTCACAACGGAGCATTTATCTTTCAGCACTCGAGGCACTCCCCTCACAACGGAGCATTTATCTTTCAGCAATTGGAGCACTCTCTCACAATGGAGCATTTATCTTTCAGCAATCGAGGCACTCCTCTCACAATGGAGCATTTATCTTTCAACAATTGGAGCACTCCCTCACAATGGAGCATTTATCTTTCAGCAGTTAGAGCACTCCTCTCACAATGGAGCATTTATCTTTCAGCAATTGGAGCACTCCCTCACAATGGAGCATTTATCTTTCAGCAGTTAGAGCACTCCCTCACAACGGAGCATTTATCTTTCAGCAATTGGAGCACTCCCTCACAATGGAGCATTTACCTTTCAGCAATTAGAGCACTCCCTCACAATGGAGCATTTATCTTTCGACAATCAAGGCACTCCCCTCGCAATGGAGCATTTATCTTTCAGCAATTGGGGTACACCCCTCTCATAAAAGCAGTTTACTTTCAGCAGCTGCGCTCATTCCCGGCAATGAAGCGATTCATCTTCGGCGGATCAATCCTGGAAGAACAAGCCTGCGAGAAAGCTAAAGCAAGCCGCCCTTAGAAAATAGCAAAATTTTATATTGTAATTTTGTTTCTCTTGTAAAATGTTGTAGAAAAGCAAGCAATACCCAGCAACGACTAGCAACCAGCAACCAACAGCAACAGTCCCAAGTGTGTGTAGCAGTATTTGTGTCAGTCCTAGTGTATTAGAAGTATTAGTGTCCGTCCTAGTGTGTCTAGTAGCATCTAGGGTAAGTTCTCGTGAGTCTAGAAGAGTCTAGTGTCTATTTGAATGCGGTAATCCCAGCTACCGCACGTAAGGAACTACACTGACCTGATTCCTTCGTCCGGGGATATGTAGGTAGCCTTGTTCTTGGTTAGAACCAAAAGTCAAGGTACGGTCACAATTTTGCAAGCGTGTTTTTGGCTAGAACCGAAGAAGCCAAAATTGGTTGTCGATTACGTCTTTGTCCGAAAACTCTTCATGTTCTCGAACAAAGAGGGGCAGCTGTAATCACCTAATTTTGGCACGACAATTCATGAATAGCTTGAAATAGCTCAAAATAGTCGAGCTAACTTTCCAGGATTTTCGCCAAATTTTAGTCTTTTATTTTGGTTAAAATTTTCCATTTAAATGATAACAATAATAAAAATTAAAAAATTAACAAAAATACTTGTTACGTGTTTTATGATTTTAATTATAGTAATGTTGTAATTTGTGTAGCTTTAATTTTTAGTTTATTGTTCAATGCTTTAATTTGTTTGGAACTCTAGTTGGCTATTTTGCGAATAAAAACCAAGCAATCAGCCCAGTTGCGCAACCCAATTCCCATCTGACCCGGCCCATATAACTTCATATAAAACCATTTTTCTTTTCCATTTTCGGCCATTCTCCACAAAACTCACACAACTAAGGCAATTCTTTGCCAATTTTGCAAACCCTACCGGAAATCGGTCCACCACTCCTCCGCCGGCACTCCCACCATGAACCACCACCGGAAAATATCAATTTTACACCCCTGGACTCGGGTCGACCTCCTCATCCCGTTTCCGAGCTTGTTTTTCCCAAAATCGCAACAAATTCGCGTAGATCGAGGTCGAAAGTGGCTGTGAAACCCAACTCCGGCGACGGCTTATCTTTTCCGGTGGATTTTTTACCTCCTTGATTTCCTCATGTCCTCCTCTATCACCTCCTCTGCTCCGTTTTCTTTTTTAATAGGACCTTGAGACCCGATTTGACATGCTTTGTAAGTTCTTGTATCCATTGCCCTTTCCCCTGCTTATCGTTTCCATTTTTCTTCTCTTGCTCTAATTGAGACGATCCCAAATGGGATTGCTTCAATTAGAGCGAGAAAAGGATGATAGAATTTGCTTTGTTTCAAGCCGAGATGATGACGTATCTGTAGGTTGGTGAGACTGTGAGGGAGTCGGGTGATAGTGAGGCGTTGTCGCTGTGATAACGGGTTTTGGTTCGATGATCCGAGGTTGTTTTAGATAGCATGATGGTGTCGTTGCTATGGTGTTAGGTTGAGGTACTTAGAGTTTGTTTAGTTGATGGCGAAGCTGCGATGAGGCAGAAAACATAGGCGAGGCAGGGATCGGGGCTGTTTTGATTCTACTCGTGGTGTTGATGAGTTGAGAGCTGTTTTGCTATGATGACGATGGTGTTGGCGGGGTTGCTGTTGCTTGTCGAATCGAGGCAGTGGTGACGATGCTATTGTGGATTGACGTCGATTGGATGGGGTTGTGCGTGGGTGATTGGTATCGGGTTCACTTTAGTTCATTTTTTTGCCTATGGTTTGTTGGCGTTGACGAGCAGTGGTGGTTGCTGCGATGCTGATTTGATTTGGCATGATGAAACTGTAGCAATGGCGATGTTTCAAAAGCGAGCAAGGCTGATGCAATGGCGCTGTGACGCCAGCAGTTTATCGAGGCTTGATGACTGGTGATGCAAGCTCGGGGGAGTAGCGGCAAGGCTGATCCGAGGGATAGCAAGGCAGTGTTAACACTGCAACAATAATAGAGAAGCTGACCTTTTTTTTTTGGGGTAATCAATTATTCGAATCCTTTAGCTCATTTGATTTCGGATTAGTGTTAGTAGTCGCAAGCCTGATTTGATTAATGGTACATAGTTGTGTTTTGGTCTCACATGATTATTAGTTTAAGATTGAAGCTGACAATTTTAATTGAAGTTGGTTCATTCCATCATTGTCATTTGACCAATTGATTAGCATTGGTTTCATGTTGAGCATATTGCGAATTCAGTGATGTCGGATTATCATTTTAGTCTAACTAGTGTTGCCTTGAAAAGAATACTGATCACATCTCTTAGTTTCAAGTATGCAGTATCGTATTAAATGTGTTAAAGACATAACCTGCTCAATTTAGTTTTGATGAAGTATGGTTAGGAAGTTGAAGATAGCTTTGATTCTTTGTTGATTGTTTAGTTGATTGTTTTGGTTCTAGGATCAGATCAACTTTTGTTTCAAAAAAAGAGTAAAAAGGGGGTCAATATGAAAGTACAGCAATCAGCTTGAAACAAGGAACTTTAGCATAGGATTCTTGCTTTTTGGTTGAAAAATTCAAAGCCTCACATGGGGGCTTTTGTCTCTATTATTTGCCCAACACTCTACTCTCTCTCTTTAATCAGAGTTGCATTAAATGCAAAGGAAAAAGGATGGCACGCCTGAGAGCTTTCTTTGTCTGTTTGGACACAATTTTGGACTTGGCATTTAATGCCAATAAGTCCAAGAGCTATGTGGGAATCTGATATATAAAGGGGGCATTTACTCTGTTGAGAATTAACTACATACAACATTAACTCCTCTCAACAACCCCTCTAAAAAAAAAAGAGATCTGTGAATTTTTATTTTTTTGAAAAAAAAGAAAAGCAGTAAAAAATTTTAAAACAAAAAAGGCAGAGGAAAGGAAGGGTTTAGCTCTGGTTTGTAGCTGAAATTTGGAGTCAAAAGTCTTGTTGCTGTTCGTTTCTCCTGGTTGCTGGCTGTAGTTTGAGTTGCTGTTCAATTGGTTAATTTGGAGCCCCATTTCTGCTATTAGGTATTCCTCAAATCTTGTATGTATTTAGTGTATGACAATGTTTTCAAGCATATATGAAATGATTACTGAGAGCCTATTTATATATCATGTTGTGGTTGTTATCCATGAATATATTTAGATCCGTTGTTAAAAGTTGATTGTATGTTACACGCTTTAATAATAACCCAATATTGTAACCACTAGGGCTAGATCTGAAACTGACATTTAAAAGGGACTGCTTAATGTAAATTATTTGTTTAGAAAGGAAAACACACAGTATATGCCACCTTCATCTAAATTTTGTAAAAAGGGTCAGATCTGGAACTTCTTTGTAAACTGGCCATGTAATGCAAATAGTAGGCGAATTTGATGTCTATCTTAATCTTAGTGTTAGATTAGCAAAGAATTAAAATTGGAAACTCTGACAGACGGAAATAAATTATTTTGGCGAAATGAGAACATAAATGAACAACTTCAAAATAAACCCACTTGGTACATGCTAAAAGGAGGCCAAAATCTGAACATCCTGTGCAAGATAACAAGAAAAGGGGATGTTTCTGCAAACTGAAAATAACGAGGCAAGATGAAATAGACATTCTGGGCCATAATCAATATCTGAGTATTTGAGGCTCTACCCATAATTAGTTAAGTCTTTTAAGTCATGGCCTCACTTATTTAATAAAGGAATGTGGTTATTCCTCAAAAGGTTTAAAAAGAATTTTATTTAGCTGAATCACTAGCTATAATAAATTGTTAGGGATGCTTTTACCAAAACCAAATACCGAGACAAATATCGAGAAGCATTATCGTGAATTAAATGAAATTATCAATAGTGAAATACCACACTTATAGTAATCCTCAAAACAAATAATAATTCTATGTGAGTTAAAAGCAAAATCAACACTTAGACTTATTTAATAAAAATAATTACCCAATGTTTACACGGGAACTTACTTATATTGGAAGATTCGAACGGACGACGAGTCCGCGGTTAGTCTCCGATAGAGTTTTCGTCAATGAACGGGTGACTCTCACATAAATTAAAGCGTAACAAACAATATGGCAATTAAATAATGAACATAATTCACAAAAGTCGGAGAGCGTCAATAAAGAAATTGTGCTTGCACAGGACCCGAGGGTGCCTAACACCTTCCCGAGGGTCAACCGAGATCCTTACCCGGAACTCTGACGCAGACCACTTGCGAGTCATAGGTGTTCCAAGGTACCTTTTTGGTGACTTGGCACACCTTTGAACTATGTCAAGTGGCGACTCCGAAAATCTCTTAAATAATTCGGGTACCTTAAAACACCCTAAGTCACAACCTTTATTTTTATTTATTTTAGTAAAATTTTAGGGCGTGACATTGATATTTTTGGATCGAACCGCTGGAAAAGTTGAACCACTTTTTTTTCTTGATACAGGTTGTTGTGCCTGGAGTTTATAGACAGCGTGAACATGCTGGTCGCAGAGAGGATGTGCCAGGTATCGTTTGTGGAGTACTCGATCAGAAAGATTCTACTTATTTTCTATATGATGGACCAAGTTTTTCGATTGGAAATTTTAGTCAAGGCTCTGAACATATTTGTAATGTGGACTGCAGAAGTGAAGCTCGGGTGGACATTGTATGTATTATTTCGGTTTTTTTTAAAATTTTTTTGGGTAGATTTTATGTATTTTTTTGTATTTAAGTGTATTTCTATATATTAATGTATTTTGCCATATATTTTATATATTGTAGCAGGTTGTTAGTATGGGACCATTTGCTGTTGTGAAGCCAGATGGTGATCAATTGCCCAAATTTTTTATTGATCCCAATTTTCCTGATTTTCCTCCATCTGACTATAATGAGATTGATGCAGCTATCGCATGAGCTGTTTCTATGGGTAAGGCAGTGGTGGTTGTCCCAGCTGATAACCAACCTACGGAAAATATTGATTCTAAAGATATGGATTCTGACAACCTATTAGAGGTGCCCCAAATGAAGATACATCTTCTGATGACAATAGTCAACCCGACGCACCAGATCTTAATGGGCAGGAATCCCAGATTGTTTTGGTCTCGAGTGATGGAGATAATGTTGTCTGAGCAGTTGGTAAGTCTCCTTGGGTTCTCAATTCACCAGGACCAAAAATCTTTCAGACAAAATATCCTTTTATTTGTAATGTTGATGTTGACGTTGACCAAGATCAGAAAAATGCATTTGTTGCATGGGTTAAGGATGGGATCGAGCCAAGCAATCGATTGTGTTTTCCTTTTATTATTTCTTTCATTGAAGTTTGTTTGAGCCTTTTTGGTATTTTTCCTTTTGTATTCCTTTGTCATGATTTATTTTGTTTTATTTTCGTCAATCATCAGGAAGTCGCTTTATCCAAGAGAAGCTAATCAAATTCCGCAGCCTTTTGAGTTAGGAGTTGTGAAAGTTGAAATAAAATAATGGTTTCGGACGTTGTTGCACAGTGGAGAGACTTTGAATGACCAGGTATGTATGTTTCTGTATATACCTGTACGAATGTGTATCAACTAATTGTTATTTTCCCGTATTTCTTTTGTGTAAAACTGTATGAATCTGTATACGTTTATGTCAACTGTATATTATATTCCTGATTGTTATGTATACACCATTTCTGATAGTGTGTGTTTTAAATGTCCAGCACATTGATGTTGTCTTTTACTATTTGAGGAAGAAAGGAAAATATGGTCCTGATGTTCCACGTAAGTTCACCACTACTGACTACTATTTCAAGAATATGGTTGAGGACGTTTTTAAGGCCTACAAAGCTAGTAAGAACAATCCAACTATGGTGTCTAATGATGATCCTATAGCCCAGTATATTATGGGATTACATGGGTTAATGTTGATTATGTTTTAGTCTCATTGCATGTTAAAGAGAAATTTCACTGGGTGTTGGCTGTTGTGGCATTCAAAGAGAGGTGCATTTGGTTGTTTGATTCTATGCATAGAAGATCTAGTGCTTCTGTGCATGGTATAGTTAAAAAATTGGCTGTTGTCTTGCCTCTTTACCTTTCAGTCACCAGCTTCTATGGTGCGAGGCTTGACATTGATTGGAAGTCAAACCCAGCTTTCAAAGATAAATCTGCAACAGATCCGTTCTCCATTGTTACAATTAAAGATATGCCCAAATAAGTTATTGGACCACTGTATGTATTTTACAAATACAGATTTGTTAGTATATCTCTTATGTAGTTTTTTTTACTTACATTTGTTTTTGTTGTTTTGCAGCGACTATGGTGTGTACATTGCAGCATATGCTGAGTATTTTGCATGTGGATTCGATTAACCACCTGCCGACTTTGATGTTGATATTTATCGTAGCAGGTTGGGGACACTACTCTGGCACTATGCAAAAACAAAGCAGGACGAACGTTCCATCAGTGAGGATGAGGTTACAAGAATTCAGTTCAAGAAGAAGGGTGATCCAATGCGGGGAGAAGTTTATCATTAGGTAGTTTATGTTTAGGTTTAAGTAGTTTTTAGATGTTAAGTAGTTTGGAATGTACTGTTGTTTAAGACATCGTTGTTCTATTTTTGTTTCTATAGTGACATCATGGAATCTGCTTTTGATGTCCAACACAGACAGTGACTTGGATGTTTGGTTTTACAATTTGTTAATATAATGACGTTCTATTCCTTTTTTATTCATAGTTATTCATAGTTGCAGGCATATAGGCTATACAACTTTTATATGTTAATGATATGAATTTAGCACCCATTTTCACTCATTCAGAACTTGATTTTTAATAAGGGTGAAGTTTACCCCCTCCCTTGAGTGGTGTAGATAAGCGTTTTTCGTCTGTGTTGCACTATTTGGTCACTTTAACCAAAATACAATTGTCTAACATACATGTCTATTGCACCGGGTGGTGAATGAAATGTATGTGTATGCAGCTTAACATACAGTTTTATATATACTTGAATAAAAATGTATTTCCACACAACCTGACATAAATTTCACACAATGGGGGTTTGAGAATAGTGAAGTGTCCCTCGAGTGAGGTAGATAAGTTGTTTTCGATAGAAAATCCATTCCCACTGCGTGCCAATATTTGGTCACTTTAAACAAAAATACAATTGTATGTCCTACCCGAGTGAATTAAGTGTATGTCCATGCAGCCTAACATACATCCTACCCATTTCTCCCAGGGGCCTTTATCGTATCGCGCGCCTATCTTCAAGCAATCGGGGGAGGCGCCGAATACATAGTGGACATACACCATTATGCAGTTTTATACATACTGGAAACAAAAATATATGTCCACACAACATGACATACATTTCACACATACAGTCTTATACAAAATACTACAGATTTATACACTTCATACAATTGTATGTCCACACAACCTGCCATAAATGTATGTCCACACAACATGACATAAATTTCACACAATGGGGGTTTGGGAATGGTGAAATGTCCCTCGAGTGAGGCAGATAAGTCATTTCCGATAGCAAAACTGTTCCCATTGCGTGCCAATATTTGGTCACTTTAAGCAAAAATACAATTGTATGTCCTACCAGAGCGAATTAAGTGTATGCCCGTGCAGCCTAACATACATCCTACCTATACTGGACATACACAATTATGCAGTTTTATACATACTGGCAAAAAATATGTATGTCCACACAACATGACATACATTTCACACATACAGACCTATATAAAATACTACAAATTTATACAAAACACCACAGATTTATTCCAGACAATATTTGAACAGTCTTTTCCAACTGAGCTGAGAAACAGATATTTGTAGTTCCATGCATTTCAATGTATGACATTTTATTTTTTCTACACTTGCAATGTAATAATTGTGATTGTAATAAATGGTTTTTGTAAATGAGAACAAACAGTATCCACATCTTGTTTTAGTTTCTCTTGGGCAGATTTGTGCATGTTTCTCTGTTGTGCCCTTCGCGCCCACACAGTCCACATGTCATCTTTGTTCTTTTTGGATGAAGTTCCTAAGCTGGCTTGTGTCTGGTCTTTCTTGGTCTGCCCGGAGTCCTTCTCCATATTGAGGGGTGCACAACTTCATTAGTAATGTATGTAGGAATGTCCCAATTGCTTTCATCTGGTATTGGATTGACAGGAACTTGATATGTCTTCAACAAATAATCTTTTGTGTAGTATGGGGAGGCATACATCTCCTCATCCATGCATTTAGATTTCATCACAGCGACTGCATGTGCACATGGTAGCTCATCGATTTGGAACCTTCTACAGCAGCATGTTCGGTCTTTCAATGACACGAGGAATTTTTTCCCCCATGCCAAACTGAATATGAATAAGATGATGAAGTCTTTACCTGTAATATATGAAAATTTTTTAGTATTAGCTGTACAATTACTCATATACAGTCTACCTACACAGCGCTACAATATATACTATACATATGCATTACTACACAGCCCTACAAAAGTATACATAATACTTTATATACAGTTAAATACAAAGTAAATTAGATTAGTTATCACCCATATTGTAGTTTTTTAGCTACTGAAGCAATGTTAGTGCAGAATTATTCAAATATACACACCAGATAGACATAATTCATAAATTTTGAAACTGAACTACAAAAAAGTGTTACCGTCCTCTCGAGTGCCAAGGTTCGATGTTTATCCTGAATATCATTATATTTTTCACCCAGTTTTGTGAATGTATTCTCTCAACCTTCCCTGTTGCGATTGTTCCAGAGTTCAACTTTTTCTCTCATGGACTCCATAAAGGCTGACACAGGCATATCTCTTGCACCCTTGCTAGCCGTATTTAATGATTCCGCAATATTTGAAGTCATTATCCAGCCACGACGGACAGATGAATGAGCCCTAGCCCACCTTAGATAGCCAACATTATACAGGTATGTTTTGATCCGCTTGTCCATCTTTGCCACGTCTTCCATTTTTTTTTTATCAAACTCCTTAACTGTGTATGCTTTAGCCATTGTAAAGAATGCTTTATACATTTTCTCTTCGGCCTTTTTGAACTTACTTTTCACATTGTTCCAGAGATGCCAAATGCATACATAGTGTGGAACCATGGGATATACAATGGAGGTTGCTTTCAAGATGCTTTCTTTATGGTCTGAAACAATATACATATCATCCCTTTCACCATATGCTTTTCTAAAATTATCAAAAAACCAATGTCGTGCAGAATCATTCTCTAAATCGACTATAGCATACGCTAGAGGGAGGATTCTGCCTGTGCATGACCATACAAATTAGAAAGGCCAATCAGCAGAGAATTATACAAATTCATACAGATTTATACACTGGAATTCATACAGATTTAAACTTACCTGCTGCATCCATTGTACTTACAGCAAGGAATGTCCGCTTATATGTAGCTGTAAGGAAGCTACCATCAACAACAACAATTGGTCTGCAATTCTCTCATCCTTTAATTGATGCATTAAGTGCCACAAGGCATATAAGAAGCAATCATCATCAGTTTTAACGAAGTCCACAATTGACCCCGGGTTGAATTTCTCCAAAATGTATAAGTAGCTTGGTAACTTGTTGTATGAATCTTTTGGATCACCTCTCATTGTTTTCAGAGCTATTTTCTTTGATCACCACGCCTTCATATAGAGAAGCTCCACACCGAATTGTTTGTGAATGCCTTCAATTATCTCCTTTGGTTTCTAAGTTGCCTTCAGATCTTTAAATTTTTACTGGATAACACTCCCAATGATTATTGCAGTTGCTTGTTTGTGGCTGATAATTCTGTCCTTCAGCGGGCATGAGTGTTCATTGACAAATTTCCTAATTTTGAATAGTTTAGATGCATTCAAGCTTGAAGACTTAAACTGCCATGTGCAATTCTCCTCAGTGCGAATCAGACAATAGCTACACATATATAAGATGTCACAGGTTAGCAGTTTACATACACTATTATATATGTAGAAGAATAATTATACAGATTTTGAGCTTACAATATTATACACTGTCATACTCTTAAATATACAGATTTTTCAATAACATACACTATTATACATTGCACTAGGGGTGTTCATGGGGCGGTACGGTTCGGGTTTGAGCTTATCGATAACGGTATATCGGTTAACGGTATGTAATTATGTAAAACCAATACCGTACCAATAAGCTATCGGTTATCGGTTCTTAACGGTTCGGTAGTTACCGGTTCGATAACCGGTACACCGAAGTAATGCGTGAATTCTTTGTGGATGGTTGTCAATAGGTAATATTTTTTAATTAATATGAATAACCACTAAAGTAATAGACAAACCATCCACACAAACTAAGTAAACAAGTGCAATCAACAAGTCTTAACAATATGCTAACATAACACAAAATAATGAAATAGAAAAAGAAAAGATAAGAAAGTCTGATCAATGATCCGAGAAAGTAAAATTAATTATAAAATAGGCCAGACTCATTAATTAAAGTGTATGAGTATTGACATATAACCACCAAAAATAATAATAATAATTGAAGTTTAACCTATAAGTTAATGTTGTAAATTAAGAGTTTAAATGACTTAATATACTAATAATAATGAAATAAAATATATAAAAATTATAAAAAAAAAAACTTATCGGTTATCGGTACGGTAATGGTAAAGAGATATAGAAACCGTTACCATACCGATATCTTATCGATGTTGGAAATTAATACCATTACCGAACCAATAACTGTTATACCGATACCGTTATGCTTATCGGTAGCGGTAGCGGTTCGGCTATCGGCACCGGTTCGGTTTTGCACACCCCTACATTGCACACTCATACATAAAGATACATTTCACAACATAGAGATTTAAGTATAGTGACACAGTGACAAAAAATAGTACACACATATATACAGATTTATACACAATTAACTTCAGACACAAGTTAGGCAACCGTTTTTGAAGTTTCGTACCATGTTGAGCTTGATCTTTTCACCTTAAAGTGGAACTTTTCCCTTAATGCATAGTGCTTCATTGCTTTGACGATTATTTTCTTTTCTTGGAAACCTGCCCCTCGGTAATATCTTTGCATAGGATCTGCAATTATAAGTGCACTACAATCTTCAAAGTCTCCAAAGTCTGGGATAGCTATCAATTCCTGTGTATTCTACTCGGCTATTGACTGTATGTTATTACTCTCTACATATTCAGGTGAATCAACTATCCAATTTTCACTATATCCAGTTTCACTGAATGACTTTTCACTCACTGTAATACACAATAGATATCTTCCTAATTCCTTGTTATCCTTTTTGATCTCAACAAATACTTTGACTCCCATGTCATTGTGTATTTCCATTGCAGGTCGTGTTGCATCCACCTTGTACCTTATTTCTATTCGTTTTACAGTGGTATCAACACGAAGTTGCTTTGCAATAGTAGAGATTAGATCAGCAAAAGTACAACCAGAGGTTATTTCTATTGTGTCAACACTATAATCAATGTAGTTTCCTGTTGTTATTTCCCAAGACACACCACTATAGAAGGACCGGTTTCTTCTATGTGTTCCTTTACTGATTAACTTCGGAATAAGTAAAAGTAAGTAAATGAACACAGAATTTTAGCGTGGAAAAACCCCTTTGACTTGGGATAAAAAAACCACGACCCACTCTCTCAAGTAGGATTTCAACTTCACTATTTGAAAGACTCACTTGGTTACAAGACTTCCTTCTTAATAACCTAGGACTAACTCTAATCCTATAGTGACCCATTTCACAATCAGTGAAGCTTCTCCAAGTACAAGACTTGAATGATGTGTACTCTTACAAAACTTCTATGAAAGTAAATAGTACAACTCGATAGATCCTACTACAGATGAACTAAGACTGAGAACAATATAAACTCAATCTTAAGGAATATGTTCTTCACTTAGTTTCCTGTAGCTAGACGACTACTCAAATACAATTTAGAATGACTTCTATGTTACTGCTCTAAACTCTCTGTATTTGTGCATGTCTTCAACAGCTGAAATGTTTCTCAATTTATAGCCTTGAAACTTTGAGAAGTCTTGAGCAATTAGAACTCCAAAGCCCTTAAAGTGTTTGAGTCCTAATTGAACTCCTTGCTTATCTTCAAGCCTTATGTCAATCTTATGCAATCTTTTCTTATCTCGTACATTTCAGCATGATTATCAAGATAAACATTAGATTTTAGGATAACCATCAATTTTCCCGCTTAATTGATTTTGCATAAATATTTATTCAGCTGCAATGATCCAAAGGAACACATCCTTGGATCTGTTCTTTCGTCATCAGTCAAAACTCCAAGCTTATTCAAGTTAACACCTGTTGTACCCCATCGTCCTCTGTGTTGGAGAAGTACTGTAACTGATTTCATATTAGACCTATTTTAAAATTGTTACATAACTTTAGTATTTGCACTTAGGGGTGTTCATGGGTCGGGTTGGGTCGGTTTTCCTCTAAAAGATAACCAAATCAATTAATTTGGGTTTTCAAATACTTAAGCCACAACCAAACCAATTAAGTCGGTTTTGCACTTGTTCGGTTTTTGTCGGTTATGTCGGTTATTTCGGGTTGTTCGGTTTTTTGTCGGTTTTTTTCCTCACTAAATTTGTAACATACACTTTCAAGGATCAAACACATATTCGAGCGACTATATTCCACCATGACACATCCACACCAAATACACTCTAGAAAAGAACAAACTATTTATATAATCAAGAGCAATATATGTACCTTCATCTAAAAATTAATTATACAAGCATTTTACAATTTCAATTAACTTAATCAAACTTCTTACAATAATTTTTTTCGTATTTGAAAAATTGAAGAGATATCATTTGACAAGATATCTTGTTGATATTAAATTAAACGACAATGGAAGACTACAAGACAAGTAATTTTTAACATACAATAGATTGTTTGATTTGTCGAAATAAAGACTAGAATGCAAACTAAAATACAAAATACAAAAATTATATAAAAGATGAGGAACTAAACTAGAATTCAAAATAGAAAAAAAATAAAATATGAGAAAAAAAATAAAATGAAATTAACATATGGTGTAAATTCATAAAAACACACATAATTGTATGTCTAATTATAAATTTTAAATACTATTTATATAGTCGGTTTGGTTCGGTTTTTTCGGTTATTTTTTGTTTAAAACCAAAACCAAACCAAACCAAATTATATCGATTTTTTAATTAAAAACCAAAACCAAACCAAATCTAAAAAATATTGGTTTTTCTTTCGGTTTGAGTCGGTTTTCGGTTTGGTGCGATTTTTCGGTTTCACGTGAACACCCTATTTGCACTGTATGGATCTGTATGAATTTATATGCATACAATTATGCAGTGTATGAATCTGTATGATAGCATTCAACAATGACATATTGTATGCAGTTAAATACAATGATATGCAGTGTATGAATGTGTATGAATTTGTATGCATTTTGAATCCGCAAAGTGACTATTACTGGTAATACAAAAATGAATGTGTATGAATTTGTATGCATTTTGAATCCGCAAAGTGACTACGCATTTTGTTACTGGTAATACAAAAACTGAATTACACAGATACATAACTTTGAATACTGAATCGCTGAAGCTAATACAAAACTGCTAATACAAAACTAAATCATTTAAACAACTGAAATGTATATATATGTCCACGCAACATATTGATGAAGCGACTACGTGATTGCTACAGAACTGCTATTACAAAAGCGACTACACAATTTACAGAACATCAGAATCGCAATGTGTTTACAGAAAAATCAATGAATCTACAATGTGTTTACATAACTTCGAATATTCAATCACAAAATGACATAATCTCAAATCACAATTGCTAATACAAATTCAGAATCGCAAAATCAAAAGCATAATGAAAAATTCAAAGCTTCATATAGAAAATCAGGTAATTTCAAATTCAAAACTTTGAATACAAAATCAGACAATTGCAAATTCAAAACTTCGAACACTTACCCATAAAATCGATGAATCAGGCATGAAAATCGCAATATCGAGCATGAAAATCGCAAAATCGAGTTTGATTTTTTCAATTTGATTGAATCGGAGCTGAAAATTATTGAACAATAACAATTGTACGTTGTTTTAGAATTGTATTTGAACCTAAATTTTACAATGTAAACCCTAGTTTTGGAGTGTAATTGAAGGAGATTTTTGAGAGAGAATAGTGCGTAGGAAGGAAAGTGGAGGCAGGTAAGGAAAGAAAGGCAACATTTTCTGAAATTATGGGTATTTATATGTTCGTATATTTTGTATGTATTTGTAAAAAAACTATTGTTATTTTTTGTAAAGTGTATTAGTGTCGGTATTTTACGTAATTTTCGGTATATGATTGTATATTTTGTGTAATTCTCCCTTTTTAGTATTAGCAAGGCCGACAAAAATTACCGACAGTCCAGTAAAGGATGAATATAAAAAAGGGAGGTTTACAAAAATATCCATCTGATGTGTGGGCAAAATGCCACACATTACCTTCTATTTACTTGAGCTTTTGTTGTGTATTATTGATTGAATGCGCGCACTTATCATGTTTTAGTTGTATATTGCAGGATATTGGAGCTGCTGTGATGAATAGATGGAAAACAAGTCAAAACAAGCTGCATTGCAAAGATTCTATTTCTGACTGGAAAACTGCTCATCGCGATCGCGCAGAGTTACACACGATCGCGCAAGGAGACTGAAGAAACCAGCGCGAAAGCGCCCAAGAGAACGCGATCGCGTTGAAAAGAAAAGAGCTTCAGCGCGATAGCGACATTTGTCACGCGATCGCGCAAGAGCACGTCTGGACTGCGCTGGACAGTTTTGGAATTTCACACCAGCTGAATTGGGAACATATAAATAGTCCTTTGCACGACCTAGGGCACATCTTTTGGCCAATTCTCCAATCTTGGGAGCCAAGATCCATCAACCAAACACCTAGAGAGTGAAGAATTGGAGCAACCCATTGAGAATTTCTTGATCCTTTGTACTCCTTTCTTTATTTTCTTGCTTTGTATTGCATATATTTGGTGTTGTTGATGTTGTTGAAGACTTGATTTTGTGAATATATTTCATGACTATTTGTATTGTTAATTGGTATGATTTTGGACATGAATATATGAATGAAGCATGACTAGGAATTTATATTTATATGTTTTGATTATCTAGCTTCTTTTGTTGTGGTTGCTTGACTTTTGTGCTCATGACACTTAAGTTACAAGTCTACTTTGCTAATTAAAGACTCGGGAGAGATTAGTTAGCGTAGAATAGTGAAGCTAGCGAGGATTTGGGTTGATAGGCTATTTCATAGACTAACTCATCTAAAAGAAGCTACGCTCGGAAGAGATTTTCTTTCCTCGGGTAATGGGTAGTGCTTTATAAGCTCAACCATAGCTTTGACGAGTGCCGTTGAGGTAAATCCCTTCTAGGCCGGAAGGATTCTAGGGATTATATTAGAACGACTCGGCCATAATATATAAATCCCGTACTATAATTGCATCCTAGGTTCAAAACTTGTCTTCCTTGGTTGTAAGAAGGCCATTGATCACCTTTACTTGCTTTCCTAGTATAGTTTGTAGTTGTTAGTATCATTCCATCACCTTATTATCCTAGTTTGGCTTTGTCAAATAGGATTAGTTCCTCTACTACTTTGATCGCATCACTTTGTTCCTTGTGGATTCGACTCCGACTCTTAGTTGGGTAAATTGTATTGCGATGGCCGTTCATACCTCAAGCCGAGGTGTGTGTTGAGCGTTGTCACCATCAAAATCAAAATATTTACTCACCCATACACATAAGTTTCATATTTACGAACCCTACCTATAAAATATTTACTTGTCCTGCCCATCTAGACTTGTATACCATAATTTATGCAGTATACCATAAAGGTATATGCCCATAAGGTATAACAAAGGTATAGAATTATAAATGGGTAGGTTGGGTAAATACTTTTAATTTTATGGGTAGTGTAATTTTTAATAGGTATAATGGTTAAATACTTTGAATTTTAAGGGTACATAGTGTAAAAAATCCATATAAAAATAAGTTCCTCTCTTCATTCAGCCTCATGTTTTTTTATTTTATTTTTTGCGCTATGTTTGATTGCATTGTCCAAAATATTTCTATATTTAGAAAAAGAATACTGATTAATTAAAAAAAAAAATTTCTACAACACAAAGTGTAATTTATCCTATAAAATAATCACACGCTCGAATTGTTACCATAGAAACATCCCCTCTCCCCACGGCTTTTTCTATCTCCCTAACCTTAATATGGTGTCAATAGAGCAAGTGCCTATTTTGAGAATGGTTTCAGTATAAAAGGAAGGCCGTCAAAAGTAACAACAGCCCAATAAAACAATGAATATAAATAAGTTTCCCCTCTTTATTCCACCTCATGCTATACTTCTCTTATCCTTTTATTTATCACAACTTTTCAAGAAGCACAACTCTTCTATCTCTTCTTCAATCTTCTATCTTAAAACACAATTTCCAAGATAAACATTCACATATAATTCACATTAGTTTTGCTCCATTGACTTGTTAAAATATAGTGTACCATGTATGATATGTAACATAAGTGACAACTTAATGACTCCCTTATACCTTTATGTGAATTTGTAGCAGCAAAACATGTCTTGCTTATTGCCTCAATTCAAGTGCTTGCCTGATACTTTTGCACTTAGCTTTAAAACTCATCAACACTCTGCTCCTCAACTATGTAAGTTAACTTCGTTTCCCTCAACACACTTTTAATACTATATGTATAACTACTTGCTTTTGTTATGGAACGTTTATAATGTAGTTGTATTTTGTAAGGGGCCATGTTTTACTTTTATTGTGCGTATGTTAAATGCTCGTCACGAGTCGAACACAAAAGCCTGACATTTAAGTGGCTAAGGATAGAGGAAGCCCATTATCTAATGAGTTTTTCGAACCATGTGCCATTAGCCTCGGGGATTTCTTGGTTATCAGAAAAAAGCTCTCAACTTTATGAAAATTTAGATTCTTGATTGATATTGGATTTTGAACTTTTTGTGTCAGTGGAGGAATTGAACAAGAACACTTAAAAAGAAACGAAAACGAATTGATTAGGAATAGAGGCTTCTGTATTGGCAATTCATATTTTGCCTATGTATGCTCTGAAACAGATTGATCATTTTCTTTAGGTTAAGAGGACAAACATAGTATCATATACTTTCTATTTTGAAGCTAAATTTACTTCCTGTAATTTTCATGGTCATTTGAGAATATTATTGCTTCCTTACTAGGGTTAAACCAGTTTCAAATGTCCCAAAGATAGTGTTGTCATCTTCAATTCCCTGTGTGGTGATCGTCCAGAAAAATGTTGGTCGCTTAGATTCTTGGAGAGGTGTATACAAATTCAATCATTACTCAAAAGTAGAAAGCTTACTGAGAAACGTATACATTTCACACACTACTGTTTAGGTACAGGCACGGAGAGGGAGGGTGAGGACAACTAAAACAAACAGTTAAATAAATAAATGCGAAGCTGCTGAATTGGATATATTTGAACGTAACTATATAACTCTGAGGATCATAGGCTGCTTATGTCTATTGATGATTCTTAGGAAAGGTGGAATTCTATCTCCCTAGCTTTAGTGAGAGCTTGATTCAACTAGGACTATGTACTATCAATTGTGCCAGTTGTACTTTTCAGATGACATAGCCTTTCCGCTTAACAATTTCTTTTAAAAGTTTCCTGATATTGCCTTTGTAAGCTTGTTTACGAGCTGGATCAATTTTCTTTTCTACAAGTGTGTTTTTTCCAAGATGACTTCCATTTTGGTTCTATTGCAGGCAACGTGTTTGCTTTTTACTAATTTTCTTGTTACTCGTATCCAAACCTGAAAGCAGCTTCATACTAAAGTTGTACAAGTGTAGCATAAAGTCGCTCAATTCTGTATTATTATATTAATTATTTTTGCGGTTCGGAAGTTGTTAATTATCCATTTTATAGGACATAGAAGTCGATTGTTCTCACAATCATCTTTGCTGAAATGCAGCAAAAGGTAGAGATCCTATTCTAGTGCGGACTCAGTGTGCCTTATCCACTACATCAACACCGACAACTACAGTGCTTGACATTGAGAAGCTACAATTACCATCTATAGAAGTTCTTTCAAGTTCAGTTGCAGCAGATAGATCATGGAAACCACCATCAACAGCTGCCACAACTACAGTAGTCGATATAGAGAAGCTAAAGTTGCAGTCTGTGGAGGATCATTCAGATTCAGTTGCTCCAGAGAGTCCATGGAGATACAGAGGAGGAGTTGGTCTGTCCACTGAGGTAGGACTTAAATGAATAGCCTAGAAGCATGTAATGCATAGCCCAGGAATATGTAAACTTTTTCTGATTAATCTAGAACTTTGAGAAACTGAATTGTGTTTCTGGGTTTATAATGAGAAGGATGAGATAAGGTTCAGGTGGACTTGATTTTCGGAAAGATAAAAGAACAGCACTAAGTGGTCTTTTAAAAGAAAATGAAAAAAAATATAACTTGAGCATTGCATTAGCTCACAAGTGGAAAACATGTTATGCATTGTCTTTGGGCACAGAGTCTATTTTTAAGCCGTAGAAGTTGCTTTCGCACCATGGTGTCAAGTTCTGTTTCCTCATATGATATGATATTTCTACTGGATCTTACTGCCTCCTTCTTGATTGATAATACTGCCAGTGAGACGTTCCAGATACAAAGAGGCTGTTACATGTAAAATGCTGATTCAGTACATTTGCAGGCGAACACTAAAGCTGCTTTGGCTACTGAAAATCTTCTTATGGGTGAAGAAGCTGTAGTAGCTGCCGCCGCTGCTGAAGCAGTTGCTTTGGCAAAAGCTGCATTGGAGGTTGCAAAAGATGCCGCCATGTTAGTTGGCCATAACAACTCAAAAAACTCGGATAACACTGTGGCTAGTACTCTGTCAACAGCTGGGACTACCCTGCTTGAGAGGGTTCATGTGCGTCAACCTGGTGAAACAGGGCCAGTCAGCATACTTGGGGAACTAAAGGCTAGTGAAATGAGGTGTGAAAGTAATTTATCCAGGAACTCGCTTACAACAGATTCTGATGACTTGGAGCCGACACAAGAAGAACTGGAACTTCTTCAAGCACAACTTGCAAATGGTGTAGCTGTAAGATCAAAGCGTCAAAATGAGCGGAAGGCTAGAAGAGAGAGAGCAGCAGAGAAGGCTGCAGCCAATGTTGTATCAGTGAAGTCTGGTTCCACAGGCCGAAGAAAGCGTGCTGCAGTACAAGATGTTGACTACTCTGATCCATTACGTTACTTGAGAGGAACGACAAGTTCTTCTAGGTTGCTCACTGCATCTGAAGAACATAAGTTATCAGAAGGAATACAGGTGCTAAGTCTCTTCTAATATGAGCAATATGGCCCTATAGCATCTTTACCTTTTACCCTTTCTTTTGCATCCAAAGTAAATTATAAAGGTGACTGGTAGAACTATGTGTTAATATATTCCTCTGTATTCTTTTTTTCCATTTTGGTCAGTTTTGCTAGTGAGATGAATGGAACTCCTTTTGTTATTGCTCGTCTTCTTTCTTTGCTTTCTCCTTTTTCTTCCTAGAGACAAACATGACTGAGATTGCTGGTTGATCAAAGTGTAAACACACTTTTAGAAAATTTCCTCCTTATCTCTTTGTTTTCCTTTTGTTTTTAATTGTTGAGAAAATATTAGTAGAAAGCACCAAGAGTGTGCTACCTATAGACATCTTTCCACTTGCTTATTTTTGGCTCAACCCTCTGTGTGTTTCTTAGATCTAAATCAGAAGAACTTTAATCTCTCTTTCTGTATTTTTGACAAAGTCAGGATCCAAGTATGTTTTGATGCATGAATACTTTGTGCATCTTCTATGTATTGTTTACGCCTGCTATGAATGTTGATTTCCCATGTGGATTTGTAAAGAGTCAATGGAAACCAATCTATCAGTACTCATCATTTCTAATGATACTTCTTGTCTAATAGAAATTGTTTGCTTCCATGAATGAATAGGACTTTTTAGTGGAATGCCACAAAAGTTACTACAGGGTCTTGTGGTTTATGGCTCAAACAAAGGATTTAGTTTCCAACTCCTAATAAAATGCTGTCATCATTATATCTGCTTAACTTCTTTCTCAAGTTTATATTTTATTGAGTTCCTTTCCACTTTTTCTTGAAAGTCTTTTCATTTTGTGTTTGTTCTTTAACAATTTCTTGATCACAACCAAAAACAGGATCTACTGAAGTTGGAAAGGCTTCAGGACGAGCTTGCAGAGCGCTGTGGGGGTCAGCCCACTTTTTCCCAATGGGCTGCTGCAGCTGGAGTTGACCAAAAGACCCTAAGAATGCGTATAAACCATGGCATTCTTTGTAAAGATAAAATGATTAAGAGCAACATAAGGCTTGTTATTTCCATTGCCAAAAATTATCAAGGAGCAGGGATGAATCTTCAAGATTTGGTTCAGGTATATAAGGCAATTACATGTGATCACGTGACTGCAGCTCTTTGGAGTGATCAAAACCGTCAAAAACATAAATCTGCTGACTTGTGCTAAATTTGGAAATATATTTACAGGAAGGATGCCGGGGCCTTGTAAGGGGTGCTGAAAAGTTCGATGCTTCAAAGGGTTTTAAGTTCTCAACATATGCTCACTGGTGGATTAAACAGGCTGTTAGGAAGTCTCTTTCTGATCAGTCCAGGACAATTCGGTTGCCAGTATGTCTTCAAACTCTAACCGAACAGTTCGTTTATGTCTTAGTTGACTTCACTTTTCTTATCAAATTTTAACCATTGTTTAAATTTTCACTTTTAGTTTCACATGGTTGAGGCAACTTATAGAGTTAAGGAAGCAAGAAAGCAATTATATACTGAAAATGGTAGACATCCTGACGAGGAGGAATTAGCTGAAGCAACAGGATTGTCAATGAAGAGGCTATCTGCTGTTATGCTAACTCCTAAAGCTCCAAGATCACTTGACCAGAAAATTGGATTCAACCAAAATCTCAAACCTTCGGTTAGTCCCTGGAGAACATTTTCTTTTGACATTCTTGGTGTTCCTGAAAAAAACTTCCCTTTTCACTTTTTTGTTGTCGTGTTGTATCCAATCCAGCTATTCTTGCTTCTTTCCATTTCAGAATTCTTTTGCTCTCTCCTATGTCGCGTGTTCATTTCTCTTATCCTTTTTTGCTTCTTATTTTCTCACTCTTCTCGTGTTCAGGAAGTGATTGCTGACCCTGAAGCTGAAACGTCAGAAGAGACGTTGATCAAGCAGTTCATGAAACAGGACCTACAGAAGGTTTTAGACACCTTGAATCCAAGGGAGAGGCAGGTAGTTCGATGGCGATTTGGACTGGAAGATGGAAGGATGAAGACATTGCAAGAGATTGGAGAATTAATGGGCGTTAGCCGGGAGAGAATCAGGCAAATTGAGTCTAGTGCATTCCGTAAGCTGAAGAACAAGAGAAGAACGAAACATTTGCAGCAGTATATAACTGCTTGAAGTCACCAGAATTAGATTTCACTTTTTCTAGTTCATTGAGTCTTCATTGTTTGATAGGAAAATTGAGGCTCAGATAAAAGTTGTTTCTTTCTTTAATTATTCTTTTTTCTTCAGAAATTTGCAAATGTTTTTGTGCATAATACAAAATTTTGGTTCAATTTTGGTTCTAGGGTATACACATGGATTTAATATGTTGTTTTTCTTTTTCTTTTTGCCTTTAAGGTTTTCAGAGGAAGATATATTAGGCTCAATAGTTGGTGAGTTGGCCTAGAGCAAGGTTAGTAGCATAAATGGACTAAAATTGAGGGAGGGAGGAGCTTAGAGCAATCAACGTTAAGAGAAAACAATTGATAATGAGCTCACAAAAGTTTGACTCTGTTATTATGATAATGTAATTCCGTTAATGGTATTAATCAAACAATCTACGATATTTGGAGACGAAACAATTTATTCATAGGATTTTTAAAGCTCTCAATATTAATGTTTATATGACAAATGTATGTGTATTTAATTGTAAGTTTCATAAGTGATCAACTTTAAGAATACATAAGAAGGTGAAGGGCTATATATAGAAATGAGGAATAGAGGGTTGCGCTGAATTCTAGAGCAGTGGAAGTGCTTGTGGAAGCAAATTAAGACGCAAAATAGGATTTGGTGAGTTTGGGAACAATACTTTCTGCAGTTTGGACACTGATATGTAGATTTGATTCTTTACTGACACTTTTGACTACTTTCATCTGACATACTCAAGTTTCTTTGGTAACAATTCCTACTCTCACGACCTACAAGAGAGTGAAAGAAATGGAAAGATACATCCTTTGATTCTTTAATAGTTTCACTCACTTTATTGACTGTTATGTCACACCCTTAAATCTCATAATAATTTCTTAAAGATGTCTTTGATCTTTAAAATCTAGATTCCGTGGATTAAAACACAACATTCATTTCATAGAAAAGAGTAAATATGTGTAATGGCGCTTTAGCAGGTCATCAAAGACATTACATTTGTACGAAAATTTATCGTTACTCATTGACATCTATGCTTCATGAGTTTCAGAAATAAATATGAGTTATGTACTATTTAAAATCAAAATGAACGTATACGCCCAAAATTTATTGAATAGTCTCATTTAAAACCTAGCCTTTCTAAACTTGTGAATTCGTGGGTGTATCAATAGTTGATACCGTAAACTACCCAGGTGTTCGAGAACTAACTAGCTTTGACCTAAATTTAATATATGAGTTAAGAAATCCGCAAAATATGCATAAAATCAAATGCATAATAAGTTAGCTTGAGGCCACTGCCTTCATATGTAAAAAAAAAAAAACATAATTAAAATCTTGAATCTGCATTTAGATCTACTTCTTACTCTTTAGAAATCAAATGTATGTATCTCTCTCTTTGGAAAGACAATATTCAAGTTGTCAAAATATATATTACAAATAACACAACGACACACTCGCACACATATGTATATGTATTTATACCTATACATATCTTTTTATAACAATAGTGTCCTAGTACCTCGACAATCTCATCGAATATTAACTAAATTATACATGGAGGAGAAGCAACAATTAACAATTCTCTTTTCCTTATAAATAAAATAACTCAAAATCTCTTTCTAACAATTTAATTACAGAATTAATAGGATGTCAATGCATTTAAGATGTGATCTAAAAGGTTTCCTACCACTTATTAAATGCTAATGTAAAAGATTACTAACTGATGTATTATGGTTTGTTATTAAATTCGTCCACACATAAAAAGCATTCATGAAAATTAGTGTTCACACCATCATTTACGAGGTAACAACCTTAGATATATATTCTTTTCTTCATTGACTCGATTCTAAATTCAAGTAATCAGGTCCGGTCATAATTTATATGAACATGTTTGATTAAATATAATAATTTAAAAGATAAATGAAGAATTTTAAAATTTTTAATGTATAATAAATAATAGAAGTTTGTATAAGTGATAAGCATCCAATAAAATTACGTTAATATGTTATTACTACGGAAATATGTCAAAATTTTAAACTGATTAAAACGAAGTCATATAAATTGTGACGGAAAAAACAAGACAAAATAGTATAATTATACCTTATTAATTTTCCAAATTTGCTCTAAGAGTACCAAAAAAAAAAAAAAAAAAAAACAAGACAAAAACCAATACTCCATTAAACAACATTAATGGAAATTTAATAAAGTTCCTAAATACATATAATTAAAGCAAAAGTAGACTTATATTAATTGCGGGTTGGTAAACTAGATTCACTCAATTCACACCCCACCTTTAGAAAAAATATAATACTCTCTCCGTAGATCTCATCCTTTCCAGATCCAATTTGTGGAATACACTGGGTATGTTATTGTTATTGTTGTTTCAATTTAAGTGATTAAAATTTGTATTTTTCAAAAGCAGTGTCTTTTCATATTTGGTTTAATAATATTTATTTTGAACCACAAAATATACTACCCCATATTACACACCTTTCATTTAAAACCAAAATATTTAAAAGTTTAATTATTATTTTCTTAAACCCAAACACTTGACACAATAATACTTTTTTCTTCTTCTAACAAGAGTCCTCCGAAGTCTGCAAAAGCCGAAAAGACGCATTTTATTTTATTGTAGAGATGAAAGGAGGGAAAAAGAAGACCGTACAGTCACCGTCAGCCGCCGTCACTGGCGGCGGCGACGGCGATAGTTGTGAGCAGCTTTACGATGGAGCCGTACAAGTTGAGGAACAAGAAAGAGAAGAAGAAGAGAAAATTGAAGAAGGTGAAAAACCAAAGCTAGATGAAGGGTTTTATGAGATTGAAAGTGTTAGGAGAAAGCGAATTCGTAAGGTTTGTTTTTAATTAGTTTGATGAATTAATGTTACACTATCAGGTCGCAAAGGATGTTGACTACTACTGTTGGTTGACTGATATAATAAATTATACTTAGGGGTCGTTTGGTTCAAAGTCCCTGTATTACAACCCACATAAAAAGTGGGATAACTTTGATTCCGGTTTAGCTAATACCAATAACCAAATGATGGATAAATTTTATTTCAAATCTTATCCCAAGATTACAGTTCTAATCTCTCAAGCCAAACAACTCCTTTATGGTTTAAGCTTTAAGATGAGGTGATTCCACATTTTAATGTGGTATCAAAGCAGACAGAGGTCTTGAATTGGAGTGTCTCACTGTTCAGAATTTAGGCTCCCATATGAGGGGATAACTATGAGGGTTACTTGCTATTGGTTGACGATATTGTTATATCAATGAAGGTGCTTTACTAACAGCATAAGGGTTTTAGATGAGGTTACGACACACTTCGATCTAGTATCAGACCAAGCAGAGGTCTTGAAATTAGGGTCTCACTGTTCCCCCATATTATAAAAAGGAATTTTCACGTGTTTGGATTATGAAGAAGAATTAGGCCCGCACGTGAGGGAGTGCATTGGATGTGTGATTAAATAAATTATTAAGTGTGTTATGTCTAATAGTTTAAGTTTTCAGATGGGGTGGTCACACTCTTCAATAGCTATAACAAGCAAAGGGCTTTATTTGACAGTGTAAAAATTATTTATAATGACGGTGCATATAACTTATCAGTCATTAGAGATTACTTGTACTAGTGCATTGATAATGTGAAGTATTTTTCTCGTTTTTTCTCCATTTTTTGTTATCCTTTATATCCTGATGTTGTGACTTTAATTTCTATGATTTTATGGATTTTGGGAATCTCGGAAAATGCTGTGGAAATTAAAGGGCAAAGTTCAGTATCTAATCAAATGGTAAGTTTACTATGTAATAGATGTATAAAGTTGTTTATGTTACTTCCCATTTTCCATTTTTTGAAAATTCTTGGAGGCAAAAGAGCCCCTGAATTTTTCTCTGATTGAAGGACTAGCTTTTGTTATTGTACAGGCGAGGCTGGCCGGAGACTGCAAACACATGGGAACCTGCGGAGAATCTAATGACATGCTATGATGTTATTGATGCATTCGAAGAGAGGTGTTCCTTTACTATTGCATTTTTGTCTATTGCACTTGCTTGAGTATAGTAGTTCACAGATTTGTTGGGATGTTGATTTTTGGCCTCCTTTCCATATTTTTTTCTTGTGCTTTTTGAAGCTTGCTGTCAGGAAAGCAGCGATCTACACGTAAGCGTAAGCGGAATCATGGGGTTACTAATGCTCAAATCAAAAGAAAGCAGCAGGAACAATGCTCTCCTGCTGCTGCTGCATATAATGTGCCCGCAGTGAAGGTTAGGATAACGGAGGAACCTATGCCTTCACCTCCTCTGGCTAACCTGGATTCTATTAATCATGTGGATAGCAATGGTAGTGATTTAAATATTATTGAAGTGGACCAAGTGGCGAATGAAAATAATTTGAAGTTAGATTCTTCTGTAAAGGAAATTGAAGAGAAAAATGAATTGGATTTGAAGCTTAGTGAATTAAAGGGAGTGATAGCAACAGAAGAGACATCTGTAGATAGATCTGGTGATGGCCTCACAAGTGGATTTTCAACGGCCAATGGAACAGAATCAGTTCAATCTGGCCGCTGTACAGGAGCCAAAAGGAGGAAACCTGCTTCTGTTCGGAGGTTTAAACCGGAAACTACTTCAGGTGTAATGAACGATCTCCAAGATGCTTTAGCAAATGCAACTAGTGGCCCTTTGGTTACATTCATGCAGGACGGAATTGACGATCATGGGTTTGTGAGCAATGCTCTTGGCTGCAAAAATAAGTGTGATGATTCCAAAGATGCATGTGCCATAACAAAAATTATTAAGCCAATGAGCTATTCAGCATCTGTATCAAATGATTTCCAGGATGTGTCCGTGACCTTTCTAGCTAAGAGGTCTGTGACTTCTAATATATCTTCTGTTTCAATCAAATTTATCTTTGTGTCCATTGTTGTTCCCATGTAACTCAGACGAAAAGAATCTTAGCTTCACCTTTCGGTACAGTAAATTAATGAACTTCTTTCAAATTAACAAAAGACGTGTTGCACACTAAATTTATTGTTTACTCACTTTTCCAAATTACTTCAGTTATTCTTGGATGTAACTATTTTCTGGGTTCCAGTTATCAGATTAGTTGGCGTTTCTTGATTATACTGTTTCCCAGTGTCTCAAATCTGTGTTATGCACCGGAAGTGTCTTATTTGGTGTACATTGTCTTTTCTTCTATCAATGGTAATGCAAATTTATTTCTTTTCTTTTTGGAATGAAGTATGTCAGTTGTAGTCGAGTGGTTAATCCTCTTTATTGAGCTAGGTTGAAGCTGTAGGATGTGCTGAAACTTTTAAACAAAGAAAGAGGAACTGTCTCTTGAGAGATTATTTTATCAGAAACTGAGATAGATCTTTGACTAGAAAAGGAAAAGGAAATTGTGAACTCTCTTTTCTCTCTCTCTCTCTATGTGTCCTTTCCTTTTAGCTTGTCAGGTTTTAAAACATTCATCAATTACCTAGTTAATCCCTTTATCCTGATTAATTTGAGCTTGTTTTGCTATTAAGAATTGAGTTTGGATTAGTTCATATAGTTGCAATTGATTTTGATATGCTTACTACTGTAGTAATTTGAAAATAGGTATATTTGTCGAAAGGACATTCCTTCAATTATTTCAATAAATCAATTTACTTTAAATTTCACTCTCTTGCTTAATGCCTTGCACTCATTAATCCTACTGCAATTTATAACCAAGTATTAAGACTTATAAAAAAAATTATAACCATGTTTTTAGATAAAGGGTATGCTATCTCTGTAGTGTAAGTTTGAGGGTAGACCATATTCTGCTTCCTCATCTTGTTCCTTTGCTATTTCTTTCTTACCACACTGCCTTAATGGTCTCTGACTGTTGCCAACTTATTCGCTCCAAATTGTCGCTAAATAGAACTTGCCTTGCCTATCTCTATCTCTATCTCCATACTAATCATCAATTGATTATCTCTAGCAATATCCACTACCACCGGACATCGCTTCTCACCTCATCTAAGAGGGCAACTCCATTCAACTTTTGACAGTCTGTTTAACTATCCAGATGGACTACCAATTGTTTGTAGAAAATAATCTGTCCCTCCGGGTGTAGACTTTATTGTTGAGGATCTGAAAAGCTCCCTAAGCTATCTTGCTATTGAAAAAATCGATAAAAACTCTGTTAAAGAAACTTTTGCACCACAGTACCTATTTCAACACACACAGAACCCTGATTTGTTGTAAACTTTAGTGACAATTCTCTCCTTAATAGAGTCATGATTCCGGACGATCTTTTGTAGTGCTATTATTTTGTATAAACCTTTAAAGTTATTCCCTCATCTATATTATAAACCATCTCATCCTTCCTTCAAAAAGTAGTAATGAAATTGCATATGGCCTTTATTATGTTTCAGTTTCTCTAAACGGCTTAGTTGCCTAAACCTCCAAGCCTAGTTTTGCAGACATGATCATCTTAGCTCCCTCAGTCCATCTCATGCTCATCAATATACACTTTGATTGCTCCCTCCCGCACCCAAACCCCTGCTTACTTCAATGTCACAGCTTCAAATTCCCGCGTAACTCGGGTCCGTCTCAAAATTAATCCAGCATACAAGCTCTAATCCTCAATTGCAAAGACGGCCACAAGGTACGCACAACCTGGCTTAGACACCCCCATTATCCCAAAAAAGAGAGGAAAAAGAGCCGCTAGCCTGATTCCAGCTCAAAATCAGTAGCCACTCTCTGCAATTGTTTTTCTGTTGAAGTATCAGTTTTTTTTGGAACTCATGTGTTTGCGTGGTAAAGATGGTGGCTATTTGTGGTGGTTGATGATGGTTTTGGTTTATACAGAGCATGGCTTGGTAAATTAGTAATCATGAGTGAATGGAGAAGGCTCAAGAGGATGAGTAGGGTTTTGTGAACATTCCGATTTGTACAAACTGCTTGTCCTTTCTGTCTTTGAATACTGCCCTCAGGAGTCCTCAGGACATGATATGTGCGGTTTTTGGTTGTCTGTTTCTTCTGATTTTTTTTTTTAAAGATATTTTCTTGAGAAAGTTTGATGGAAGTGAGTATCGAAGTCCAAGTTTCAAATCTAACTATTTGAAATGCAATAGATGATAATTAAGAAGAAAACAAACATGTGTTGTTTTGGCCTTGATTATGTTGAAACTAAGAGCCATTTTACCATAATTATTTTAGCAAACCAAATATATTTTGCAAGGTTCAAGCTCTCTCTTGCCTTGCAGTCTGTTTTCTTGTATTCTTTGTTTTGGTTTCTTGTTCCCCCAGAAGTGATATAAGAAAGAAACCCATTCGCGATCAGGATAAGCTAGTTGCGCTCAAGATTTTCGGTTTTCTTTTGTTCCCACTGAATGCAGTCTGCTTTAAAACTGTGATTGGGTATTTTGCTATCCCAAACGTTGATGTTAATGTGATTTTCATGAAAATTGTGTCTATTTCTATAGCAGCAATATTATGCATGCCTGTAGGTATTTTCTTGGATGGGTAATGTCCAAGTGTTATCAGTTTGTTTGTATCCCCGTCTTTGTATTTTCTTTCCCTTTTGTGGTATGGTCGATTGGTCTTTTTTGCTCATGGTTTGAGCATTCTCGTAAGCTTTTACCTACTTGTATCAGTGCCTGGTTCCTTGGATAGACAGCTGGCCTTCTATTTTCTCAGCTTGATATTTTTCGTGAATCTTTTTAAGCTCTTAGGTTTTGTGATCCTTTATTTTTTTTTTTAAAAAACAGTATTACGTATATGATGACATTTTGGAATGGCTTCCTGCAGGTCTGATGGAAGTGATGTTTTGGTGGATAACAAGTTTCTGAAGATGAATAATCCTCTTCTGGTAGCTGTTTTCTTTTTCTCCTATTGATTCCTTCATCATCTCATAAATTCTGTGATAGTATATTTCCTATATGGGTTATTTATAGTTACCCTTTAGTTTCCCATAGTATAGACCTCCTGCTGTTTTAAACTATAGCAATCTTATCTAATATATCATTCCCAAAGACCTCTATGCATGAACTTATTTTAACAACGTATCAAAACTATTATGTTATATTCTATACAATATTTGGTGCACTTATATGTGGCTTTGATATATAATTAACTATTACTTTTATTTCAACATTAAATTGACTATTACTGTCAACTTTTCTGGAGTCTATCACTTCAACACGCAATTCCTTGACATATCTTATGTATTTCAAAATATGTTTAGTTTGTTCTATGTTGTTAAGATTGATTATTCATTCAAATATCATCATTTTGTAACATTGACAAAATCGTTAATCTACTGGTTTGTTAATCAATTTCTGAATATGGAGGAAAAGCTTATTTAATAGTAGCAAAACTGAAGAGGAGGTTAATGCAATTTGGTCTTTCTGTTTATATTATATCGGTTTTAGCTCAACTATTTTTTGCTTCTTTTGCAGTTGATAAACTTCTACGAGCAAAACCTTCGATATCATGCTACTCAATGAGAGGGCTTCAGCGAAGGAGTTGTTCTGGCTCGACTTGTCTCTATGTATAGAGTGTTGAAATTTTGTAGCAACAGGCTGTAGGTATTTTAAATCTTTTAGATATTTATTAGGGAGGTCAGTAAATCAATAGTTACTCTGCATTTTATGGGAAACCCTGCATTAGCTTCAGCTGATTTTGCAGGGAAGAGTAAAGTAGAATTTAAAGTTTTTATCAGTGTCACCCAGTATATGCAATGTAAAAGACATATTCTTTTGGCATCTTAGGTGGCAAAACATTATAGTTTTTGTAGTTTAATATATTTGATATGGATTACACATACTCACAAATGTTTATCAGTTTATGGAATTGCTCTGCTGGTGGCCATGATAGCTTGTAACACCTTTCGTTAGATGAACAAAAGGTAAAATGATAATTTAGCTGATGGAGTTTGCTTAATGTTGGATCTTCACTCTCTTTTGGACGTAATTGAACAAATTTTCCTTTTCTAACCCGTTTGTTTATAAAATTTGGGAGCACTTTTTGGGAAAATTTGGGGGAAATTTTGTTTGGACATACTTTTTGATCAATTTTTGGTCAAGTTTTGAAAAACCAAAAAGGAGTTTTTGGGAAAATTGTCTTATTGTACCCATAAAACTTAAAGGGACAATTACATGGAGAGACACTCCACTTATGAAAATTACCAAAAAAGACCTCTATTTTCCTTCTTTACCCGACCTAGCTCCCCCCCCCCCTCCCCAACCTTTTTTATTTTTTTCTTTCACTCCATAGTACCCCTATTTAAAGAAAAAAAAAAAAACCCTAGCCCCCATTTTTTCTCATCTTCTCTTACTCTCATTCCCATTTTTCCTATCTTCTCTTCACCCTAACAACATCACCACCGCCCCCTTTCCAGCACTGTCTCACCTTCACTCCCCCTCCTCCAAGCTGCCGCCGCCGCCACCACCGTCATCAACGTCGCAACCGCTGTTGTTTCTTCTTCTTTTCTTTTTTTTTTTTGCTTTTTAAATAACAATATTGATTTTTGTTGTATATTCCGATCAAAACTCCGGTGAGGAGTTTATTTATCAAGTTTCTTCTTTTTCTTCACTTTTTTCATAAAAATTCGTTGAGATCTACTAGTTTTTTGTTAAAACTTTTGTTTAATGTTTAGATCTAGTGTTTTTCTTATATAAAACTATATAGATCTTGGATATTTGTTAAGCTTTTGTGTAAAATCTGCCCGAGGCACTGTTTAACATTATTTTTGTGAGTTTATACACTTTTATACATTTTTATACAAGTTTATACAATTCTGTAAATGTGTATAAAAATATATAAATCTGTATATGTACGTATTGAAAGTGTATAAAACACATTCTATGTATTGTACAATTTGTATAAAGCTGTATATGCGTGTATGAACAATGAATAAAATTCGTATAAATTTCAGATTTGTGCACTTTTATGGATGTTTTGTATAAAATTTATGTTTTTTGTGTATATTTTTGTATTTTCCTTCTTGCATCCACAATTTTCTATGTATTTACATGTATAATTTATTATTTTGATAGATTTAATTGTATAAATTATCAAAAAATAATTATTTAAACAAATCCACAAATAAAATAAGCAAATTCGGTGAATTTTTGGTTTTTCGGCCACCGCCGGCCGGCGGCGGCAGCTCGATTTCTGGTGGCGGGGCAGTGGTGGGGGAGGATGAGGGAGTGGCTCCTAGTATTTTTAGTTTAAATGGGTGCTATGTTATGTAATTTTGAAAATAAGGGGGTGCTATGTTGTGTAATGTAAAAATAAATGAGTGCTATGGATGAAATGTGGCCCCTCATTTGTAATTTTGTGTTGTGGGGTGCCTAGTTTTGAAAATTCCCCAAACTTAAACTATTTATCTTGGCCCCCGTTTGTTTATAGTTTTTGGGGACATTTTTTGGGAGAAAAACTGTTTGTTTATGCATTTCATCTAAACTTCTTCCAAAAAGTCCCAAAAACTCAAAAAGTGCTCAAAGGTTATTTTTGGTAGTTTTTGGGAAATTTGAAAAACTACTCATAAAACTTCAACTATTTTTTCCAGTAAATTCTATGTCCAAACACAACTTCAAGTTCCAAAAATTATTTTTCAACTCAACTCAAAAAACTCAAATTTCCAAATTTCAACCAAATCTATGTCCAAACGCTAGCCAAGTAAATTTTATGTCCAAACACAACTTCAAGTTCCACAAGTTATTTTTCAACTCAACTTCAAAAATTCAAATTCCCAAGTTTCGACAAGTGAGGGTTGCTAAGTTGGTAAAGCACCTCCACCCACTACCGGTAGGTCCCGGGTTCGAGTCACCCTGGAGGGGAAGTGTGGAAACACTATAGATCCTCCAAAAATGGGTGGGAAAAAAAAAATTCCCAAGTTTCAACCAACTTAAATGTAATATGACAACATGTGTTGTGTCAATTCGAAGAAGCTCTTTGAAACTTTTTTTAAATCAAGAGTTGGATTCCACAGTTCAGGCAATTCTGTGAATTGTCAAGATATTCTTAAAAGGATTGGTGTCCATTTTTCTTGAAGCTTAGGGGTGTTTCATGGTTATCTTAATGGAAATTTTACAGTGTATAGATATTTATTAGTGTTATTTAAATAAAATAGACACATTTATTGAAATTTATGGTTTATAGACCTTTACCCCTTGGTATTCCACTTTTATAGCCATTTTTAAAAAAGACTTTAACTAAATCTAGTCCACGTTTTTAGGCAATATTTTTGATAAACATGCCTCTATTATAGGGAGATAGAGAGGCAGTTACCTTATTTATTAAATAAAGTATCTTTAATTATTTTATTAATGGTATAAAATAAAGATCCTTAATTGTAGCAATCACAACCATAAAACATCAAAACTCTCTACACTCACTACTACTACTAACACATCCAATGCCTCGCCTACCTCTCTCACACCACTACAATGCCCAATCTCCCCAAACACTCCAACCAACAACAATATTGAATCATGCCTCGCCTACCTCTCTCACACCACTACAATGCCCAATGTAACCCTTTAATATTGAATCATGTTTCTCATTTTCCGCTTTATCTTTGTGGATCATTTTCTACTTTATCCACAGGTGTTACAGGGTTGCCATTGTTTTGGGAACTTGGTGGGTCCTGTTCATCGAGAGATAAGACGGACATGGAAGTTGTATAGCCATGCAGTGGAAGATCTCTTTTGGTGGACATAGAGTTGTATTTTCGCAAGCTTGCCACTTCGCAAATTTCTGACCGGCCTAGCAGTTCAACGGAAACCTATTACTGTCCATTGTGTCTCAGTTGTAATAAGCACCAGAATTTCTTTGTATAGTATTACCTCCGAATGCGAATCAGAGTTGAAGAGAAAGTACAATGACGATGGACTGTTGTATACACTATGCATATTCTATGTATAACATAGATGTATTGGACTAATTGTTCGAAATAGTATCTTTGCATATCCAATGAATATTTGTATTTTTGGTGTTAATATAATTTATATTAAATTTATATTTGTATAACTTTTAGATATACTTAATGTATATATTCAGATGCATTTTTAACAGTACTTATATGTTGTATATTTTGAGGTTTAAATTTTCTAAGCATGGAGATGGCAATATATATGAGATATGTACGCTTGATGTTTCTTTGGTGTATATGTAATATATTTTTTTTGGTATCAATAAAATGTATTCATGAGGTCATAAATATGCAGAATATATCACTCATATCAATAGAATATGCAGAATATGTAGAATATGCAAAATATATTTTCACTTGTATTAATAAAATATCTTAAGTATAATATTACCAATGTATTATCTATTGAAATAATATCTCATAAATATGCAGAATATATTGCACTTGTATCAACAAAATATTTTATGTATAATAATATCAATATATTATATATTTAAATAAATATCATAAATATATACAATATATCACACTCATATCAATAGAATATTTTATACATAATATTATATATTTGGAGATGTTAAGTGTATATAATTTTTACCAACTACTATTGCATATTGTGTAAATATAATAACAATTTAAATGCATATTTGATGTTTATCTATTTAATGATTACAAATAATTTTGGTGAAACTAAATATATATAAGCGTCAAAAATTAAAAAGAATAGAAAAATCGAGCAAAGAAGATGATTGTTTAGATGGAATAGGGCTCCGTAATTTTCTCCTTATTGGGTGGGAGTTGAGCTCCTTAATTTTCTCCTTTTCTTAACTACTTTTTAGAAATAGAATCAACTTAGACATATTTATATTGGGTAAATTTTGGCTAGCATATGTGAAGATGTTCAATGGCTATTTGAATGTAGGGCCATGGTATATATTTGGTTAGATATAAAATTTTCCCTATCTTAATTGATGATCCCCTTGATTCTTCAAAAAAATATTAGCAAATTTTACATATACAGTAGATCTTGTGCCCCAAATCATTTTGGAGAATTTTTCAAAACTAGCTCCTCCAAGCAAGGAAATTATAAATGAGGGGCCATATTTCATTTATAGCACCCCTTATTTTAAAATTACATAACATAGCACCCTCTTTGAACTCTCCCTCAAAATAAAAAACCCTAGGTGCCACTCCCCCATCCTCCCCTACCACTGACTTGCCGCCGACGGCAGCGGCGCTGGCCGGAAAATTGAAAATTCACCGGATCTCATCAGATTGCTTATTAATTGGTGGTTTTGTTTAAATAACTATTTTTTGATAATTTTATACACATAAATCTATCAAAAAATAATAATTATACATGTAAATACATAGAAAAATGTGTATGCAAGAAGAAAAATACAAAAATATACACAAAAATATAAATTTTACACAAACATCCATAAATAGTGCACAAATCTGAAATTTATACAACTTTATTCATTGTTCATACACATGTATACAAATTTATACAAATTTACAGAAGTGCATAGAATATGTTTATTTACTGTATATACACACATATACAAATTTATACATTTTTATACACGTTTACAGAATTGTATAAACTTGTATAAAAATATATAAATTGTATAAACTCGTAAAAATAATTTTATACAGTGTTTCGGGCAGCTTTTACACAAAAGCTTAACAAATATTCAAGATTTATACAGTTTTATACAAGAAAAATACTATATCTAAACATTAGAAAAAAGTTTTAACAAAAAACTAGTAGATCTCACTGGATTTTTATGAAAAAGGTGAAAAAAGAAGAAGAAACATGATAAACAAACACCTCACCGGAGTTTTGACTGGAATATACAACGGAAAATCGACATTGTTATTCAAAAAAAGAAGAAGAAGAAGAAGAAACAACGGCGGAGGCAGCATAGTAGAACGTGGCAGTGGCGGCGGCGGCGGCGGCTTGGAGGAGAGGGAATAAAGATGAGGCAGTGGTGGAAGGAGGGGGGGGGGTGATATTGTAAGGGGAAGAGAAGAGAGGAAAAATGGAAAGGAGGGAAAGAGTATAGAGGAAAAATGGGGGCTAGGGTTTTTTTCCTTTAAATAGGGGAGGTGCTATGAGTGAAAGAAAAAATAAAAAAGAGGGAGGGGTGTTAGGTCGGGTAAAGTAGTAAAATAAGGGCCTTTTTTGGTAATTTTCATGAGTTAGGTGACTCTCCATGTAATTGTCCCATCATTTTGACTTATTTAGGGACCGAACGGTTGATCTACATAAATGGATACATTTGTACATGGTCTTGAAAGATTGAGTACATTAAAGATGGTCATTAAAAATTGCGCACCTTTACGTTTAACGAAGCTGTAATTATAAAAATATCATCTCACTTTTACATCTAATGAAGACGTATGAAGTCGTAATTATAATGCCACCACTCCTACATACAGAGTAGAACTCAAGCCAATCCGGCACTACATATTCGTATAGTGCAAAGAAATTTCACCTGATGTCTCCAAAATTGATTGGTTCTGAGAGTTTATTCCAGTTTAAGATAGTTTTAGCAAAATGGGCTATTTCGGAGACAACATGTCAAGTTAAGTGGGTCAAAGGCAAGTGGTGACTAGGCTACAGCGGGCAAGCGCTACCTTGGGCAATATTTCAAGGCAATTAGCTAGAAGAATGTGGGAAGGGGTGAGGACAAGTGTTGCCTTAGGTAGTACTTACGGAAAAAGGGATGACGAGAATACGATGCGTCATTTATAAGATTCATATGGGTATTTCTGTCTAAAATTTGTTCATAAGAAAAAACAGATGTCATTTTTATTAAACCACCATTATAGAAGTCAAAAAGGAAAATCAATTGCCCCCGTGTCATAGTTTTGTAAATAAGTCCATATAGTGAACCAAAAATTATGTCGATTTTACAAACAAATGAGGCAAGATCAAACTCACTTTGCACACTCACGAAAACATAACTTCAAGTGCTAATATTTAATCATCATGATAATCCGGCTGCACTTATTCATATACTGTGCTAAAATACTATCAATTTATAAATAAATGAGATCAAATCGTCATCACTTCGTTCATCCACAAAATACACATGAAAACATAAAATCAGGATAATCCGGCTGAACTTATTCATATAGTGAGGAGAAATGCTCAGTTCATTTTGTAAATAAATGAGGTCAAAGTGTCATCACTTCGCTTATCCACAAAAATCCAAAGAAAAACATAACGTCAGGCTAATCCGGCAATACTTATTCATATAGTGAGCCAAAAAACTTATTCAAATAATTGAGGCCAGATCGTCATCACTTTGCACCGATCTAACCCAAATTTCGGGAGTATATCTTCACGAGATGGATCCGTAGATTCTTTTAGATGATGGAGAAAGGTTTAGGCTAATCGTCAAGTAACTCTACCTTAGTTGGTAGGGGTTGGTGCAAGCCAAATCCGAAGATAGCTTAGCAACCGAATCAACAGCGGAAACAAGATAAAAGATCTTGCTTCGTTTCGAAGGAACAGTGAGGAACCTGTCTCAAAGCTCGATCGAAAGAAAAGACAAGAATCACCTAAAACTATGCAACAATCCTCAAGAGAACATTGCCTCTTGCAAAATGAATGATCAGAGAGGAATAATCGATCGGATTCACCGAAAGCCATAAGTCCATAAAAGCCCTCACCGGGGTTATGCTCACAACGGAGACAAGGAAAATGCTCTCGGCAATTTCATTCATTCATTAATGTTCAAAAACTAGCTACTTCCAATGAAATGGAACAAGGTTTATATGGAAAATACTAAGGGCAATAGTAAAATGGTCACAGGTGACCAATAGAAACAAGCCACGTAGGGCTGAGCTAAAGTGTGTTCGGCAGCCTTGGCTTCGGTGCTTGATTGTCTGCTCGAACACAATCGTCATCGGGCGCTCACTCTTAGCTTCGAACACAAGTTGTTGTGTTCGGCTCTGTGTTGCTCGGCGTCAAGAGTTGGTGTTCGGTCACTTCTTCCTCGGGCTCAAATTTGAAAATATAGCCCTCGGTTTCGGCACTTTGCAATTTTTCATCCGAACACATGCTTCCTCCCGGCCAACCCAACTGAATGTTTATATCATGGAGTAGCTTGGCTTGGCTTCGTGTCATCGGCCTCGGTTGATCAGTCATTGCATTCGGCTGATTGTCGAGTACTTGATCAGCATTTTGGGCTGCATCATCCTCCCATTCTTGAGAAGATTTCGTCCTCAAAATCGCTTCATCTTCCGTCTCCGGTACTTGGCCTTTCCTTTGGTTCGGGAATCGCTCTCTTCGGAAGTGAACCCAAACCCAATCTCCCTTCTTCAATTCCAATTTTTTTCGCCCCTTGTTCTTTTTCAACGCCACTTTAGCGTAAGCTTCCTCGAGATTCTTCTTTGCCTTGGCATGCAACTCGAGCAGAGCTTTGGCTCGGTGAGTACCTTCAAAATCAATCACAATATCTCGAGGTAATGGGGTTAGATCAAGTGGAATCAAAGGATTAAAACTATACACACACTCGAACGGGGTCATATTTATCATTCGATGCACCGTTCGATTGTATGCAAACTCCATCATGGGCAAACGATCAGCCCAGTTTCTGACCTTGCCTTTGGTCATTGCACGAAGCAAAGATCCCAAGGTTCGGTTAACTACCTCGGTCTGTCCATCAGTCTGAGGATGGTGAGACGTCGAGAATAGTAGTTTGGTGCCGAGGGCACCCCATAAACACTTCCAAAAATGATTCAAGAATTTCGAGTCTCGATCACTCACAATTGTACGTGGCACACCATGCAATTTTAATACATGAGCAATAAACAATGAAGCAACATGCTGTGCACAATCGCATTTCTTGCGAGGAATAAAGTGAGCCATTTTGAAAAATGGATCCACAACAACGAAGATGCTATCATGTCCTCCCCCCGATCTCGGTAACCCCAAGACAAAGTCCATGGATATATCAATCCAAGGTCGATCAGGCACAGGCAACGGGGTATACAATCCATGAGGGTTGGACTTCGATTTAGCTTTCTTGCAAACGAGAGAAGCGTTGCAAAGCTTTTCCACATCTCATCGCATTTTTGGCCAATGGAACTGCTCGGTTAAAATACCAAGAGTTTTGTCGACACCGAAGTGTCCCATCAAGCCTCCGAAGTGAGCTTCTCGAACTAAGAGCTCTCTCCATAATGACACTGGCACACAAACCCTCCCATTCTTGAAGAGGTAGCCATCGTGCCACTGATATTTCTCAACCCTTCGGCCACTCAAGATTGCATCTCGAACGCACTTTAATTTGGGATCATCTTCGTACATCAGTTTGATGCTTTCGAATTCCATGAGCCTAGAGGCGAGAGTGGTCGCTAAGGCAAATTTCTTCGATAGCGCATCGGCCACAACATTATCTTTTCCCTTTTTATAATGAATTACGTTGGGAAAGCTTTCAATGAATTCGACCCACTTAGCATGCCTTCGGTTCAATTTCTCCTAACCTCTGAGATGTTTCAAAGATTCATGATCACTTTTAATCACAAACTCTCGAGGCCACAAATAGTGCTGCCAATGGGCGAGTGCTCGAACGAGGGCGTACAACTCCTTGTCATACGTGGAGTAATTCAAGGTTGCGCCCTTAAGCTTTTCGTTAAAGTAAGCGATCGGCTTCGATTCTTGCATCAGCACTCCTCCGATCCCAACTCCGGATGCATCACATTCGACTTCGAATGCTTTGCCGAAGTCAGGGAGTTGCAACAATGGGGTAGAGCACAGCCTCCATTTCAACTCTTGGAAGGCCCTCTCTTGGGACTCTCCCCACACAAATGGATGGTCTTTCTTTATCAGCTCAGTCAAGGGAACGGCCACGGTGCTAAAGTCACGAACAAACCTTCGGTAAAAGCTAGCTAAGCCATGGAAGCTACGAACTTGTGATACCGAGGTCGGAGTTGGCCAATCTTTGATGGCTTCGACTTTTGACTCATCGACTTCAACACCATTAGCACTGACAACGAATCCTAGAAAGACTACACGATCGACACTAAGGGTGGCTAACGGTCCGGTTTTGACCGGACCGGACCGGACCGGAATCGGGCCGAAAACCGGCTCGGACCGGTCCGGACCGGTTGAAACCGGACCGTTGGCCACTAACGGGCGCCGGGTCCGGTACCGAACCGGTGCCACGAAAAAAAACCGGACGGACCGGTAAAATTTTGGACCGGAACCGGCCCGGACCGGTCAAAAAAATAAAAAAAAAAAGAAAAATCTGTCCGTTTCTAGCCGTTGGGCAACGACTCTTTTGACCCCCTAGCCGTTGTCCAACAGCCAAAAACGGCCAAATACACCCCTCTACCACCCCATAACCAACCCTAACTATTTTTTTCTATAAATACCCCATTATTTCATCATATTTTTCACACAAATCTTCCAATTCTCTCTAATTCTCTCAAATTTTCTACAATATTGCTATTGTTCTATTTTGGCTATTTGTTAAAAATTTATAATTTGGCTACTTTATCAAGTTCTATTTGGAGTTTCTATTAAAGTTATATTTGGCTACTTGGTGAAGTTTATAAATATCAAGTATTGGGTTAATTGGAGGCGCTACGTGGTTGAAAATATCAATTTGGCTATTTTTGCAATTTTTCGATTATCAAGTATTCAACTAATTAATTGAAGTGGAGGCTCAAGTTTCAACTTCACCTCAATTATACGGTTATATTTGGTTGGTCGTTCCTACTTCTACTCTTTTATTATTTTTTTGTCATATATATTTATTTTATTTGCTATTATTATGTCTCAACGAGGTTCAATTGGAACTAGTAGTGGGGGGCGGGCACGTGGTCGTAGGGGAAATAGGGGTAAAGAAATTGCTGGTAGTTCTAGTCGGAATATCCACATAGATGATTCTCAATATTATCATGATGTTAACGCTGATACCATACTTGATCACGAAATGTTAGAAACACGATATGGGAATCAAAGCGGGGGGGTTAATTTAGAAGAAACACCTGAATTTCAAGCTAGTCCACCCGAAGTTCAGTCAGACTTGCCTCCTGAACCTCCTACTAGAATACCGGCTAAACGTAAAGAAAGATCTGATGTGTGGGATTTTGCATCAAAGAATGTTGCAGAGCAGACGGCCTCTTGCGGGCTTTGTGATAAGGTGTGGGTTTTTAGAACTGGGGGTAATGAGGGTGGGACGGGTAAACTTAGGGTCCACTTACAAAAGAAACATCCTAAAGAATGGGCAACGCGGGCGGGTGGTATATATTTAGGGACCGAACATGGGGGAGTAGCGCATGATCAATCTTCGGGTATCCAAGCAAGAATTAACCATTTAACAGGAGGGCTTCTTACTTATGATAAACAAAAGGATAGGGAAGAACTTGCTAAACTAGTTGCCCTCGAGGGTTTACCTTATAGTTTTCCTTCTTCTACTGGTTTTGTTCGTTATGTTCAGGCTGTATATAATCCCTCTTTTAGAGGTTTTCCAAGAACTACTGTTAAAAATGATATTATTAAATTTAAGAACGAATATCAGGATTATTTGCGATATATGTTTGATAACTTTGACACTAGAGTATGTCTTACTACGGATTTGGGTCGTTCTACTAATGGATGTGATTATATTACTGTGACTATTCATTGGATAGATCCTGATTGGGTTTTTCAAAAACGTATTATTGCTTATAAAATTGTTGATGAACCACACACGGGAAATTATATTTGTAACAAAGTTTTATCAATTTGTCGTACGTACTGTTTGTCTAACAAAGTTTTTAGTATTACGGTAGATAATGCTACAAACAACACAGACGCACTTAGGAACTTGATACCTATTTTGAACCCTCCTTTTCCTGAATTTTTTCATGTTAGGTGTGCATGTCATATTTACAACTTAGTAGTAAGAGATGGTCTTGTCTTGTTTAACGATATTATCAAAAAGGTGCAGATAGCTATTACTTATATTTTTAGAAATAAAAACCAAGAAAGAAGACGAGAATGGGAAAGAAAATGTGTAGAATTAGGAATGCCAGTTAGGAGAGTCCCAAAGGAAGTTTGTACTAGGTGGAACACTTTATATGAGGCATTGAATGTTGCTTATGAATATAGACTGCCTATTTCTCAAATGTATAATAAACATTTTATGGAAATCTATCACCTTAAAGATGAGGATTGGCAAGTTGTTCAACATCTTCTTCAGTTTTTACATAAATTTTATCAAGCTACTTTAGAATTTTCCGGTCAATATTATCCAACTACTCCTACCATGTTATATTATATAGCTGGAATATCGGAATTATTGAAAATGTATAAACAATATGCAGTTTACTTACCGGCTGTACAGTTAATGATCGAAAAATTTAGAAAATATTTTTTTCCAATTCCTCCTCTTTTTTACATTGCTTCTGTGTTGCATCCTGCTTTTAAAATTAAGTTAACTGAACGACTTGTTAGAGAAGTATATGCAAATTTAGAAATTACTCCAGATGAAATTGCTACTAACAAGTATCCAAGTGTAGACGAGGCTGTTGCTAAAGTTTATGCAGATACCATGGCTGTTTTTGCAAAGTATAGAGCTTGGGCAGACACTGCAGAGCCAACGGAACCAATACAATCCACCGGGCAAAGTTCTTCACAGGCAGGAGCAGGAATGCGCACTTTTGGGGGGACTTGACGAAAAGTTGCTTTCAGAACAGGACGAGTACGGAGAGGAATACAGCGAGTTCCAAGTGTATTTAATTCAATATCCAAAGAAACTTAACAACTTTGGAACTGCGAATTTGTTGGATTATTGGAAGAATCAAGAATCGCAATTTCCAATTCTTGCAAAAATGGCCCGGGATATATTAACAATTCAAGCTTCATCAGTTGCATCGGAAAGCGCTTTTAGCCAAGGAAGATTTCAAATTGGAGATCACAGACATTCGTTGAGAGAGGAGGCAATGGAGACAGGAGTTTTATTCAGGGATTGGATCAGAGCAGAGCGAAGAAACTTTGGTCTACCAGAAGTTACTAAGGAAAGGGGCAGAGTATATATCGATCAAATTTTGAGCGACGGAACAAGTGAAGGGAGTCAAACAGGCAATGAATAAGAAGAAGAAGACGAAGAACCAGAAGGAGATGATGAACAAGATCAACAACGGCCAGTTCCAAAAGAAAAGCCTACAACTATCCTCAAGAAACTAGCTAATATGTTTAAAAGAATGTAATTTTCTAAATAAGAATTTTGAATTTACAAGTTTGAAGTTTAGATGTAATTTGCACTACTTATATCTTAAACAATTTAATAAAATTGCTCCAAGTCTTGGAATTCAATCACAACTATTGTCTTCATACTTTTTATTTTTAATTTATAGTTTGCGCAAAAAATACTACAATTAATTACTAGTTTGTAAATTAGTTCAAATATTGAATTTTGAACTTAAAGCATTAATTCAAAATTTGAATTTACTAAAATTAATTCAAAGTTTGAATATTGAACTTAACAAATTAATTCAAAACTACAAGTTCAAATTATAAAAAATACTACAAGTTTTTTAATTCTAAGTTTAAACTTTAATATGTACAAGTAAAAACTAAATAATATTTTGTTGTAATATTTTTCAAAGTTTCCACCACTTTAAATAAAACTCAATGGAAAAAAAAAAAAAAAAACTTATTTGGGCCGAACTGCCGGACCGGACCGGCAGATTGGGCAAACGGCTCTCTTACAAATATAGCCGTTGGCCAACGGCCAAAAACTGCTATATTTACCTATCACCCCCCTAAATGCCCCCCATACCCCAACCTATTTTTATCTATATATACTATAATATTTCATCATTATATCACACAATTTAGCACTTTCTATCAATTTATCTCTCAAATTACTTTCAAAGGCTATTTTCTAAATTTCTTCCAAAATTCAAACAATTATAATGGCTGAAAATCAAGCTCCCGCTGCTCCCGGTCCTACTGAACGAAGACGTCGTTCTATAGTGTGGGTCTGGGAACTTATTATGAAAGATACTGAAACTCAGAAAGCTAAATGTAGCCTCTATAACAAAGAGTGGCAACTTTACAGTGGACCCAACAATGGAGGGACGGGAAAGTTTAGGCAACACTTACAAAAAAAACACAAAACCGAATGGGATAGAATAAATGGCTTTATTCCGCGTGATTGAAAATTTGAGGAGATGGCTAAGGGAATATCTATTTCAATTATGTATTTTCGAATTTCTAGTTTATTTAGTATCTTTGTAATTTTTCGATTTCTAGTTTGTTTTGTCATTTCAATTATTTATTTCTCATTCAATAAACGTTTGTTTTGTTTCATAAACTTTACATTAATAAAGTAACAAACTAGATGACGTCGTTCAATTATTTATTTCTCATTCAATAAACTTTACATTAATAAATTTTAAAATATAATTTACATAATTATTTTGTTTCATTAAAAAATATAATTTACATAATTATCACAAATGATGTTTAAATAAATTGTTAAGTTTTTCAAATTTTAATTTTATTTGCCTAAAAAAAAACAAAAAAAAATTAAAAAAAACCGTTAACCGGCCGGACCGGACCGGTACCGACCGGCCTAACGGTCGCCGGAACCAGTTCCGATCCGGCACCAATGGTTGAAACCGGCACGGACCGGACCCCCGCCGGTTTTGAAATTTTTTTGGCCCGGATCCGGACCGGAACCGGACTCCGGTACCTGTTCTGGACCGGACCGGACCGCTGGCCACCCTTAATCGACACTGAAGGCGCATTTCTTGAAGTTAGCATATAACTTCTCTTCTCTAAGCTTTTCAAGCACTAGCCTTAGGTGTTCGACATGTTCATCCACGGTTTTGCTATAAACAAGTATGTCATCAAAGTAAACGATAACGAACTTGTTTATGAACGGTTTGAGCACATGGTTCATCAGTCGCATGAATGTGCTCGGTGCGTTGGATAAGCCAAAACTTATCTAGCATGTTATCGAGTGGTGGTAACCGGATTTTCAAGCACTAGCCTTATGAATGTGCTCGTCTCCGGGTTTCATTCGGATCTGGTGGTAACCGGACCTGAGGTCGATCTTTGTAAAGCATGAAGAACCACTTAACTCATCTAGCATGTCATCGAGTCGAGGGATAGGATGATGATACTTTACCATTATTTTGTTGACTGCTCGGCAATCAACGCACATTCGCCATGTTCCATCCTTCTTCGGGATAAGGATAACAGGAACGGCGCAAGGACTCAAGCTCTCTCGAACGAGGCCCTTGTTCAGCAACTCATCAACCTGCCGTTGGAGCTCTTTGGTGTCTTCGGGATTACACCGGTAAGCAGGTTTGTTGGGGATTTGTGACCCCAGCACGAAATCTATTTGGTGCTCGATTCCTCGTAATGGACATGTCCTCGAAGTCCTACAAAACTTTACGAACAAACAAAGGTAAAGGGTTATCGTTAGTTAAATCATCATTTGGAGTTAACAGGATACCCTTATGCACGAGGCAAATTATCATTCGACCGGTGTCGTTGCATCGTAAAATTTCACCCGGTTGCATGATTACACAAATATTTTTGACTTCGGGTGATGGAGCTTTTGCTTCGGCGGAAATTGGTCCACCGATGGGATTCTTTGCTTTAGTAGCTTCTTTCAGCTCCTTCATTCTTTTATAGTCCTCACTGACTTGCTTTGGAGTCAATGGTTTAAGCACAAACTTTCTTCCCAATCATGAGTGGCAGTATAAGTGTTAGCCTTGCCATTATGCACAATATTCCGATCAAATTGCCACGGTCTCCCAAACAGAAGATGGCAAGCTTGCATCGGCAACACATCAAATATGAGCTCGTCGATGTAATTTCCAATTTTGAACTTGACCTTCGCCTGCTTCATAACTTTCAATTCGCCACATTCATTAAGCCATTGCAACCGATAGGGGGTCAGGTGCTTCGAGGTGGGTAACTTCAGTTGAGAGACTAATGTTTGGCTAACAACGTTAGCACAGCTTCCGGAGTCAATGATCATCGAACAGACCACACCCATGACCCGGCATCTAGCATGAAAAAGATTCTCACTTTGCTCATTCTCATTGTCTTCGGCTAACAGCACACTCAAGCTTCTCCTCACAACAAGAAATGCTCGAGGGTCATCATCCTCGATGGCATCTTCTCCTTCGGAAATCAATTCCTCCTCATCACTAGCCTCCTCTTCGGGCTCGCTATCCTGCTCTTGGGGCTTTCCATCGATAAGAGTTGTGGCCTTCTGAGTAGCGCAATCTCTAGCAAAATGACCATATCCTCTACATTTGTGGCATTGGGTAGAAGAAGATGATGGTGTATTCAACTGACCTTAGAGTTACTACCCATATTTGGCATCGGTTTCTCATAAGTTTTCTTCACCTCGGGTTTTGCACCGGTACCACTAGTGTTCGGGCTCTTCCACTCCTTCGGTTTAGTCACTGGGGTAGTAGTTGTACTCCGGTAACGGCTGGTTTTGTCCTCCTTAAGCCATTTCTCAGCTTCAACTGCAGCCTCATATACTTCCTCTGGACATTGGAACTTGTAAAACTTCAAATGGAAGGCTACATCTCGACTCAACCCATTTTTGAATCGAACAGAAGCTTGCTCTTCATCCTCTTCTTCCATGCTCAAGGCCATTTGAACTTGCAAGAACTCATGATAGTATTCGTCCACTGTTCGTGAACCCTGCTTCAACTCATAGAGTCGTTTTAGTTGGTCATGTCGGTATGAAGCATATTGATATATTTCTCTCTCATTACCCGCTTCAGTTCACCCCATGTAACGTTTACGGGCAATGCTGACCTTCTCCTCGATCTCTTCACCATTTCCCACCACACAAATGCATAAGATTCAAACGATGATATAGCATAGGTGGCTTTCTTCAGTTCGGTCATCTCATTGGTATCGAAGATTCGATCCATTGTCACCTCCCACTCGATGTACTTTGAAGTATCACTACACCCTTTGAACGTAGGCATATTGATCTTCACACTGTTGAGGTTGAAATAATCACGACCTCCTTGGTAAGGCTCCGGTTGAGCTCCCAAGTTTTCACCATAGACACCATATTCTCTCCTCGGATTACCTCCTTCGTAACCGAAGTGTGGCCCTCGACCTCAGCCTCTACCTCCGTTTACATTCCTTCCTCCCATCATTGGTCTCCGATTCCGTTGGAGAAAGTCATAACCGTAGTCATCATTTCCATTTTCGGCTCCTACTCCAACTTGTGCTTCTTCAGCTTGTTCGAATAGTGGAGCATTTCGAATGGGTTTGGGAAGTGGAATATATCTTTGGGGATTGCCCAAAGGGTGGGAACTGCCCACTTGTCGGGGATTGCCCAACTCATGCTCTTGTGGGGCTACTTCGGTTCTTAGCTCATACTTCTTCACTACCTCCTTGAATGGGGCAGGAGTTAGAGTAGAACCTCGGCTGGTTCCCTCTCTGGATTCAATTTGGACACTCGGGGTCGGGGTCCTTCTTTCAACGTTCTTAAGCCTCAAACATATTTCATCCAACCTGGACATGATAAGATCCAAGGTTGCCTTCGGGGGCTCATCTCCTTCGTTAGCCATTATACCTGCAAAACAACAAACGTTATCGAAACAACCTCACACACTCCCTCACCTTTTTAGTAGCACTCGGTAGTACTCAATTTGGGGGGGGGGGGGGGGGTAAGTGTCCTCGATCACTCAAAGACTTGATAGCAGTGGCTCGTCTGATTGATCAATGTCCTCTAAGATCCTTCAAGTTCGATAATAGTCACTGTCTCTTCGGGAAGAGTGAAGTGATGTTCGACTCGATGGAACGGATGCTTTTTTTTTAACTGAGCTCGGGGAGTCAAAAAAAATTTTTCTACGAAAGTTTGGACTTCGGTCACCCCTCGCACGATTTCTTAAAAGCTCAAATGCGATCGTACGACCTCGAGTAGAAGCGATTACTCAAGAGATCCACTATCGTGAATTTTTCGAACATAGAGACAAAATGATAACCTAGGAGAATCTACACATTGATTCCCTTTTGGAATCCTTCTCGAACACACCAACTCTTGTCCGTACAAGAGTGGTCCCTCCTTGGTACGGATAGGGTTTTACCTTATCCGCTTTTCCTTTTCAAGCCGACACGTTTTCACCTGGGGTTTTTGGTTTTAAAATTTTACCCCTTCTTCTTCAATGGAACAGTGAAGCTTTTAGCTCCAGCGTACGGACAGCTTTCACTTCGTTCACTGACCACGATTCAAGCAAAACTTTTGGGTTGTTTTCGTCTCCGTTTCAACAACAATCGGAGGAAAACAATTCAAAGCTTTTCGAGCTAAGGTTCAGCTCCTCGTGTCCGTACACTGTTACAATGTAACAATTTTTCGGCGTACGGACGACGGTTCAACTCATAGACTTCGAAAAGTTTAAGCACAAAACAACCACAAAATACTCAAGAACCACCAATCTTCATCGGTAACAACCAATCTCAAATCGGGTTCAAACCAGTCACCACTAAGCTCAAAACAGTCTAAAATTATCGTTGAGAAACCCTAGTCGCCGATGGTGTACGACCGGTGCTCAAATCGATCCTCGGACAGTGGTGAACATGAATCAATGGTTGTTTAATTCAAACAACCGACAATCAATCCAAATTTTTGACTTTTTCTTTTAACACTTTTTTTTTTTTGTAAAATAACAACACCAAAAACAACACCAACAGTATCCAAAACAAAAACAAGAACACGAAACGGAAAACAAAGACACAAACGCACGAAATTTAAAGATAACTTGAACAGGATTTGGGGTTGTAGAAACAAGCCCAAACCGTGCTCTGATACCAAGATGGTGCAAGTCAAATCTGAAGATAGCTTAGCAACCGAATCAACAACGGAAACAAGATAAAAGATAGAAGAAAGGCAAGACTTGCTTCTTTTCGAAGGAACAGTGAGGAACCTGTCTCAAAGCTCGATCGAAAGGACAGACAAGAATCACCTAAAACTATGCAACAATCCTCAAGAGAATATTGCCTCTTGCAAACTGAATGATCAGAGAGGAATGTTCAATCGGATTCACCGAAAGCCACAAGTCCATAGAAGCCCTCACCGGGGTTATGCTCACAACGGAGACAAGGGAAATGCTCTCGGCAATTTCATTCATTCATTAATGTTCAAAAACTAGCTACTTCCAATGAAATGGAACAAGGTTTATATAGAAAATACTAAGGGTAAACTAGTAAAATGATCACTGGTGACCAATAGAAACAAGCCACGTAGGGCTGAGCTAAAGTGTGTTCGGCAGCCTTGGCTTCGGTGCTTGATTATCTGCTCGAACACAATCGTCATCGGGCGCTCACTCTTAGCTTCGAATACAAGTTGTTGTGTTCGGCTCTGTGCTGCTCTGCGCCAAGAGTTGGTGTTCGGTCACTTTGTCCTCGGACTCAAATTTGAAGATATAGCCCTCGGTTTCGGCACTTTGCAATTCTTCATCCAAACACATGCTTCCTCCCGGCCAACCCAACTAAATGTGTATATCATGGAGTAGCTTGGCTTGGCTTCGTGTCATCGGCCTCGGTTGATCAGACATTGCCTTCGGCTGATTGTCGAGTACTTGATCAGCATTTTGGGCTGCATCAGGGCTAGTCCTGCAAATTTGAGGGCATTCTCTATCTATGATGATATATGCTTAGTCTTTTCAACCACACTTGTGGCAGTTCGTAATAAAGAAATTAAATTATTTTGAGTTTTTTTTGAAAGAGTAGAGAAGTGCAATACAGATATTGGGTTACTGGGTAGAAGGGAACTGAGAGCAGCAGGTTCTGTTGATGGGGATGACAGGATATTGACTAGCAAACAGAGAGGCACAAAATTGGCATAGCTCTTTGGATGTGCCTACTGTTCGACGAATGTTGAAGAAGCACAATCATTGGATTGTAACCGGAGAATGTTGGAATTCCTTTGACGATTCAGTTTCAATTGTGGCGCATATGGAAGCTATGATGGTGTTAGAACATCTTTGTAGAGCGTTCCCTGTGATTGGAGCTGGGTTTCTAACGGTGAATGGCTGGCCGGCATAGTTGTGGTGAGAGATGGGGGAAGGTGGTCGACAATGCGATGGATGAGGCATATGATGGGGATTGGGATAGGGATGAGAATTTTAGGTGGTGTATCTATTAATTTAAAAGAGCTATTTGAAAAAAAAACAATTAGTAGTATTGTTTTAAAGGTATAAGAAGGTGTTTGAAATAAAAACTTTATGTTTTGGACCAAAAATATGAAATTTTTTTAGAAATTTATCTCATAGTATAGCTCAGGTAAGTTCTATAGAGTAGTTATTAGATCAGCTATGCTATATATATAGGACAGAGTATTGGCTGGTCAAGAACATGCACGTTCAGAAATTGGAATGAAAGTGCTCAAAATTTTGATACGTGCTCAAAATTTTGATACCAGGTATAAATGTGTTTGATTTGTACAAAAATTTGTGAATTAACCACCCCAACCGTGGAGGCTACTGCACGAATAGAAGCTTTTTCCATAGCTATAACTACTTCTTTTAAAATATTTAAATAACAACTAGTTCATCAATTTCTATCTATTGGAGCTAAAGTTGAACTTCATTTAACACTATGTTTGCGACTCTGCGCGAACTTAAACAACTTAATATTGAGAGTCACAAATTACAAAAAAAGATATACTATCAGTTAAACAAGATAAGTAGGTGCCAAAACTTATTTATTTGTTTCATACAAATAATGGCGATCAAAAATTTGACCCAAAATAACCTTGAAGTTGGCAGTTCAGACCAAAGGTCTGAAATTTAAAGCGAACTTCATAAAAACTTTTTTTTTGAAGTGCCAACTTCAGAAATCATAGTCTAAACTTAATTGGTTACGTTCACAACATTTTTTCTTTGAAGTGATTGCGGTATAAATGGTTTTGAGGGATTGGGTTGGGGAGAAAAAGATTTGTACTTTACACGCCAGATGATTTCAAAAAATTTAACCGGATGCCCTCCATTAGGAGTGGTTTTACAAAATTACCCGCGCTAAGAAATGTTTTAGCAAAATGCCCTTATTTAGTCCGCAAGCCAAGACTTCAAGGCAAAAAATGTGTAAGTCTTGGCAATTGGCTATACTTCAAGGGCAAGTGCTGTTTTGCCAATACTTCAAGTTATATGGCGAGAATGCAGGGAAAACTGGAAGGGGCAAGTCTTGACAATTTCCAAGACTTACGACGCAGTGCAGCAAGTGTTGCCTATTGCCAATACTTGTCGTGCAAGTGTTGAAAAATCGAGCAGGGGACAATGGAAAGTCTTGGCAATTGCCAAGACTTACGACCCAATGCGGCAAGTATTGCCTATTGCCAATACTTGAAGGGGTAAGTGTTGAAAAGCGGAAAAATATAACGTGAAGTCTTGGCCCCGGATTTTTTTCATTAAATCTTAACGGGGGCATTTTTGCAAACCATCTCTTAGCGGGGGCAAAAAGGCAAACCATTGCTTCCCGTCTCATATTTTTGCAAATCCCCCAGATGATTTGGTGTAGGGTGTGGGTGTGGATTGAATATAGTGTAAAATTTTCACCCACAGGCTACTTTTGTCACTAGTATTTAGTTTGAAGCCACTTTTTTTATTGGTCTTACATGAGAGACCACTTTTTGGAACTTCAATCTTTGTGGGCTGAAGTTCAATGCCTAAATTATGAAGTCTTAACTTCAATCTGTAAGGGCTGAACTTTTAGGTATAGATGCGTAAACTTCAAACCTTGTGGGCTGAAGTTGAACTTCAATCCTTGTGGTGGGTTGAAGTTGAACTTCAATCCTTGTGGGCTAAACTTGTGTGAAGTTCAACCCAAAAGAATTGAAGTTCCAAAAAGTGGCCTCTCATGTAAATCAATAAAAAAAGTGGCCTCAAACCAAAGACTACTGCCAAAAGTGGCCTTTGGTGCACTTTGCCCGAATTTAGTTTTACCTTTTTTATTTGGGATCTTTACATAAATGACAGCCCATATGAACATATTTACTAAAGTTTAACTCTTACTTTTTCTAGCCATAACATTACACTATATTAAGAAAAAAAATCCTAATATTAACAAATATTAATAATATTTGATCTAAATATTTATAAATATCCAATATGTATTTTCCATAAATAAAAGATATCTATCCCTTAAAAATAGATATCTTTCAACGCTGAAAATTAATCTGACAACGCTAAAATAGGACCAGATGAACAGATTAACGCAATTAAAGGTATCCTGATATCTACTAAACTCGGATTTATAGCGTCTCTCTCCATCAGACTTTTGAGAATATTAACAGCTGCTCTTTATTCTCCATAGATAAAGAGTTTGTCCAGACACAAAGGTAAGTGATTTACAATATATATTTCCCTCATATGTGTTGTTGACTACAATATATATTTATTCACCATTGACTACGAATAAAGGATTTTTGCAAACATAAAGGTTTGTACATTATAATATGTGTTGTCGATCATATTTGTAGTTGACTATATTTTTGTTTTCTTGTATGAATTTTTCAGTAACAAAAGATAATTTCTTTTGTAGTTTCAGTAATGGATGATATCCATATATTGATACAGTATAATGGAGATTGGGACGTCAACTATACATATCAAAATTGCAGAATGGATGGTGTTGTAGTGCCTCAACAATGTTCCTATAGTATGTTAATTCATGCCCTTAAAAAGCAGCTTTCAAGGTTTTGATTGGATGGTTCAGTGGATATCGAGTATAAATTGAAAGATGGACTGCGACCGATATTGGTATACAATGACATGAACCTTAAGTTCTTCCTTGATATAAGGAGAACCAATGACGATTTTACACGATATCCTCTTTGTGTGACATCAAAAAACCCTGCAAACATACTGGTTGTTGCAAAAATTAGGACTGCAATACCTGCGCATCGAACCGACAAAATGCTTTACAAGAAAGTAGCTTGGATATGTGATGCAGCCCAAAGTGCTGATCAACCGAGGACACTTCAACCGAAGGCAGTGACTGATCAACCGAGGAGGCCAATTACTCGAAGCCAAGCTAAGCTGCTTCATGACATGCACATCCAGCTGGCTATGTCGGGAAGAAGCATGTGTTCGGAAGAGGAATTGCAAAGTGATGAAACCAAGGGCTACATCTTCAAGTTTGAGCCCGAGGACAAAGTTCCCGAACAGCAGCTCTTGGCCCCGGGCAGCGCAGAGCCGAACACAACATCATGTGTTCGAAGCCAAGTCAGCGCCCGATGACAAATGTGTTCGAGCAAGCCATAGAGAACCGAAGCCAGGCTCACCGAAGTCAAGAACCGAAGCCAGGCTCACCGAAGTCAATATTGCCGAGCACATTTAGACTCAGCCCTGCGTGGCTTATTTCTATTGGTCACCTGTGACCTATTTACTAGTTTACCCTTAGTATTTCCTATATATACATTGTTCCCTTTCATTGTAAGTAGCTAGTTTTTGGATATTGATGAATTGAATGAAAGTGCCGAGCACATTTCTTCTTGTCTCCGTCGTGAGCAAAACCCCGGTGAGGGCTTTTAAGGACTTGTGGCTTTCGGTTAGTCCGATTGAACATTCCTCTTGATCATTCAGTTTGCAAGAGGCAATGTTCTCTTGAGGATTGTTGCATAGTTAGGGTGATTCTTGTATCCCTTTCGATCGAGCTTTGAGACAGGTTCCTCACTGTTCTTTCGAGAGAAGCAAGTTTTGTCTTGCTTCTATCTTTATCTTCTTATTTTTTCTTCCGCGTTTTGTGCTAGCAACCCCTTCGGGAATTGCATTGCACCATCTTGGTATCAGAGCAAGGTTTGGGCTTGTTTCTACAACCCCAAATCCTGTTCAAGTTATCTTTATTTTCGTGCGTTGTGTCTTTGTTTTCCTTTTCGTGTTCTTGATTTGGTTTGTTACTGTTGGTGTTGTATTTTGACAAAAAAAAAAAAAAAGGCGTTAAAAAGAAAATTCAAAAATTGTGTTTGATTGTTGGTTGTTTGGGGTAAACCACCATTGATCCTTGTTCACCATCGAGTTCTGAATCCAACAAGTACCCGACGTACTGATTTCGTGACTAGGGTTTCTTGGTGAATTTTTGGACTGTTTTGAGCTTCAAAGGTGACTGGACTCGAACCCCATTGTGTTGGAAGAAACCGATGAAGATTTGTGGTTCTTGAGTGATTTGGGGTTTGTTTGTTGCTTGAAAATCGAAGTTCTTAAGTTTGAAACGTCGTCCGTACACCGGAAAATTGTTACCAGTTCGTAACAGTGTGCGACACGTTGAGCTGGTTCTTGGCTCGAAGAACTTTGAATTCCTCTGTCGTTGAAACCGGAGCTGAAGGGCAACCCAGATCTTGTGAGAAATTGTGAGCAGTGAACCGAAGTCGAATCTTCCGTACGCCGGAGCAAGGTCACTGTTCCATTAAAGAAGAAGGGGTAAAAGTTTGAATGTTAAAGCCCCAGGTGAAAAAATTGTCGGCTGAGAAAAGGAAAGTGGATAAGGTAAAACCCTATCCGTACCAAAGGGGACCACTCTTGTACGGACAGGAGTGGGTGTGATCGAAAAAGATTCCAAAGGGAATCAAAAGGGTAGATTCTCCTAGGTTCTCACTTTCTTTCGTGTCAAATTCTGGTTGGTGGATCTTTTGAGTAACTGTCCTACTCGAGGTCGTACCAACTCATTTGAGCTGATAGGAACTCGTGCGAAGGGGTGACCGAAGTCCAAACTTTCGTAGAAATTTCTTTTGACTCCCCGAGCTCAGTTAAAAGCGTCCGTTCCATCGAGTCGAACATAACTTCACTCTTCCCGAAGAGACAGTGACTATTGTCGAACTTGAAGGATCTTAGAGGACCGATCAATTGGACGAGCCACTGTTAACAAGTCCTTGAGTGATCAAAAACCGAACCCATAAATTGAGTGGACCCGAGCGCCACCCATCAAAGGTGAGGGAGAGTGTGAGGTGATTTCTAACCTTAACAATTGTTTGATCTTTGACTTGTGCAGGTACCATGGCTGGAAACGAAGGCAAAGGCATTGAAAGGCCCGAAGTGTCGTTAGCTGACATCATGGCTGCGATACAAGGCATCAGTGCTCGAGTAGCTAACCTCGAGCAGGGAAGTGCATCCGTGGCCAGAAATGGGTCCGGTGCTGGAACCAGCGAATCCACACCGATGAAACCTGATCTGTATGCCGAGCTTATTCGACAACATCAGTTGACGAGTGAAGCAATTCGAAGAGAGCTTAACTTGGGCAATCCCCAAGCTGAAAATCAAAACTTGGGCAATCCCCAAGCCGGAATTCAAAACTTGGGCATTCCCCTAGGAGAGAGGTTACCACTTCCAAGGACCCGAAGAGACCTTGGTGCTGTAACCGAAGAGGCTGATGAAGAGGAATTTCCCGAGGACGAGTATGAACGTGATCTGCCATTCGCTCAACGAGGGCAAGCTCACCGAGGTCGTGGAAATTTCCGAGGTCGAGGCCGAGGCGCAAATGTTGGAAGAAATATTGAGCGTGAGGCTGATGATCGAAATGATGAGTATCCCGAACAGGTTCGTGGTGTTCGAGACTCAAATCTGAACAGTGTCAAAATCACTATTCCTCCCTTTAAAGGAACTAGTGATCCTGATGAGTATCTTGAATGGAAACTTAAAATGGAGCGCATCTTTGAAACCAATGAGATGACCGATGAGAGGAAAGCTGCCCATGCCATTGCTTCGTTCGAAGCTTATGCATCAACATGGTGGGAATCTGACAAGAGGCATAGAAGGAGAAATGACTATCCCGTAGTCAGTACGTGGCCACAGTTGATGAGAGCTATGGATGGTAAGTATTTGAGTGCTAAGTACAGGCAAACTCAGATGCAAAAGCTATATGAGCTAAAACAAGGATCGAAGTCAGTTCAAGAGTACCATGATGAATTTGAAAAAGTTCGATTGAATCTTGACCTGACCGAAGACGAAGAACAAGCCATTATCCGGTTCAAAAATGGCTTGACCAGGGATGTGTCCTCTCAGTTGAGACTCCACGTGTACCACACGTTGGAAGATTTGTTTGAAGCTGCTACCGAAGCTGAAAAATTGGTGAAGGAAGAAAAGGCAAATCGGTATCGAGGAGTCACTACTTCTACTCCCTTGAACCGAGGAAAAGAATGGAAAAGTCCTAACCAAGCAAGTGCCAACACTGTTCGAGATTCGAAGAGACCCTTCGAGAAAGGTGTGACCATTAACCAACCAAGAGAAGTGGGAGGTAAAGTTCAACTAAACTCTCCTAGTGCTTCAAATATTCAGTGTCATAAATGTAGAGGTTATGGTCACATGGCAAAAGAGTGTCCAACTCGCAAAGTTATGCTTCTGCTCGAAGATGGAACCGTCCATGAGCAAGCGAGTGACACCGATGAGGAGGAATTAATCGAGGAGACTGACCGAGCTGAAGGTGATGATGATCATGAGGCTGCCGAAGCTGATCATCCGGAAATGTTTCTTGTGGTTCGAAGGAATTTGAGCTGCATGACTCTTGAAGAAGAGGACAACCAAAGAGAAAACCTCTTTCATGCCCGATGTCGAGTAAGGGGAAAGGTGTGTTCGATGATCATTGACTCTGGTAGTTGTGCCAATGTAGTGAGCCAAACTTTGGTTTCACAAATGGGATTACCAACGATGAAGCATCCCCACCCTTACAAATTACAATGGCTGAATGAGTGTGGAGAATTGAGGGTTGTCAAACAAGTGTGGATCAAGTTTAGAATCGGTGAATATCAAGATGAAATGGTATTCGATGTGGTGCCGATGCAAGCCTGTCATTTACTCTTGGGTCGACCATGGCAATATGACCGAACAACTGTTCACAATGGCAGATCCAACACTTACACCGTAAAGCTTGATGGAAAGAGTTTCATCCTCAAACCATTGTCTCCAAAGCAAGTCTCCGAAGACTATAAACGGATGAAAGAACTGAAAGAAGCGGCCAAAGCTAAGCTTCCGATGGGAGCAAAATTGGGAGCCGATGAGACAAATTCACCGACCGAGGAGAAAGGAATTTGTGCAATCATGCAACCCGGTGAGACCTTACGAGGCAACGACCACGGTCAGATGATGATTTGCCTCGTGCACAAGGGTATTCTTCTAAACTCTAATGATGATTTTTCTAACAATAACCCTTTGCCTAGTGTTGTCCAAAGTGTTTTGCAGGACTTCGAGGACATGTTTCCCGAGGAAATGCCAGGTGGATTGCCTCCATTGAGAGGAATCGAGCACCAAATTGACTTCGTGCCGGGATCTCAAATCCCCAACAAACCTGCATACAGGTATAATCCCGAGGACACCAAAGAGCTCCAACGGCAGGTTGATGAATTGCTGAACAAGGGCCTTGTTCGAGAGAGCTTGAGTCCTTGCGCCGTTCCAGTTATCCTTGTCCCGAAGAAGGATGGAACATGGCGAATGTGCGTTGACTGTAGAGCAGTCAACAAAATAACGGTAAAGTATCGTCATCCTATCCCTCGATTAGATGACATGCTAGATGAATTAAGTGGTTCTTCATGCTTTACAAAGATTGATCTCAGGTCCGGTTACCATCAGATCCGAATGAAACCCGGAGACGAGTGGAAAACCGCATTCAAGACCAAATTCGGTCTCTATGAATGGTTGGTAATGCCATTTGGCTTATCCAACGCCCCGAGCACATTCATGCGATGGATGAACCATGTGCTCAAACCGTTCATAAACAAGTTCGTTGTCATTTATTTCGATGACATACTTGTTTACAGTCGAACCATGGATGAACATGTCGAACACCTAAGGCTTGTGCTTGAAAAGCTTCGAGAAGAAAAGTTGTATGCCAACTTCAAGAAGTGCGCCTTTGGTGTCGATCTTGTAGTCTTTCTTGGATTTGTAGTCAGTGCTAGTGGTGTTGAAGTCGACGAATCAAAAGTCGAAGCCATCAAAGATTGGCCAACTCCGACCTCGGTAACACAAGTTCGTAGCTTCCATGGGTTAGCTAGCTTTTACCGAAGGTTTGTTCGTGACTTTAGCACCGTGGCAGCTCCTCTAACCGAGCTGGTTAAGAAAGACAATCCATTTGTGTGGGGAGAGTCCCAAGAAAGGGCTTTCCAAGAGTTGAAACGGAGGCTTTGTTCTGCCCCGTTGTTGCAACTCCCTGACTTCGGCAAAGCATTCGAAGTCGAGTGTGATGCGTCTGGAGTTGGGATCGGAGGAGTTCTGATGCAAGAATCGAAGCCGATCGCTTACTTTAGCGAAAAGCTTAAGGGTGCAACTTTAAATTACTCGACCTATGATAAAGAGTTGTATGCCCTCGTTCGAGCACTCGCCCATTGGCAGCATTATTTGTGGCCTCGAGAATTTGTGATCAAAAGCGATCATGAGTCCTTGAAGCATCTCCGAGGACAGGAGAAATTGAACCGAAGACATGCCAAGTGGGTTGAATTCATTGAGAGCTTTCCCTATGTAATTCATTACAAAAGGGGAAAAGACAATGTTGTGGCCGATGCGCTATCAAGGAAATTTGCCTTAGCGACCACTCTCGCCTCTAGGCTCATGGGATTCGAAAGCATCAAGCTAATGTACGATGACGATCCCAAGCTGAAATGCGTTCGTGACGCAATCTTGAGTGGCCGAAGAGTTGAGAAGTATCAGTGGCACGATGGCTACCTCTTCAAGAATGGGAGGGTTTGTGTGCCAGTGTCATCGTGGAGAGAGCTCCTTGTTTGGGAAGCTCACTCCGGTGGACTGATGGGACACTTCGGTGTCGACAAAACTCTTGGTATCTTGACCGAGCAGTTTCATTGGCCCAAAATGCGACGAGATGTGGAAAAGCTTTGCAACGCTTGTCTCGTTTGCAAGAAAGCTAAGTCGAAGTCCAACCCTCATGGTTTGTACACCCCGTTGCCTGTACCTGATCGACCTTGGGTTGATATATCCATGGACTTTGTCTTGGGGTTACCGAGGTCGGGGGGAGGACATGATAGCATTTTCGTTGTGGTTGATCGATTTTCGAAAATGGCTCACTTTATCCCTTGCAAGAAGTGTGATGACGCACAGCATGTAGCTACATTGTTTGTTTCTAATGTGTTAAAATTGCATGGTGTCCCTCGTACTATTGTGAGTGATCGAGACACAAAATTCTTGAGTCATTTTTGGAAGTGTCTATGGGGTGCCCTCGGCACCAAACTACTTTTCTCGACGTCTCACCATCCCCAGACTGATGGACAGACCGAAGTAGTTAACCGAACCTTGGGATCTTTGCTTCGGGCAATGACCAAAGGAAAGGTTGGAAACTGGGCTGATCGTTTGCCCATGATGGAGTTTGCATACAATCGAACGGTGCATCGAATGATTAACATGACCCCGTTCGAGTGTGTGTATGGATTTAACCCTTTAATTCCACTTGATCTAACCCCATTGCCTCGAGATGTTGTTATTGATTTTGCAGGTACTCACTGAGCCAAAGCTCTGCTCGAGTTGCATGCGAAGGTGAAGAAGAACCTCGAGGACGCCTATGCAAAGGTTGCCTTAAAGAAAAACAAGGGGCGAAAAAAGTTGGAGTTAAAGAAGGGTGATTGGGTTTGGGTTCACTTCCGAAAGGAACGTTTCCCGAACCTAAGGAAAGGAAAATTAGCTCCTCGAGGGGATGGTCCATTTCAAGTGCTGAGCAAAATAAACAACAATGCTTATGTCATCGACCTCCCAGGTGAGTATAATGTATCCAACACCTTCAATGTTACTGATTTGACTCCTTGTGTTGTAGGCCAAACATCAGAAGCAGAGGATGAATCGATTTCGAGGACGAAATCCTCTCAAGAAGGGGAGGATGATGCAGCCCAAAGTGCTGATCAACCGAGGACACTTCAACCGAAGGCAGTGACTGATCAACCGAGGAGGCCAATTACTCGAAGCCAAGCTAAGCTGCTTCATGACATGCACATCCAGCTGGCTATGTCGGGAAGAAGCATGTGTTCGGAAGAGGAATTGCAAAGTGATGAAACCAAGGGCTACATCTTCAAGTTTGAGCCCGAGGACAAAGTTCCCGAACAGCAGCTCTTGGCCCCGGGCAGCGCAGAGCCGAACACAACATCATGTGTTCGAAGCCAAGTCAGCGCCCGATGACAAATGTGTTCGAGCAAGCCATAGAGAACCGAAGCCAGGCTCACCGAAGTCAAGAACCGAAGCCAGGCTCACCGAAGTCAATATTGCCGAGCACATTTAGACTCAGCCCTGCGTGGCTTATTTCTATTGGTCACCTGTGACCTATTTACTAGTTTACCCTTAGTATTTCCTATATAAACATTGTTCCCTTTCATTGTAAGTAGCTAGTTTTTGGATATTGATGAATTGAATGAAAGTGCCGAGCACATTTCTTCTTGTCTCCGTCGTGAGCAAAACCCCGGTGAGGGCTTTTAAGGACTTGTGGCTTTCGGTTAGTCCGATTGAACATTCCTCTTGATCATTCAGTTTGCAAGAGGCAATGTTCTCTTGAGGATTGTTGCATAGTTAGGGTGATTCTTGTATCCCTTTCGATCGAGCTTTGAGACAGGTTCCTCACTGTTCTTTCGAGAGAAGCAAGTTTTGTCTTGCTTCTATCTTTATCTTCTTATTTGTTCTTCCGCGTTTTGTGCTAGCAACCCCTTCGGGAATTGCATTGCACCAATATGGCACCGAGCGATTACGTGTTGACTGGAAGCGATGGCGAGGAGTATGATGATATTCCAGTAGGCGAGGAGTATGATGGTATTCTAGTTGATGAGGTCTACGTAATATGCAATCCAAATAATGAAGAGGTTGAGGTTGGACAAGTTTATAAGGATAAGGATACATTAGTTAGTGTAATGAAAAATCTTGCACTGCGAAATAATTTTCAACCCAAGGTGGTCAGATCTTCTCCGACAAGGTATTAACAAATACTTTAACATAAGCTATAATTCCAATACGTAATATATGTATAATTTTTATAAATTATCTTTATCAGAGAGGTGGTATATTTTTCACAGGTAGTTTATTAAGTAGTGATAGTTAATTATACAACTGTTTTTATCATTATTAATATCACAAATGCAGATTTTTACTAATAGGTGTAATTCACATACATGCTCTAGATATTCATAGATTTGCAGTGGTAGGGAGTACGATTGGAGCTTGCAGTCGTCAAGTTTGAGTGGCTCTAAGGTGTTCAAGATCAGACATTACAATAGTGAGCACATATGTCCAGAAAATGAGAGGCTTATTTCACAACATAATGCAAGTTATGCAACGATAGGTAAACTAATCAAGGAAAAACTCAAAGATCCCAAAAGAGTATACACTCCTAATGATATCATCAAGGACATAAAGGACGATTATGGCTTTGAATTGAATTACATAAAGGCTTGGAGAGCGAAGGAAAAGAGACATGAGTTGTTAAGGGGGAATCCGTCAAAGTCGTATGGGGTGCTACCTAGTTATTTGTATATGCTAAAGGAAACAAATCCGGGAACAGTCACAAAACTTCACAAGGCAGCTCATGATCGGTTCATGTACGTCTATGTAGCGTTGTATGCATCGATCAAAAGTTGGGAATATTGCAATCCTGTTGTTGTGGTAATATACAAGATGGAAATGGTAATATATTAATTATATTTATAGATATAAATGTAGAATATATGGCTTGTATATATATATATATATATATATATATATATATATATATATATATATATATATATATATATATATATATTGTAGTGTGTATATATATGGTGATTTGTTATAATTTTGTTTATCAACCTATTGATATGCCTACAGGGAGTATTGGTCCACTAGCTTATGCAATTGTAGACTCAGAAAACGACAAAGCTTGGGAGTGGTTCTTTGAAACATTCAGAGAAACATATGGAGTAAGAGATGGTATGTGTATTGTATCCGACCGGTGCTCAAGTATAGAGCGTGCATGTTCAATTAACTATCCAGAAGTGCCGCACCAAATATGCACATTCCATTTGTGGAATACTGTAAAAGGTAAATTCAAGTGTAGCCATACGCTGATTGGGGATATATGTTTCACCATGGCAAAGGCATACACGATCGAGGAGTTTGATTACTGGATGTGTGAAGTGGATAATATTGATAGGAGGGTGAAGCAATATCTGTTTGATGTTGGTTATCATAAATGGTCGCGCGTCCATGCGGAAGCAAATAAATTTGACATAATGACAAGCAACATAGCGGAGTCTATCAATGCTAACAACAGGCATGCACGGAAGTGCCTCCCTATTGTTAAGTTGCTTGAGAACCTGAGAGGTATGGTTAGGAAGTGGAATTGTAAAAATAAGAAAGCAGCCATGGGTACTTATAAGGTCCTAACCAATAAATACCATGACATATTGAAAAGGAACTTAAAGGCTTCGCTTCAGATTACGGTAAGCTCTTTATTATTAGTTAAATATTAATAGATTTACATTATTTTGATAGTAATATATTATACATATTCGTCGTCCACACAGGTCATTCCATCAACCAATTATATGTACGAGGTGCATGAGGGTGAGAAACAACATGTGGTTTGTCTCCATAACAAGACTTGTAGTTGTAGGAAGTTTCAGTTAGATGGGCTTCCCTGTCCACACGCTTACGTCGTGCTGAAATACTGCAGTGTTGAGCCATATGACTACTGCTCACCTTACTGCACTAGAGAAAACATGGTGCGCACTTATGAAGTGCCTGTTTATCCTATGATGGATCAAAGCTCGTGGTCAATACCTGAAGAAATATTGGTGGAAGTTGTCCTTCCATCTAAAGCTCGACTGCCACCTGGAAGACCAAAGAAGAGAAGACGCAAATCAGCATGAGAGATTATTGGAAATAAGTCGACGATATCATGTGGTCGCTGTGGTCAGCAGGGACATAATAGAAAGACATGCCGGAACCATCCAGTTACTTCTTAATGTTAAATTTAACTAAATTGTTATTCTGCGTAGATCTTATTTCTGCTATTTATGAAGTTGGACTGATGTCTGGTTTTTAAATGAATAATGGTATTTATAATAATGAACAACAATGATGATGGTCAGGGTATATTGTTCTTTTGCAAATATGAGCCTTCCTAATAATTGATTATCCGTCGCATATTTAGTTTATTTTATCTATCTGCTAAATATTGTTTCTTGTTCTTCACATAGTTGTTATTACATAGTTGCGGAATATGTTGTTATTGTTTGTAGTTTAGTGTATGAATTGTAAGGTTCTGTGAGTTTTTTGACTATGTAATAAAGTTTGAGCAAAGAACTGAAATATATGTCTGCTACAACTTTGTTGATCTGTAGAATGTTAGGTTTCCGAATTGCGTAAACATTTGTGTTTGCATATTTTCTCACATCTGTTTTTGCTCCTTTTCTTGTTGCATTAAACCATGATTTTGAATGGATATTAATGTAGATATCTGCTATGCATATACATCCTCAGTAGATAGCTTATCATTCTCTATATCCAATTGACCACAGTTCCTTTTTATTAGGTTGCTAACACCACAATCTCCTATATGTATTTGGTGGAGTACATTTCAGTAGTGGCCATGATCAATTTAGACACCATTTTTTTCACCACACTATCTGTTTGTTCCCAAAGCAAGTCTTGTTCTCCCCCTCTATAAGCTCTCGTTAACTTGTATTCTGATAAATAGTAAGGACAAATTATGTTGGTATAAGTATAGAACGTCCAACACATACATGCTTGAAACAATCTAATATTGTGGTCTATCAATCAGGTGTTAAATAATAGATACATATTTGTGTCATATGAATATAAACCAAGTTTTCTATAATAATACAATTATGATATAGTGTATTATGTAAATAATAATCACATATTTGTTAGATATATGTAGATAGTCTATCATTTATATTAAGTAATATAACTTCCCAGTATCAAGAGTCCTCTACACGTTTAATAATTTAATCATTAAACGGTACATAGTACATAATCTTCACTTGTCAACCAGTATCAGAAATAATGTAAATACAAAATAATTAATTGAACAAATTAAAGTAGACATTTCATTCATAAGATTAGAGAATATCAGTAAACTTCATACCAATAGTCTATAAATACTTCACTTGAAACTAACTACTACTATTAGATTTATAAACTAACTACTACTATTAGATTTATTTTATCAACCCTTGCTTCCTAACAACAGATATAAATAAAACACTTAAAAAAGATAAATACTAATTAACCAAAAACATAGCCCATATGGTAAAAGTAAATTGTTTGATACCAACCAAACATCCAAAAACATAACCCATATTCATAATTGTCTTGATATAAACTAAACAAAGAAAAAGTGATTGCTGAACTATGAACTTCTATTCTTCTGGATCACCGATTGCATTTTGAACTGTTTGGTCAAGCCATAGTCCCAAAGTAACGCACCATAGCGCTTCCTGTAACGGGTAATCTTGCAGTTCCGTTCTGGCATACCATGACCATGACCCCATAGTCACTGACATAAACCTAGATATTAGTGAAGATATCTAAAGTAATAGTGAAGGACATACAAGCAGAATTGGATAAAAAATAAAATGTAACCACGAACTTACCTCTTAAGTACACAAGTCATATCATAACAATGTACCAAGATAAAGGGATCAATTACTGATGTTTCACCAAACTTGTACGTTTTGATGTTGAGGTCGTTCCTACTGTCATAAAAGCCAATAGAACTCAGGAAAGGGGGAATAAGGATAGAGTATGGTTCCAGAGCCTCAATTAGCTCATTGTCGTACTTGAAATTGTCCAACTTCTGATCATACACGTAAAATACTCTATCCCTGAACGACAACCTGCCCAGCACCCAATGCCAATCATCAACAATCTTTATGGGGAACAAAAATCATCTACCAAGCGCCACGGAACGTTGCACCTAATTGACAGACCCTTCATGTAGTCTGATAAAATGTGGTTATTAGCAACCACACTCAATGATTTGTTGTTCTCCAAATAATTGTTGTAAACATCTCTAAGGATCGAATCGAACAAGCAATCAGTTGTTGTGACCCGTGCAGATACACGATTATCGTACTTGGCCTTCTTTCTTAAATAGTACAAAATAACATCAAGGTGCTATAAAATACAAAGAATAAGAAACAAATATCAGTCTTTACAAACACTATGTGTAATAATTATTCTTAAACAATAATTAAAAATAATATTTACATAATAGCAGCTACAATAAAATATTTATTAAATATGAAATAAAATAAATAAGAAATGATATTCATACCGTATCTTCAAAAGGGTTCTCCACAGAATAGAGCGTATGAAACCAATCTTTTGTTCCAACCAGGCACACCCCAAAATCAAACTTTGGCTTCAGGATATTCGCATTTTTGTGATATGGCTCTTCCATACACATGAGCGATAAAGATTACAACTAAAATATAACAACTATATTCCACCAATAAATCTACACGTAGACTGTTAAAGAAAATAATACCTGATCTTCCGCAACCGGTTTTTTATCCATTGTGAAAATCTCACTCCAAGTGTTGAATTAACCCGCTTCAAATTATTGCTTGTGAATGGATGCTTGACCGAGTAGAACATCTTTTTTTCAATAGGGGAGTTGCCAGAATCACCACATGAATTTGTGAATGGTGATCTATTGAATTTAGTTGGCATTTTAGTACGAACAGATTGGTAGTTAAAAGTGGTGTCAGAATGGCTTGGAGGGGTAACATTGTTCGGAAAGGCTGCGACTTGTGTTAAAATGTTCTCAACAGTTTAAATAACACTTCCTGGACGATAGCAAATAAGGTAGCATGAACACAATAAATATGTGTGATATACTTGTATAATACACTATCGATATTTTTAAAATATCAATAAAGATTGACCCATACCTCTAGCCTCTTCATTCTGTTTGCTTTGCTAGGCCCTCTGACTGCTCTTTAACCTGCTCCTAAAAAATCTCTTCGTAATCTTGGGTGGAGAACAACTTAAAATTGAAACTCATATCTTCCCCGTCTTTTACATTAGACCCTCCCAAGGGTGCTGTTGCAGTAAAAAATATCACAGGATCATTATGACAGTGGACAAATTAAATAGAAGGACATATACATACTTAAAAGATACCACATTCAAATATCAAGAATTATTTGAATTTAAAATAAAATATAGTGAAAATACTCTTTACTCTTATCATATATAGCGCTGGCTTGTTGTTCAACAACCCTAACCATTTCAATTCCCTCAACTAAACCAACTCCATCTTTATTTTTCCCATTGAAATCATTGAAAGGTGCTGTTTCGTGTATAAAAAGAAGAACGCAGAACATTAGAAAACTGGAAGCCAGCTACATATATTTTGTGCACAAATATGTAATAGGCATATAAAACAGTCATATTATGTTTGTAGTTGAGTCATTAAATGTGGATAAATAATAAAAATACTCTTGTCATATGCAGGCTAGCGTTGCATTCCATCAACACTGTACGGGTGCTTGCCTTCGGCTGAATGCAAGCCATGATCGCAAAAGACTTCTCCAAAATCCTGTGAATCAAACAATTTGAAATTAGGCATCCCACTGTGATCACCATCCTCCAATACCACTGAAATTGAAAAATATTAAAATATTGGTAAAATTAATGAAGGAAACATAAAGTATTAATTTAAATTTAACTTCGAGGTTAAATTTACAATCATAACTGACTTACTTTTTACATGTGTTGCCCTATTGCTGGCAGATTTTCGTTCTGCGGAAGCCTTAACAGTGTTCCGTTCAAGTTCATCAATAATCTCAATGTCTTGTGATGATAGTGGTGTAAAATTTGAAGCATCTCCATGTGCACCATCATTTATACCAAAATGTAAAGAAATAGAATCCAACGGGTGATCAGATACCTCATCACTATATCGCTTTAATATTTATAACAAATATTCAGTAAATATTGTGAATATACCTGTAGTACCTAGCGCTGTATCTGCCACCCCAGGGACTTTATCGTTATTCGGAACATCGTCACCACAAACTTCATGGTCAGAGCCAAACCCTCTAAAGCTAATATTAGCTTCCATTGAACCAACCTATATAATTCAGATAATATATAATAAAAGATAGCGTAGACACATTGTAAGCTTTCAAAATATTATGCTACAGTATTTAAACTACATATATGTTCTTACATTTGGATCAACCCATGCAGCAACCTTTTTTGTGATTTCATCCAACTCAACGAAGATACGATCAGCTGACGGGATCATAAAATCATTCAACGCGACTACCCGCTGAGTGACTGCCTGAATTTCCTTTTTTAGATCAAGCTGATTTTGTATAATAACCTCCAGCTCTTTCTTAAGGTATTCTCTCCTCACAAATTCAGCATTATCCACACCTGGCTGCACGGTCTCATCGATATCCAATAAGTCTTGTTGTTGTTCGACTGGGATATCCTTGTCCACCTCAGGTTCTTCATCCGGAGACAAATGTAATGTGGTTTTCTCTAACTCTGATGGAGTAATATTGTCTATAATCATCTATGCAGGAAAATATTGAAGTAGATGTCAGGATAATCTACTAATATTTGATATATATTTATAAAAAAATGTATCACAACTCTAAATGAGCTACAAAATAATACCTTGCGTCTGTTGACACCCAATTTTGTCCCTCCTATTTACAATTTTATCACACAAAATTTTGAAAAATGCAATATTAATTTTTTAGACAAAACTGCTTCAGTTCTCATGCATTTATCCATATTATTCTTATCACCAACGTCCTATCTATATACATACGTATCTCAATGCGATTATATTACATAAATACGTCATTTAAGTCGTTTTCAAAATACTAGTACAATTTTGTATCTATTTATGCAATTTATATGCTTGATTCTCCATTTTACAATTATTTACATTCAATTAATACTACCTAAATTCATTTATAAATATTTTGAATTAATTATTATTTGTTCCTAAGTCTATAATATTACTCCTCATATTTTTATTAATTTTTCTCTTATTTATTAGCATTTCTAAGCTAATTATTCGCCAAATATACTCCTATATACAGCATATATACACTTATATACATTTAGAACTCATACTACATATACACATCACTCTCTTTGGGACCCACGCGCACACACCTCAGCCAAGCAGACACGTGTGGCATATTCTTAGGCAATCACGCATACACCTAAGCTCCACCTCACTTTTCCTCATTTAATCCCTTTATCGAAACACCGCCCTTTACCAAAACAAAACAAACCCTAAATTCATTTCCCCTTCCCCTCTTTCCCATTTCAGCCGACGCCCCCCTCTCCCCTTGCCCCAAAACACGACCTGGTACACCTCCCCAGCTAGACTTCACCGCGGCACCCTCATTTCTCACCACTCACGCCGCGTATCTCTCTCTCCTTTTCGGCTCAACAAGGAAACAAGGGAAATCAAGCCTATCAAGACAAAATCAAGCATATCACTTCGAATCCGGGTAAACCAAGGCATGAATCATGAATATTATCAATGCTTATACACGTATAAGGCAAGAAACGGACATTTCTGAGCTTGAAATCCATGAATAGAGCAAAAAAACGAATCAGCTCATCCGAAACGGGTACATTTCTTTTTGTTTTATTCTGTCATTCTTTTTGTGATTTACAGGAATATATGTTCAAATTACGTTTTTAGCTTTTGTTTTGTTTGAAAGCATGATCTTGCAAGAAATATTTTCGTGTTAATTTGGTTTGTTGATTTTTCGTACCCCACACTAGTTAGAAAATTAACATAATTATGAACGAGTTTGATTGAAACCTTAGAACAAAAGCCGTTGAAATCATATCCTCAATAGTATGCGGACACTGCCTATCTTCTAATTGTTTGGACTGATTCTTTACACAATGTTAGGCTAATAATTTTGAGAATGTATAAAAATTCTGGACCATTTGTTTGGCAAAATTTGATGAGAAAATCATTATTTGTTTTGGGGTATTTTAAGTGATTTATGTATGAAAGTATATACACATCTTATAAGAAAGAGTAGGACTAGTTTGTGAACCCGGACATCGGGGAACCAATTTGTGAGTAGGATAAACATATATACTTGCTCGCCTAGTTTAACTAATTACAGAATTCGTTAATGCGTGCACGTGATTCAACCCATAGACATATAGGGATTGGAGTAGCCTGCATAGACCGTGAAGAATCGAAAGGTTTTCACGGATACATTTAATCTGTTAGTTAGTAACCCGGGATTTAAGAAGTGGAATCAATTGGAAAACTCAACTGGATTGTTCGTAACTCTGACCCTGGACCGTCTCCGTAATATTGTTTACAACCAACGTTTGCTCCATTGTTTGACTTGATTTCCATAATTTATATTATTGTTCTTTAGCTAATAAAAACTCTCACTATTGGAAAAAGATCCCTGAAGAGTTAGTTAGAAATTGTTTGTTAAGCGTCAGTCTGAATAGTCCTCGTGGGAACGATACTCTACTTATCACTTTATTACTTGTCGACCACGTATACTTGCCTGTGCGTTTGGGAGCAACAGTGGGACTCGGGGAGTGCCTAACACCTTCTCCCCGAGTCATAAGTGCTTCTTACCTTAGAATCTTTGCTAGTAAGACCTACCTGGACTTAACTTTAGATACTTAGTAGCTTTAGGTGCCCTAATACACCTTTTATACGAATTTGTTAGGTGGCGACTCCAACATTAACTCAAACGAGTCACCCAGTCAAACCGGCCTTTGAACTTAATCCGAGCTCGAAAAAAAGGGGTGCGACAGCGTCCAGTGAGGGTGAAGAACCCTGTCTGCAGATCATGAAACATGAAAGACTTAGTAACTTCCCAGTTGAGGATTCGGGTGATACGATGTGCAACACGGGTGGCTAATTGTAGGTGCACTGTTGGACAACACTCGTAAAATCAGACTAGCAGTGCATAAGGCAGTCCCGCAAATCTTCTGGATGATTTCCAGAAGCGCACCTTATCGTGCATTGATTCTATAGTCGCTAGGAACACTTTGGTCTCCCATGGAAAGGTTTCCCACTCCCAGATTCAACCAACTCAAAATGATCAGAGTCAATAAGATGCAGAGTGTTTATGCTATTCTTGGTAGAATACAGGAATGTATTGATAAAGTGCAAAATAGCTATTTTTAAAGCATCGTCCTCATTCTGCCACATTTTCAATTTAAAACACTCACACAATGCAGTCTTGCTAACGCGTTCTTCACTATTGAAATATGTCTGGACGAGGCGGCTTGGGACATTAGTACTGTAGTTTTTCAAGAAGTCGCCTTCACATTTCAATCCAGTCACCATAGCGAATTCCTTAAGTCCAAATTTAAGCTTTTTACCATTGATGATGATCCACAATGCATCATGGGATGGTCGAACAACCTCTCGGAAAAGAAGGGCAACCAAAAGCTGATTCTGTACTGAGAAATCAGGCATATTTAGGAAATGTCTAAAGCATAATACTTTGAACCTCTCTAACATCTTGTCATTTAGTGTCTCTTTTAAGTCAGAAACAATTTTAGTATTGGTATGTGTGCTCAAAGGACGACTGGCATGATGCTCCCTCGACGTATAAAAACCCCATGTCTGCATTTCAAGATATTTTACTCTTTTACAGTAAATATTTAATATATACACATAAGTACAACCTTTGGCGACATCCACTTGAAACACATAAAATAAAATAACATAGATTGTACTTTTAAATTATACACTGAAAATAACATTAAATAGATTAAAGCAACATTATTTGGCGATCTTTTTAAACTAACCTGGAAAAAATCACTATTTTATAATTGCTCTGTATATTAATCACATGTATGAGAAAAAAGAGAAGAAAGTACCTTCCAACAAGGTGGGGCACGGGTCGAATTGACAACATACTCCGTCTTAACTGACTTAGCCTTCATCCTCAATACCTTTTTTGTCTTAATTGTTGGATCATCATCACTATCAACATCGAATTGCTGTGGTCTTTTACCATTGCCTCTTTTTCGTTTGATACGAGACTTGCTGTGGTCTTTTACCATTGCCTCTTTTTCGTTTGATACGAGACGGACTCCCACCAGCAACAACCTACTTACCCTTTCTATTTGCCATATCTTCTACCATCTCAGTATTGTGGGATTGTGAACGAGTAACCATGGCAGAAACTGTAGATGCATGCAACTGAGACCGAACTGAGCGTGGGTTTTTTGGTACGTTATCAATGAAATCATCATCACTAAGAGTGTTCGAACCTTGGAAATTCTTTGAACTCATTTCGGATTGATTAAAACTAAAAATTGTAGGATGAAGACTCTACTGCGACACTACATACACATACATATACACCAAGGTGAGAATATATAATAAATCTGTTGATAGCTCAAAAAATCGTAAAGATTTTAAAAGATAATGTTAATTTTTGGAGATAAAGTATGATATGAAAGTTGAGAGAGATTCATAGAAAGGCTGTTGAGTGTTTTGAGGGATCAAATACTTGGTGCAGTGAAAGTAGGATTATGTCATGAATATGATGCCTTAATTACTGCAACATTAACATATAGTTACTGTATTTACCAACAATCAGGATATTCTTAAATATATTTTATTTTGGTGAATCCCTAAATAAAAGAGATATATAATTTATGTATAAAATGTAATTAATAATATATAAATAATTAATAAATATTTGGAAAAAAATGTATAATGGCTAGAGAAAGAAAATGAGTGAAAAATAGGGCTACCAATAGTAAATAAGTTCTTCCCACGTGCATTTTAGGTAAATTTCTCCTTTTATTTTGACCTTCATAATTGGATCTTACAGGATTATTAAGGAGATGATTAATTGATAATTATTAAAGATAGATAATCCCTAAAATTTTGCGCGTTATAAGTTATAGATTGTCATATGGCTAAAAAATATTGAATAAATTTATTTAAAGTTTAGAGTATTTTTTATGATAAAGATTATATTTACTTATTGATTATTATTAGCTTAATTGTCTATGTGGTAGTATAATTTTTCGGAGTCCGTCCCTATGCAATGCTACTGTGACGAAGCCAAATAGTTCCAAATGGTACATGATATGCAAATCTTTAATCATTACTTCCTCCGTTTTAATTTATGTAATACTATTTAATTTTGTACGAAGTTTAACAAATAAAGTTTGACACTTGAAAAGTTTTAATTTTATCATTATTAAATGTAAAAAAAATTAAAAAAAATTGAGTAATTAAAAAGTTGTAAATAGCTTTTAAAGTAAGTATGATATAATAAAGATAAAATCAAATAGTGCTATTAAATAGTAGTTGTTAAATATTAAAAAAGTGTAATATTTATTTTAGGTTACAGTAAAAAAAAATATACCACATCAATTGAGAAGGAATCCTAGCTAGTGCATAACTTTTATTTTGTGGTATGTGTCAGATGTGCTTATCAATTCGAAATAAATGCACGAACTTATTAGATTATCAATCGGTCCTCCTAGAATTTGACATCACCAATATCAAGGCGCCATGCATTATCGCCGACAGCAACACTGGTCCACCTTCTGTCACCTGAAAAACGTTGAAACAAGGCAATAATTTGGCGCATGAAAAGTGATCACGTTTCTAATTGAGTTCCTCCTCCATCATGGACGGAGCTTATGTTTATAGTATGGATTCAGCCAAATTCAATTGCTCTTGTCCAAAAAATTGCATTTGTCTTTAAAAATTTATTTAGTATAGGTAAAATTATAATTAATTAATTTGTAACCAAATAATTTAAAATGACTAGAATATTAAGTCCAATAATTTCAAATCTTACTCTAGCTACTTGTATTCCTCATCATCCAACTGGTAGTGTTAATTACTCCTAGTTGATGGTGCCTCCGTCAAATCACAATTATAAAGTATCTCGAATTTGCACCATCGTAAGCTACAAAGATGAATAGTGCCAAGCTAACTTAGCTGGTCCGCGGTGTCACAAAAAGTAGCTTGATGGTCGGACCAAGCTACTTTCAAGGTGAATAGTGCCATAAGGGGTGACAAGGACGAACGGGCTGATGTATGAGAATATTTGACACTGTATTTCCTAAACATGGATCAGGTTTTACAATTAAATTTATATTTAGTTGATTCTAAGGCGACCGTTTTATATCTCAATTCGATCGATTGATAAGCAATTTACGTTGAACAGCAATTGATTTTAGGGGCTTAATTCGAAGACAATATGAATATCGATTTCAAAGATGTAAATACGATTTCAATTTTAAGTACACGATACGAAGATGAAAGTAAACACTAAGATGAAACAATGATGAACTAGCACTTTATGATGATGTAATTTCGATCGAATTCCTTATCGAAGACAAATTATGGGTTGATGTTACTCAAGAACGAATACTTAATTTTTAACAGACCCGATGACAAAGCTAGATACGATGACGAATGAGTGAGATGGAAATATGCGCAATTAAATAATGCGATCGAAGAACAATGACAGCAGTTCGCTAGATATGATTGATACTAACAAGAAAGTTGACAGGTTATCTTAATCGGAACAGCAACAACGAACTAATGAGATCGAAGGTGATGAATCGAAAATAATTAATGCAAGTAGCAAGCAAACAACGAGACAAACAAAGATAGATGAACAGATAAATAAATAAAGAAAGCAATAAAAGCTTATTGTATTGAAGAATCGAAGGGTGGTGCTTCAATGAAAGAGATGGATCTTCTTCCACGTTTGAACCAAGCCGCGATTGAAGTTTAAATACAGCGATTGCTTTGAATACAGTAAGTTGTCAACGATACAATGAGAGGATGATTATATCTTAATGAGAGAGGATAGCCTGAAGAATGAGAGTAATCTTGTTCAGATGAACGTGCCCCCAAATGAAAGCGTAAGGTCCTATTTATAGGTTGAAATGATTGAGAATCCCCAACCTTAGAAGAATCTCATTTTTCCACATTCCTTTTCCAACAGTTGCACGTCTTCATCCACTTCCACTAAATCCGTTAAATCTGTTCCGGTATTCTTGGGATGAGGATCAGCTAAGTTATCCATTACGACGTTGTCTTCGAAATTATTCGATCACAACATTCCACAGCCGATCACAGTCAAAATGAAGTAGCTTCTTTCCGATCACAACGTCTTCGAAATCAATTAATGCCTTGTTGTATAACCAAATCCGTTTCTCTTGTGATCGAACAGAAATCGACCAATACAGACACATGCGAAGATCAATTGAGGAATTGAGGGACATTCGCATGAATCAATAGTAGGTACACAGTCCACAATTAAAAAAATAAAATAAAAGCATAAAAGAGGGAAGGGAGTGTCAGGCATGAACAGTATCAATCACGTGGTCCTACCACAAGTCCTCCTCCATGCACATGCTAATTTGATTGATTTTAACTCCCATTAATTATCTACACCACACATTTCAACAACTACTACAATATCAAGAGTATTTCAATGATATTTACTACTCCCTCTGTTTCAAAAAGGATGAACCTATTACTATTTGAAGGGTTAAACAAGATTATATTTGACCACATATCTTACAAATATTTTCTAACTATTTTGAATTGTTAACTATTGTGACTTATAGTATTTTTTATGTAGTTTCTAAATATGTGAATTTTATTTAAAAAAATTTAAAAATTCGATGTGCAAATTTCCGGTCAAAATTAGTCAATTTGACCCTCGTACTCCGCAAAGGTTCATCCTTTTTGAAACGGAGGTAGTACATCATTTTACTCGACGGCATAAAAGGGCGATCCGACAAATTTTGTGCCCTAAAGTTAAATTTTAACAAAAGACCTTAATTTTTTTTTTTTAAAAAAAAATATAAATTTGAAGTCTATTTTTTTTAGCTTTTTGAGATACAAAATTATTAATAATTTTTTTGTAATCAATTTATTCTAATAAGTCTTTCTCGAATGATAATATAATCAATCAATTTAATTTCTTTTGAGACATTGTTGATATTAGACTTTTAGATAATATTTGATCAATTTTATGTCACTTCAGATGACGTCTTTTTTTAACTTACATACTACCTCAGTCCATTATAAGTGTCTATTTACCTTTTTTTTTTTACGTCCTTGAACAAAATATTAAATACTACTCCATCAATTTCAGTTTATGTGAACCATTTTTTTTTAGTCTGTTCCAAAATTCTTAACTAAACAACTTAACCCCAAATTTACCACTGTGTCTTTAACGAAATAATTTATATCTACACAAATACCAATGGCATAGGTTAGACTACAAGTTTCAAAAGTTTCATTTCTTTATTAAACATTCTGTCATGTCAGACAAGTTTATATAAATTGAAACGGATGGATATATATTTTTATCACATTGTCCTAATTTATTAATCTCTTATACTAAACTTAAGTACAACTATTCATTTCTTACCTCTTTAATTGTATGGATAATATTGAAAAAGAACAATTACATTTGTATTGATTTCTAAAGTGACGCTTATTTTGACTAAAATAAAAAGAAAAAAATGAACTACTATTAAAAAATACAGATAGTATAACGTATTATGTGTAACAAAAAATGGGGCCTCCATAAATACGGGACCTAAAGCGGTGACTTTACTTGCTTTAGGGTGGGGACGACTCTACTGCATAATATAGGGATATTTGTGTTGCATATGTTAATAACCCTGGAAAATTATTCGTAGATCACCCCTGCATGCTATAGGCATTTTTTTTTGGAGTAGGAGTTGTTATGTATAGAAACTTGTATGTTCGTGCAGGAATAAATCTAGGGAATATATATTAAGAAATCTATAATACTCTACAAGATAACTTATCTTGATTGGAATGACATATGCCTGAATACAGAAGAATAGAAACAAATGATTCACATAGTTGAACTTAATTAGTTTGAGATGGACACGATATGAATTTTCGAATAGGTCGTGCGAGCACCCGATATCTTCTTTTAGATTCGTCGGACGTACTCTATTGAACTTAATCAACACAATGAACATAAAAAACTCATAAGATGGCATAAACAACACACACACACACACACACACACATATACATACATACATACATACAGACTGCTAACAAAGAAAAACAGCTAACTACCCAAAATACAAGGTTTAAAGGTTATCCCGAACAGACATCTACTAGTACAAATGACATATTCATCTCCCAGAAAGGGCAAAATGAGTCTAATAACGAAAATATAAAGCTGGTGACCGTCACGGACAAAATGGGCTCACCACTGACAGTTGAAACATCCTCGCCCTTCAATCGTGTGACGAGCTGGGTCTTAGAGCGAAATCTGTTGAAACAAGGTGATAAAAATCATCGAGTGAGTCAAAATGACTCCGTATGTGGGGGTTGACTAGCTACCTCGAATGACAGGTAGAACAATCAGTAACAGATAATCAGTAACAGATAACATGTACACAATCAACATGATGCAAACAGTCATATACCTCTCAACAATCTGTATAATGAAATGAATGCAATAAGATGCAATGGGGTCATATGTGCCCAAACTCCTCTCAGGATACGGGAACTACATCGCCTAACATGGAACCGAGGCGGATCTTCATCGACTATGGGGGTAACGGGGTTGTGATCTTCATCAACTACCGGCGCGGGACATGCATCTTTGGGCAGATGATGCATGAAATAATATAACCATCTCTAGTGTGGGATACACATCATCGACCGGTGGTGCTCAAAGATTCATAATTCTAACAATGTATCTCTTTCACTCAACATGATACCAAGCCTAAAGCATAGCAACATAATATGCAAATCAGTGTTTTCACGGGCGAGGGTGTGAGGCGAGACGTTTCACCTGATACAGGGCGAGGTGAAAGTCCCGAGGCGTGGAGCAAAATCCCTGTGTATCTTTATTATTTTATTAATTAATAAATTAATATAATTAAAATAAGTAATTAAAAATTATTAAAATTAAAAAAATTAAATTATAAAGAAATTATAGGTAATAGACATATAAAACTTCTTCATTTTTGCATGTTTTCTAAAAAAAATCAACTCATAATTATATAAATTTCTAATTAAGAACGAAACGAATAATAAATAACTAAAAATGCCTAAAATAGCACCAAAAAATGTTAAATTATAGAGAAACTATAAGAAAATACATATAAAACTTCTTCTATCTTAGGAAGTATGTTAAAAAAGGTCAATCATAATGACATTAATTTCTAATTGAAAACGAAATGGATAAATTAACCTTCAAGCAATCAACTAAATTCTTTTCATTATTTTTGGCATGTCATTAGAGATTTAGAAGCATTGAACCAACTCAAGAATAGATTCAGAAGAAAAACGTCAAGAATCTACTGTAGAAGGAAAGAGACTTTCTCCTTTTCAGAATTTTAAAACAGTTAGAGCATAAAAGCAACTATTAAAAGGAGATTTTGACACTAATTTAAATAATCGCGCTTTAGAAGTTAGAAAATAATATTTTTTTAATTAACTTTGTATATTTACTCGGTTAATTTTTTAGAATTAAAGATTTTATTTAGAATTTCTAATTTTAATTTGAAATATTTTCTGGGCTTATGCCCCATGTGCCTGGACTCACCTCATGCTTGGGCTTAGCCCTAAGCCACGAGGCTTACACCTTTCGCCAAGCCTGATTGCCCCGGGTCGATTTTGCTACGCCCCGCCCCGAGGCTCGTGCCGGGCTCACCCCGCGAACGCCTTTTAAAACACTGATGCAAATGCAATCCAAAAATTAGGCATAGTAAGTACGCCCTATTGGCTGCTACGCACGTAAAGAACACATGGGCATGACATTCATAAGGCCAAAGATTGTCAAAGAATCAGATGGTACCACTTACCTCAAGTCTCGAGTCTATCTGGCTATTGAATGATCTCTTTCCCCTTTCTGAAGCCTCTCAAAATTACCTCGGTCTAAGCTATTGTAGTAGAATTGCATATATAAGTGCTAAAATAAAGAATATGTCGATATCACAACATTAATTAAGAAATTCCCGGATTTTCCTTTGGCCTACCTCATCGGATATAGACGAAGGATACATTTTCGGATTCCCCATAGTCCCAACAATAATTACACTATTGGATTATTCTTTCGGGTTCATTTAACCCCAAATTCTCCAAATTATAAAATTAGGGTTCCAACTCCCAATTCGACTATCCATAATCCATGTAATTCATAGCCTACACCTTTAGTTAAATACAATAAAAGGTTAGAATTCATAACCTAAGTGTCTTAGGATGATTTAGTACCTTGAAATCGCTTGGAAACGCACTCTCCACCGCAAATTTGACCAAATTGTGAGTTCTACCGACTGCTGGGTCCTTTTTATACCCCGATTCAACTCCATCGCGAAGCTACAATCGTGACAACGACTTAACTCAGCACTATCGCACCTAGACGCATACTATCATGTAGAACAACCAAATAACTCAGCGATGTCATGCCAGTGAGGGCGCTATTACGTAGGGTTGGGCACCAGTAGCTTGACAGCACAGACTGGCTCTGTATTTTGGATCCGAACAGGACCCTACGCTGCTTGAAATTACCATAACGACCTTGAATTTCACTTCCGAAAGTTCATACAGGTCAGAAATGACCATACGAACCTAACGACACCTCCGAATTTCACAATAGAGCTCGCTTACTCGAAATAAGCTCGAAAATCATAAAACGACTTTACTAACGCTTGAAAACGAAAACGTCTTCCAAAACCTATCAAATGAGATCCGATTCAGCTCAAACTTACAAAGATATCCTAATGGTCCTTACGAAGCTTTTAACACTGTCGATTCGCAAATCGAAATCCGAACTTCAAAAACGACTAGTCAAAGTCGTTTCATATATTTATGTTAATTGATTGGATTGTTATTCTTTTATGTCTTTACCTTATGATATGTTAATTACTTATTAACCTCATTTAAGAGTTGAGTTGATCTTGTAAAAGTTAGACATTACTGTTTAACCGTAATTTTGCTTATTAGGTTAAGTCACAATTAAATTTATAAAGCGGAGTCACGATCAATAATCAAGATTAAATGCCTAACGTGAAAAGATATAAATGACGATAACAAGCGTAAAGAAATAAAGACACAATTAATGCAGTGTAATGAATGAAGAATTTTGAACAGAGGGAACCGTGTTCAGGCCGTATAGACTTGATCAAACTTCCTTTCTCGTACTCTTTATGATATTTAAACTGCGGAATAATAAATGAGATCACTTGATTGCGAGTAGAAGTAAATGAGTATTGACAGAAGGCAAAGAATCGAGTATTAATAATTTTGAATACAGATGTGTGCTTAGAGAAAGAATTAGATACAATGCTTGTGACTTGAATTACAATATATAGATAACTAAGCGTCCGTTCACGAGCAGTTGTAACTCCTTAGTCGAGCAGTTACGTTGCTTAAGGATAAGACTTCTATTTTGAATGAGTTTCAACTTTTCTGGCCGTGGTAACTGTTCATCTATCCGTCATAACTGTCCATCTTCGATTCTACCCGCTGCCTTTATGCCCATTCATAGCCACGTGTCGTCCGTACGTCGTCCTACGTGGATGCTTAGTCACCATCTCTGGTGACGACGGATTTAACCCAATACAGATAGTCCCCGCACTACTCGGGCAGAGAATCTGGTCGAGGAGTGGAAAACGAATTTTGAGCGGGAAAGAACCCTTTTGAATTTTTCTCAAGTAACATGTTTGAGTCCTCGTATTCATATTTGGATGCTGCCCGCTGAATTCTTCAAAGGTTTTCGATTGACTGACATTCCATCAGTGTTTCATCAGTGTAAGCATTAAATGCTCCGCTAAAGACAAAACGTGCAAGTTGTCAAATTCGCTCCACTTTTTACTGAAAAGTGACTGTTGCGTGTTCCGAGACTGCAGGAATGATGATTAAACTGCGCCTACTCACGTCTTGCACGTCCCAAGACAAAAAACCGCCATTTCAATTTTTATTTATCTAACGGCTGGATTTACCTCTTGCGCGGATGCTTGCCACGTGTAGGGCGGGTCGGGTTTTGCTAACCCTATAAATATGATTTCCATCATCTTGAAAACCTTTTTACTTCATTCCAGATCTCATTCAAATTTTCAAAGCTTCGAAACACCTTTCTAAAAATCTTTAAAACACAAGAAATTCTTCCAATCTCTTAGTCCAAATGTCTCCAAAAGCCAAGAAAAGTTTGGATATGGACGCTGCGGCTAGTACTTCTTCAGCAGCAGGTGGTCAATCCACAAGTTCCCCAACTTTAGTTGCTGATGTGATTCCGAAACTCTGGGGGAGCCTTGAAAATGATTGTTCAATCAGCTCGTTCAGTCACTATGGCAATATAAGGTCGTGGCCTTCAAGTCGGTTTAAGAGTTCAATTACTCCTGACCTTTTGCCTAGGGTTAGGGCAGATTGTGGCTGGGATGATGATGTTACAGTTTCCTGCCCCTACCCAACGGAGAATATTACTTCCGTGAGAACTGGATGGACAGCCATGTCTACGTATCCATTCACGATAGGTCACACGCTGCCGTTGCATCCTGTTATAGAAGACATTTGTAAATACTATCTTATCTGCCCAGGGCAGGTGTGTCCGAGCATTTATAGAATTATCTCCTTGCTACAGTGGTTCGCCGATGAGACTGAGCAGGACTTTGAATTTAAGGATTTTATCTCTTTGTATAGCCTTCAGGTTGCTAGAGACGGATATATTAATGCCCGTATGAGAGGAAGAAAAGCTCTAATGAGCAATTCTGGAGATACAGGGGATAGGGGTTGGATGCATAGGTATGTTTATGTGCAGTCCAAACTCCTCACACGTGGCAGCAAAACTAATCTCCGCGAGGTGTGGAACAAAACTCGTAAGTCCCCGAGTCTTTGTATTGAATGTTCTTTGAGTTGCGTATTTGCACCCTCTAATTTTTACTCTTTACTGGTTAGCTGACAAGATTCCTTACGACGGTCTGATTTCCGAGGAGGAACTGTCCGCTTGGGTTGAACCTATTTTGGCAGGTTTTACCTACGAGAAGAGGCAGTGGTCTTACTATGCCACTCAAAAAAGTTTATCGAACCCTAGCACCCATGGTAAGCTGATTAACCAAATTCCTGCTAATTTAGGCAGAGCTCATCATGGTATTAATATGACTTCACTCTCAGGTCTAGGTGCTGGTGGTAGTTATTTTCCTGCTCCTCCTCCTGTGGAGGAAACTGTTGACCCCGTGGCTGAGATCAACGAGGAGGCAGCTGCCATTCTCCAAACTGCTGCGGCTGTTAAAGCCAGGGAGGGTGGTGAGGAGGTCCTTGCGAACTTGAAGAGGAAGAAATCTGACTCTGAAAAGAGCAAGCCTAAGAAGAAGACGAGGACAGCTCGTAAGACTCCTCAGTCCTCTGAGAAAATAGTTGAAACCACTGTTGCCGCTGCTGATACGCCCAAGGTTGGGCAGGAGAGTGTTAAAAGCTCAGCGGCTCCCCCTGAATCTGCTGAGCCTATGGTAGTTGTTATTTCAGATTCAGAGGTTCCCGATGTGAGCTTGACTCAGAGGAAAAGGAGGGTATCTCTTCGGGGTGATAAGAGGAAGGATGTAGAGACTTATTCTTACGCTTTCGAGGAGAGTCCCCGAATTGGTGATGAAGAAGGAGATGGAGCTGGAGAAATGGGGGAAGAAAGAATGCACGAAGGTTTTGCTTTCTTCCCCGAGGAGCCAAAGCTGGATGAGCCTGTAGAAAGATGAGAGAGGAGGCTGAGGAGAAAGATGAGGAGAGAGATGAGGGGGTTGATGGGCGGAGGAAGGCTGAGGGGGAGGCTGAACCCCAGGTTTTCTACTACAAGGATATGATGAACTTGGCTGGTGATGGGGTGGCGCCAGTTTATCTGCAAGAGTGTGACACTCTGGGCCCCGATGAGACAGGTGACGTCGAGGTCTCTCGCACAAGGCTTACTAGGCGAGTATCTTTAGGAGGAACGATTGGGGCGTTCTCCGTTAAGGGTATTCGTCACAAATTTGGCCCCCACTATCCTTCTGAACAAGCGAGGGAGCCCAGGCCGTGTATGAGGGAGTGTGACTTCATCATTCCCCCGGACACGGATTTTCTGACGAAGCCTGGCCACTTGGTTAAGGTGACGTCCAACCTGATCGGCCCTCGTGAGGAGTGGAACATGCGCAGCATGAGTGATGAGCAGCTAGCTTACGCAATCGCTGAAGATACTGCTCGGGTAATGTCTCCTTCTTTACTCCTTTGTTTCCATTAAGACCTTAATTCTGATTATCTGCGCATTTTCACTTGTTGCCAGGCAAGTATGATGGCTACCGAGGTCATGTTCCGTTCTAGGTTGAACAATCAGGAACAAGTCCTCGGCTTAAAGAAAGATCTTTTGAAGGCTCTTCGGGACAAGCAGGCCTTAGAAGAGGAGAAACAAGTTCTGATCGGGGAGAAGCGGGTCCTGGAGGGGAGGCGTGGCTTCTTTGAGGATAAGATAGACAGGTTGGAGAAATCCAACACTGAAGCTAACGACAAGATAAACACGCTCCTCGAGGAGAGGGACCGCCTTTTAGATGAGAAGGAAAGGTTTGCACTGTCTTTTGAAGAGCTGAAAGCCAGGATGGATGAGCAAGGTCGTCAGATTTCTCAACTTGCCCATGAGCTTAATATGAAAGAAGTTACCTTGGAAAGCATCCGTAATGCTTCTGACCTGATGTTGAGGAATATGAACAAAGCTGAAGCTGAATCTCGGGCTGCTCGAGGAGAACTACAAGAGGCCAAGAGCCGGGCTGAGGAATCTGCGAGGACCCAAGAGCTATTGACGAGGGAATTGGCGAATTTGAGGGATCGTTATACGATCGACTCCAAATTGGAAGCCCTCGAAGCCAAGAAGAAGCTGCTCATCCAAATGCAGCGTGGCCAGATTAATGTCGACTGTTCTCGATCAGACCATGGCGGCTATCATCAACGTCAAACAGGCTTTGGGCATGGAAGTAGGGGCTGACGATGATGATGATGAAGAGGACGATGAAGGCAGTGAGGATAACGAAGATGAAGATTTGGGTGGGGATCCGACTGATGGAGCTAGTGCATCAGGTCGAGATCCTGGCCCAAACGATGACTAAAGCCTTATCTGGTCCTTCTTGTAAATTCACCGGATGTTGCTAACTTTGAATATTGTTGACCTGTGAACAAATGTATATTCTTGACTGTTTTTGTTCTTGTTCGACTGGCGAGGCTTGACGACCATTTTTGGTCTCAAATCTTGCTTATGTGAATGATGTTGATATATTTGTTGCTTAGTGAGGTTTTCAGAAGTCAGAATTATGTTTCAAATCCTAGTGTCTGAGTTCCCTTTTTGGTGTTAATCTGCGCAGATGTTTGAAACAAAATTTGATCATAACCAGGCTAAGTTGCCCATAGTTAGGATGAATGAAATCAGGCCTCCTGGGCTGGATGAAACCAGGCCGCTTAGGTTGACTGAAATCTGGCCGTATAAGATGGCCTTGCGATAAACTTTGCTTATCATTTTTGACAATTGAAAGTTTTCGCAAAAATTTGGTTAAGGTTGGAGGTTTTACCCTGCTATTTCTATTGAAAAAGGAATAGGTAACCCAATGACTAAAACACAAGACTGTTTGGTCGTAAAATTTGGGCGAATACTGGCCGCAAAATGTAAAATAACGTAGCACAAGTAAAATAGTTCTATTGAACTTACTTGATTCTGCTTAGTCATGGATTTGGCGAATGATCATGACTTTGCTCTGCTCGAAGATCACTCATATTAACCGGGACTTTGGCCTACTGGGGCCCTCGCCACCCCCCTATTTTTATGTTGAAATTTCGTAATTTCAGACATGAAAAGACAATGGGTGAAACGCTGAATCAAGGAACACACATAACCAAAAAAGGAGTGTGTCCGTTGTGGGATTTGAACCCACAGCCGCGAAGTACGAGGACTTCGAGCTCTACCAGTTGAGCTAAACGGATCTGGCCTTTTGAAGACCGTTAGTACCATTTAGACAAAGACAAGAAAACAGAATAACTTAAAAGAAAGCAATAACAAGTAAGCAACAGAGAATTGACAGAAACACTAACCCACGTACTACTTAGAAGTAGTACCTCTTTAGGTGAATCACGTTCTAACTGCTAGGTAGAAGCGATCCATCTGGTCGTACCAAACGATATGAACCCTTACTAACGGATGCAACCACCTTGTAGGGACCTTCCCAGTTTGGACCAAGTTTGCCGACGTTCACTTCTTGCGTATTCTGGGAGACTTTACGTAATACAAAGTCCCCGACTTCAAAGTTACGCATCCTAAGTCCCCGATTATAATATTGTTCTATCCTTTCTTTCTGAGCTACTACTCGTATAAGTGCTAATTCTCTACGTCCCTCTAGAAAATCCAATTCCTCGGAGAGGTTGACTGAATTAGACTCTTCAGTTGCATGAGCATATCGTAGACTTGGCTCGCCGATTTCGACTGGAATAAATGCATCAGCGCCGTATACTAAGAAATAAGGCGTCTCCCCGGTGCTCATTTTTGTAGTTGTTCTATATGCCCAAAGAACCCCGGGGAGTTCTTCCACTCAGCACCCTTTGGCCTGCTCGAGACATTTTTTGAGAGAATCCACTATTATCTTGTTGGTCGATTCTGCCTGCCCGTTTGCCACTGGGTGATATGGGGACGAAGTGATCCTTTTAATATGCAGATCCTCAAGGAATCTTGTGACCTTCTGACCAACGAATTGAGGACCATTATCCATGACAATCTCTTTGGGTGCTCCGAAGCGACAAATGACATAACGCCAAAGGAAATCAACTACTTCCGTTTGACGTATCTTTGAATATGCTGCAGCTTCAACCCACTTTGTAAAATAATCAGTAATAATCAACAAGAAACGTACCCCTCTAAGTGCAGTGGGTAGTGGCCCAACGATATCCATTCCCCATTTCATAAACGGCCACGGGGAGATGATTGAATGCAAGGGTTCTGCTGGCTGATGGAGGAGATGCGCAAACCTTTGGCACTTGTCGCATTTTTTGACAAACTCGTTAGTATCTTTTTCCATTTTATCCCAATAATAGCCTGCTCGCATAAGCTTTCGTGCAAGCGCCTTGCCTCCCAAGTGATTTCCACAGCAACCCTCGTGAACTTCCCTCATCACGTACTCAATTTGGCTGGGACCTAGACATTTGGCGAGTGGGCCTGCAAAAGTCTTACGGTAAAGGATACCATCTATAATTGTATACCTGGCAGCTTTTATCCTCAGTTTTCGAGCAGCCTTAACGTCTGATGGTAGGGTTCCATGTAGTATATAATTGATTATCTCATTCCTCCAATCCCAAGTCAGACTGGTCGTGTTGACCTCCATTGCATCTTTATCGATTGCTGTACATAGAAGATGAGCCACGGCCATTGAACCTGTTGCTCCAATCTCTGCGACTGAACCCAAATTTGCCAAGGCATCGGCCTCGTGATTCTCTTCTCGTGGAATCTGTATGGCTTCCCAATTGTTGAATTGTGCTAGCAAACCAGTGACTCGGGCAAGATAGCTCTGCATACGAGACTCCCTTGCTACGAAGCCACCATTTATTTGATTGATAACCAGGGCAGAGTCACTCTTAAGGTGAATTCTGTCCGCTCCATAATCTCGAGCCAATTTTAATCCTGCAATTACGGCCTCATACTCGGCCTCATTATTTGTAATAAAGGGACATTTTATGGCCTGTCTAATGGTCTCCCCCGAGGGAGTGGTAAGAACTAAACCTAATCCCGATCCTTTTACACTCGAGGGCCCGTCAGTGTGTAAGGTCCATGTCCCCGACTCCGATCCGGCGAAAAGAACCGCCTCACGTTGAGCATCAGGGTACATAGTAGCACTAAAATCTGCAATAAAATCTGCTAGAGCCTGAGATTTTATGGCTACCCGGGGTTGATAAGATATATCAAACTCACTTAATTCTACTGCCCACTTTTACTAATCTGCTCGAGAATTCAGGTTTATGCAAGATATTGCGCAAGGGGAAGGTAGTAACTATAGCTATTGAGTGACTTTGAAAATAAGGTCTTAGTTTACGGGCAGCGATTACCAAGGCTAGTGCTAATTTCTCCAAAGGTTGATAACGAGTTTCAGCATCTAATAAGGACTTGCTAATATAATAAATTGGAAGTTGCGTACCTTTGTCTTCTCGAACCAGAACTGCACTCACCGTAGACTCAGACACGGCCAGGTAAAGTAATAGTTGTTCACCTGGTTGGGGCGTTGAAAGTAAAGGCGGGTTTGACAGGTATTGCTTCAAATCCTTAAGTGCTTGCTGACATTCAGGGGTCCAATCGAATTCCTTGTTCTGTTTCAGCACGTCGAAGAAGCTTTTGCACCGATCAGATGAGCGAGAAACGAATCTCCTTAGCGCTGCTACTCTCCCGGTTAGCCGCATTACATCTTTTCTGCTATGAAGCACGTCGGGGATGGCTTCTATTGCTTTTATCTGGGCGGGGTTTACTTCGATCCCTCGCTGGGAAACGATGAAACCAAGAAATTTTCCTGAACCCACTCCAAATGCGCACTTCTCTGGGTTGAGTTTCATGTTGTATTGATCAAGGATTCGAAAGGCCTCCTTCAAATGTGCTAAGTGATCTTCTGCCCATTTGGACTTGATCAGCATGTCGTCGATGTAGACCTCCATGGTTTTGCCAATGTGGTCATGGAACATCCGGTTGACTAATCGTTGGTAAGTCGCACCTGCATTTTTAAGTCCAAAAGGCATTACTTTATAGCAGTACGTACCTCTGCAAGTAATGAAGGAAGTTTTCTCCTGGTCGTCGGGGTCCATTAAGATTTGGTTATAGCCTGAATATGCATCAAGGAATGTAAGTACTTCGTGCCCGGCCGTCGCATCGATTAGTTGGTCAATCTGAGGTAGTTGATAAGAATCTTTCGGGCAGGCTTTGTTCAGATCAGTGAAGTCGATGCAGACCCTCCACTTGCCATTTTTCTTTGCCATTACGACCACATTGGCCAGCCAATCTGGATACTTGACTTCTCGGACGGAGCCAATCTTGAGCAAGCGGTCAACTTCGTCATTTATGATCTGGTTCCTGAATGCTCCTTGTTGGCGCTTCTTTTGCTTTACCGGGCGATGGTACGGATCCACGTTCAATTTATGACAAATAATCTCCGGGGAGATTCCTGTCATATCTGCATGTGACCATGCAAAAGTGGCGTGTTGCTCCGTGAGGAAGTGCAAGATATCTTTGCGTAAGTCTTCGTTTAGCTCTGCTCCCAAATATACTTTTCTTTCAGGCATGTTATCGAAAAGTTCCTCTGGTTCTAAAGCTTCAATAGTTGGTGCGTGCTCTTCCCGTGCATCCAATTTTGATATGAATTCCGGGACTCGGTAGTCTGATGTTTCATTGTTTGACTCTGATCCCGGGTTCTTTAGTTGCTATTTTGCTTCCTCGGGGAGCTTGACTGCAACTGAGTAGCAATCTCTAGCGCAACGCTGCTCTCCCCGAACTTCCCGTATTCCCCACTCCGAAGGGAACTTCATTACTTGATGATATGTTGGCGGGACTGCTTGCATATCGTGTATCCATGGCCTCCCAAGGATTATGTTGTAAGCCATATCCCCATCAACGACATGAAACGTTGTTCGTCTCATAACGCCTTCGACCAGGGTCGTCAGAGTAATTTCCCCTAACGTCTTCTCGCTGGAATTGTTAAATCCCGAGAGAACACGGGAGATTGGTATAATCTCATCGTATAGTTTCAATTCCTGCACGACCCGAGATAATATGATGTTCGCCGAACTGCCTGGGTCAACGAGTAATCTTCTGACATCAAACTCTTCTACTCGTAATGTTATCACTAGAGCGTCCACATGAGGAAATTGCAAGACATCTGCATCTGTTTCCTTAAAAGTTATCGTATCCTCGAGTCGTGGTCGTTTGGTCTTCGTAATGGACACTTTGGCGTATTTCTTCGCTGTGTATGTGACTGCACCAACCTCAATACCACCAGAGATGACGTTGACTGTCATTTTTGGAGATGATGCTCGGGGAGGTTCTGATTTATTTTGCTGGGCCTTTGCGTGAGTTTGTTTTCCTTTCTCTGTCAAGTACTCCTTGAGATAGCCCTGTTTCAATAAGTTAGCGACCTCGTACCTTAGAGCTTTGCAGTCATCCGTTGTGTGGCCGTGATCGCGATGGAATTCGCACCACAAGTTCTTGCTGCGCTTGCTGGGGTCGCCTTTCATATCTTTAGGCCATTTGACTTTTTCGCTCATCCCCTCAAGCACTGCTACGAGTTCGACTGCTCCGATATTGAAAACGGGCAGGGTTGGAAGTCCACTTGAAGTTGAAGCGGAATCATTGCCCCTTGCAAGGCCTTTGTTGTTACGACCGCGTCCATTTGAGTTGTTACGCGACCGATTGGGGTATGGCTCGTGCCGCGCGTCTGGTTTATCTGTCTCGATCTTTCCCCCAGTGCCACTGGTGCGAGTTTGGCTCCGTCCCCGGGCACCTGTGCCAATCAATTTATCTTCGTCTATACGTACCTTTGAATTATAACGATTGTAGACGTCCGACCAGTTTGCTGCAGGATATTCTCGCAGGGATTCATATAATCGTCTGGTCGCTTCAGAACTTTTGACGTCCAAGCTGTTAGTGAATGCAATAGCCGCCCATCGATCTGGAACTTTAGGTAGCAACATACGTTCACGCTGAAAGCGATCCACATACTTCCGGAGAGACTCCCCGGGCAGTTGTTTGATTTCAAAGATGTCTTCAACTCTTGTTTCTGTTTTCTGAGCGCCTGTGTGCGCTTTGACAAACAACTCCGCCATCTCGGCAAAAGATCCTATTGAATTTGGTGGCAGCATTGAATACCATCGCAGAGCACCATCTGCCAGGGTTTCTACGAACTTCTTCAATTGTACTGACTCGATCTCCTCGTCGGTGAGATCGCTTGCTTTTATGAAATTGCTAAACATCATCAAGTGGTCGTTGGGGTCAGTTGTTCCCCGGTATCTTGGTATATTTGGCATTTTGAATGTTTTGGGTATTGCCTTTGGTGCTGCTTCTTTCTTCCAAGGCCTTTGAGTATACCGTTGAACGTCAACTTTCTTCAAAGTGGGTGGTGCGCCGGGGATCTGATCAATCCTCTCATGAAGAGAGCGCTGTAGGGCCTCCTGGCTCTCTTTGAACTGCCTGGTGAGGGCTTCCATGACCTCGCTCATTTCCGTTGGCACTGCTGACCCTGCGTTTTGATTTTCGGCGCGTCTCGAGGCATGAGACGGTGAGGCGTCCCTTGGACGTCCAGTGGGTGGATTTCCTGCGTTTGGCAGGGTTTGTCGTAGGCCGTCGATAGCTTCCCGTATCTGCCTATTGACTTCAGCCTGTTGCCGTATGAACTCAAGGACAGCGTCCCGAGAATTCCTCGAATTCCCAGGACTGTTGGGTCTTCTAGGTCCTCTAGGCCCTTGATCAGAGTTTCCGCGGCCAGGAGGGCGGCTATTTCTGCTACCTTGCTGGCTGTGCTCGCTTTCCTGTTCGGCTGGGAGCATGTTCTCGTCCTCTGCAATGGGGATTACGTCGTCGTCTGCAGGAATGTTGTCTTGCTGCTCGTTCTCGGCCAGATTCAAGTCCACTTGCTCCGCTGCGTTAAGGTCTTGTTGCCCGTCAATGAGAGCGTTGTTGTGTGAGTTGTTATCTGCCATTTCAAAAAGAAAACGAAGTGAGCTAACGAGCAAGGAGAAAGCGAATAAAGAATAAAATACGATAAGCAATTAACCTACGGAAGTTATTGACCGGCTCCCACTGTGGTCGCCAAATTGTTTAACAGTAATTTTGCTTATTAGGTTAAGTCACAATTAAATTTATAAAGCGGAGTCACGATCAATAATCAAGATTAAATGCCTAACGTGAAAAGATATAAATGACGATAACAAGCGTAAAGAAATAAAGACACAATTAATGCAGTGTAATGAATGAAGAATTTTGAACAGAGGGAACCGTGTTCAGGCCGTATAGACTTGATCAAACTTCCTTCCTCGTACTCTTTATGATATTTAAACGGCGGAATAATAAATGAGATCACTTGATTGCGAATAGAAGTAAATGAGTATTGACAGAAGGCAAAGAATCGAGTATTAATAATTTTGAATACAGATGTGCGCTTAGAGAAAGAATTAGATACAATGCTTGTGACTTGAATTACAATATATAGATAACTAAGCGTCCGTTCACGAGCAGTTGTAACTCCTTAGTCGAGCAGTTACGTTGCTTAAGGATAAGACTTCTATTTTGAATGAGTTGCGACTTTTCTGGCCGTGGTAACAGTTCATCTATCTGTCATAACTGTCCATCTTCGATTCTACCCGCTGCCTTTATGCCCATTCATAGCCACGTGTCGTCCGTACGTCGTCCTACGTGGATGCTTAGTCACCATCTCTGGTGACGACGGATTTAACCCAATACAATTACAAGTCTTTGACAAGCATAAGAAAATCACCCACGTGTATGTCACCGCTTATACTATTCATCTTTCCACAAATGCTTCACTTCAAAATAACAATGTCAATTGGTGAAGTATTACTTAATTAGAAAACGTAAAGGCAAGGATTGAGTACACATGCGTGCAACTATTGAACTAATAGTTGGTACTCCTATATTGAAAAGCGACTAATCCTAATTACTTTTATCGACAATAGCAACAATATTAACTCCGTTGGACGCAATCTTTTTGTGTTAGCTCAAAAAATTTATCCTAAAATAATTTATTGTTTTAGGAAATCAATGAATATACTTGTTGGTAGTTTCAAATAAATATTTTTACCATTAAAGGAGCACGTACTAGTTCATTTTAATACTGCTCAATTCTCAAAAGATATTAAATTGGGATAATTTATGAAAATACGTATTGTATTTATTTGTTTCTTAATTGACGTAAAAAAGTGTTTAAGAGATTTTTACCCTGTAAGTCCATTGAGTTTTATTTTGAAATAAAAGTAGCCCCATTTAAAAATATTTACCCGAGCTGTAAAAATTTCGCGGGGAAGCCACTTTGGCACCCGCTTTGTGATGCGTAGCCTCTGTTTACAAATTCGCTGAGAATTAGCCACTAGACGCGTTTTTAAAAAATAATAGTATGACGACGTCGTTTTACACATTTTGGAAATTCCGGTTTTACCCTTCATTATTTTTAACTTTTTCGGTGTTTTTGTTTCTCTGTTTAATACTGTGACTTTTGAACTCTATCAAACTATATGAACTCTCTTTCGAAATACAACAATTTCTTATTTTTGAGATTTTGAAGCTTTGTATTTTGGGAAAAAACTTTGTTTTGCTGTTTCGTTTATTAAGGTAACTGTGTTTACTTCGTATTGTTTTTTTTTTCATTTTTGTACGTGTATATGGGTTATTTAGGTTTTGATTTTGTTTCGAACAATGTTTAGATTTTCCATTGGAATACAGTATAAGCTTTTGATTTCCTTTAAAATGGTAGGGTTTTTTTTAAGGGGAACGCTTTGTTTCTGTGAAACCCATTGCCCCCAGAACTATATACTGTGACCTTCTGTTGTGGATAGGCTATTGCCCATGATAAAAAACTGGGACTGTGTGTTTTTAAGAGGTACTTGTCCATTGTAAATGGTGGGTTATTTTTTAGAAAGGGGGCAACGGTTTTTTTTTTTGTCAAACCCTTTGCCCCAGAAGTATATACTGCGACTCTGTTTAACAAGTGCTTGTGTACCCGGCACTAATGTCTGGGGGAGCGGGTGGGCCACCAAGCTCTCCCCCAGTACAAAAACATGGGACTGTGCATAACAAAGCATCATAGGCCCCAGCACCAAAATGCTGTGACCCTTGTGTTTAACAAGTGTTGTGTCCCAGTTCTAAATCATGGGACTGTGCATAACAAAGCATCATAGACCCCAGGACAAAATGCTGTGACCCATTTGTTTATTAAGTGCTTGTGTCCCAGTTCTAAAACATGGGACTTTGCATAACAAAACATCATAGGCCCCAGCACCAAATGTTGTGACCTTTGTGTTTAACAAGTGCTTGTGTCCCAGTTCTAAAACATGGGACTGTGCATAACAAAGCATCATAGGCCCCAGCACTAAATGCTGTGACCCTTGTGTTTAACAAGTGCTTGTGTCCCAGTTCTAAAACATGGGACTGTGCATAACAAAGCATCATAGGCCCCAGCACCAAATGCTGTGACCATGCACATGAACTACTTGTGCTCCCAGCACCAATGTCTGGGGGGAGGGGTTGGGCTACCAAGCTCTCCCCCCAGCACAAATACTGCGACCTTGCACATGAACCACTTGTACCCCCAGCATCCAAAATACTGTGACTGTGCAGATAAACTACTTGTACCCCCAGCATATATGTGTTAATTTTCCTTTGTTTTTATTTTAATACATGTGCTAATGTTACAGAAATGGAGATTATACCAAGTGATGAGGTTACGGATAATCTGCCAAACGACGATGGTATATTGCTTCCATTTGCGCAGTGGAAAAATCATGATTGCCAGTGGAAAGGTGACACAGAGTATCGTGGATTAATCGAAGGGTTGCTGTCTGCGGATTACCTGGAGAAACTGAAGAAAGGGCCATTCGGCAAGTTTATGCTTTTGGAAGATGCTAAATATTCTGGGAGGCTTATAAATTGTTTTCTCCAGTCTCAAATAGTTTCTTCAGACAACACTAAGCTTAGCTTTAAAGTTTTTGGTGATATAGTGGATTTCACAGCTGATGATTTTCATGTAGTTAGTGGTCTTAATATTTCCAGTATTGTAGATATAATTATTTTTAAGCTTTCAAAGAGTAGATTAAAAGAGAAGTATTTCAGAAATCCTGAAGAAGATGTTAATAAAAAGGATAGCAAGTGGACTTTAAAGTTATATGACTTGCTTGATTTGATTGAACATCATTCTAGTTATGTGAGAGTGGCTCCAAAGAGCAAGGGCAATCTGAATAGAGTGTCTGCTGCACGATTGGATGTTCCATTAGAGCAAGATGATGCTGTTAAACTAGCCGAGCTATATTTGCTTAATTCTGTTTTATTGGGCCGGCCATTACCTAGAGTAGTGGATGATCAACATATGATTATTATTGATAATGAAGAGGTGCATAGCTGTTATCAGTGGGGTACTGAGATATATCGTCAAATGGTACACCATTTGCAATCAATCATAAAGCCAGGTTCTTCTACTTATTTGTTTCCTGGTATGCCCTTCCTATTCTGTTGCTGGGTCGCAGAGGTGTTCCCTGTGTTCAGGCAGTATTTTACTGTTCGCCCTAGGATCAAACCTGTGATGCTTCGTTACACATGTACTTTTACCCCTCAATACAATGTCTTGTGTGATGACTACTTTCATAATGAACAGGTGAGTTTTATGAGTACTTGCTTTTGTTTGTTATTTATTTGTTTTACTTTTTTGTTGGTTCTGAAATGTACTTTTTAATAGTTTTGGGAGGATGCCTCAGTGAGACCAATAAGGCATAAATCTAAACATGCTTCAACTTCAAAATCACCCTCAAAGTCATCTTCAAAGACTAGTTCAACAGCAGAATCTATTGACATGAATGAAGTTGTAAAGGTGAAATTCTTCGTGGGTTTTGTCTTTTAATTTTTTTTTCTTATGTGGTTTTAATGTTTTTTCTTTTACCAGAGATTGACAGCTAATCTCAAAGTAAACTTACCTACTGAGAGCAAGATTCAACATATGATCAATTCCTAAGAAAATAGTGTAAAGAAAGATCTTGCTGACATGGAGAAGAGGATTACAGATAAGTTGAATGCAAAGTTTGATGCATTACTGCTTCTTGTTGCAAAATCAAAAACAAGTGATCTCGGAGAAAACTGTGGTGTGTCTGTAAGTAAATCAGACACCAGGAGTAGAAATGAAAAGAGTCATTTTGTTGATAATTTGATTTATTCAGATGGTCGCAATAGTTTTTTCAAAGAAACATTTAATCAGGCAGAGCTTGGTGGTAGTGTACAAAGTGATCATGGTATTGCAGCTCCTTTAATAGATGTAAGTTATCAAAAGATTGTGGATGTTTTAGAGCATTACAAAGCTGATACCAGTGACCCTATTGATGAAGCAAAAGGTACAGATGGTTTAGAAAAGGCGCCATCAAATTCAGACCATCATCAACAAAGTCATGGTAGTCAAATAGAGTATTCTGTATAGTCGTAATTTAAATAAAAGGGAATTTTTTTGTTTAATGTAATGATTTTTTATTTTTTGTATATGCAGATAAACAGAATCCTTCATCTGATTTATTGGACAAGTGTCCATCTAAAGACGATGATGTATCTTTGAATCCAACAGATGTTCAGCTTCGTGATGAAACAATTTATCCCACACTGAATGGTAAGAAGAAAAAAATTGTTGGTAGATTGAACCAACATATTATGCACCAATACTGTGTTTTTATGATATGCTAATGTCCCAGATAATAAAATACTGGGACTCTTTGTTTAACAAGTACTTGTGTCCCAGTTCTAAATTATGGGATTTTCGATAACAAAGCACTATATCTACAGCACAAAATACTGTGACTTTTTCATAAGAAGTATTTGTGCCCCAGCACCAATGTCTGGGAAGTCTATAGTAATGGAAATGTATTTTAAATATGTGTGTTTTGACACTTCTGTTTTCTATAGAGAAATGTAATGTATTGTGCTTATTTATTTTTTACAGAAGGTAATAATGGTGAATCTGGGAAAAGTGCTGTGGTTGAAGGAGAAATTAATGAATTAAAGCATCTTGTTGAAACTGGTATTTGGACACCAGTAGGTATGTAAAAGTAATTTTTATATAATAAATAGTGTTCCTATTTTTGTTGTTGAAAATGTGTAACAAATTATCTTGTTTTGAAGTCTCTCAAGAAAGTTCTCAAGAAGGTTGTCAACCAATTAAGCTTGCTGATAACCAAATGTTTTTGACTCCTGGTATGCGAAAATATGTTGCATATTTTGCATGGTCCACACTCCAGCATAAAATACCCTGTTGGTTGGTCAATGAATAGTGTGTCTTGTTCCATTTACAGAAGCAACAAATGTTAAAGCTGATAAGGAAGATGTTGTCAATCAACGCAGTCACAGTGCTGAGGTTCAACTTGAAGTTAAGGCTGTCAGCGACCTTTGCATAGCTGGTCTTGTTTTTACACCAGAAGGTATGTAATCGTCTTTTTTATAGTTATTTTGTGTTTTTTATTGTTCGCAAATGTGTGATATATTATCTTTATTTATAAAGGTTCTCAAGAATGTTCCCAAGAAGGTTCTAAAGAAGATCTTGAAAAAGGTGTTGAGCGTTTGTCTCCAAAAAAGGGTTTGAAAGCATTTTCCAGCAAGAAAAGGAAGAAACGTGATAATGATGCTTCTCCTGAAATTGCATCTCCCCTCAAACCTAAAATTGGTGAAAATTTGGCTGATGCAAGCAAAAGCATCATGAATATTGGTCGCATAGAAGCACCTTCATTTTCACTTGGCTTCACACAGCCATCGCAAGAGACTGCAGCAGTGGTTGATAGTGTCAAGACAGATTCTATGGATATCGATCGCTCAGAAAGTAAGGGTGGTACAGAATTGGCATTAATAGAGAAAGACAATTCTAAACTTACGACACTTGCTGATGCATCTGTTGTAGTACTGGAGCAAGAGTCTGCTTTGGATTCAGCCATCAAAACACCTGAACAGCCAAGGAAGGTTGCTGGAACAAATGTCTGTGCAAATTATGCAGATGTGTGTTCATCTAAACAGCAGTCGGCAATGCAGTGTTCAGTGAAAAAGGAGGAAGTTATGGATTTAGCTGTTTTGCCAGAGAAACCATCAAATCATCCAGAAGGAGGAGAGCTATTAGGCAGGGGACATAGGGTTCGTAAGATTAGTCGCCACTTATTATCTCCATTCAGGCCTTTTCAGCCAAAGGAAAAGTGTGATTGGAAGCCTTCTTATAGGCGTGTATGCCCTTTTCATACTGTCAATGCCACGTCTAATTGTTTGGCAATTTTTGATAAATGGTTGAAGCAAGGCTTGAAAGTGACTAATAAAAACAGCGTCTCTAAAGTGTAAGTTATTTTATTTTATTTTTTTTAGTTATTGTGTATTTTAAGTTACACGGTGTTGTGGATTATATTAGTAATTTTGTATTCTTTATGTTGTTTGTGTTTAACTTTTTCAGGGGTGATGATCTTTATGATGACAAAATTGCAGACATCAATTCACAGAATAAAATTAAATTGTATAGTGTTTCAGTGAAGAGCAAAATGTGGTTTAGAGAGATTGCAGATAGAAGATATCCACTTACCAATGAGGTTTTCTACAGCTTTTTTTTTATTATTGGTTCTGTAGTGTTTTATATATATATTTGTTAACTAATTTTTTTTTTTTTTTTTTTTTTGTGTTTTGTGATTTTTTTTGTCATGCAGCATGTTGATGTTATACTGTACTATCTGAGGAAGAAACATGTATATCATTTCACAAACTACTCAGCGCTGTTCACAACGACAGACTTGAATTTTGATTTTTTTGTAGAGTCGTTGTTCTTTTCGAAGGTTGAATCCTATTTTGAAAATATGGCAAAGGAAGAGAAGACCAGGAGAATAAAAGAGAAGAAGGATAGAATGGAAGAAGAGTGGAAGAACAAAGAAAATTTTGAAAAAATGAAGGCCCAACAAAAGAAAGGAGCAAAAAGGACTCGTGCTCAACAAAAGACAAAAAAATATGATCCTCCAGCAGAAGTTGTTTTTGGAATTCATGACTTGACATTGGACGATTTAGAGAAGATTGAGTTAGATTTCTACCTAGCACAGTATGAAGGAACTGCACAGAATAGCCTACTTGAGTGTGTGAATGGGTCTTGTAATGAATGTGGCATAGCATGGGGTCAAGTCGAAAAAGTTTTTATGCCTATTAGGAAGAGTTCAGTTGATCCTAATGATTACATGTCTTGCACTCATTATTGGTTGGGAGTTTATTCTATAAAAGATCATAGAATAGATGTCTATGATTCGGTTTTTGATGGGGATGAAGATTTTGTGAAGATCAAGATGGCAATGTATGCAATTGCTATACCTAAGCTACTAAAAGAGATGGATTTTCATACAAAATATCCTAATTTTGGTACGACGTACAAGAAACTTGATATTGTTTATCAAGCAGCACCAAAACAATTAGGAGATACAGACTGTGGTCTTTTTGTAACAAGGTTTACAGATCTACTCATGCTTGGACAGGATTTGTTTAAACAGGAATGGGGAGTAGAAGCCATTAGTATTTACAGGAGAATGGTTGCTGTTAATCTACTGTCGCATGGAAAATCAAAAAGAGATGAAGGCTATGAAACTCCACCAGAGAAATTGAATGATGATTATGGAGAGCATGATGAGAAGCTAGCTTGTGAACATGGAAGGCTGCCTCTTCTTTGAATCTTTATTAATCTTTTTTATAAACAATGCAGTGTACACATTTTTTGAAGTATGTGTAGTTAATATGTTGTTTGTTTGTTATTATTTATTAGCTTGGAAACTATATAAATAGGAATGCTAAATACTTTAATTCCCCAGTACAAAAACATGGGACTGTGCATAACAAAGCATCATAGGCCCCAGCACCAAATGCTGTGACCTTTGTGTTTAACAAGTGCTTGTGTCCCAGTTCTAAATCATGGGACTGTGCATAACAAAGCATCATAGACCCCAGGACAAAATGCCGTGACCCTTGTGTTTAACAAGTGGTTGTGTCCCAGTTCTAAAACATGTGACTGTGCATAACAAAGCATCATAGACCCCAGCACCAAATGCTGTGACCCTTGTGTTTAACAAGTGCTGTGTCCCAGTTCTAAAACATGGGACTGTGCATAACAAAGCATCATAGACTCCAGGACAAAATGTTGTGACCCATTTGGAAAATCCAGCCGTTAAAAGAATAGGAACCGAAATGACGGTTTTCGCGTTGGGACGTGCAAGACGTGAGTAGGCGCAGTTTAATCATTACTCCTGGAGTCTCGAAGCACGCAACAGTCGCTTTTTCAGTAAATATGATTTTCACCAGCTTGAAAACCTTTTACTCCATTCCAAATTTCATCCAAACCTTCAAAGCTTCAAAACACCTTTCTAACAATTTCTAAAACGCAAAAACTCTTCCAATCTTCTAATCCAAATGTCTCCAAAAGCCAAGAAAAGTCTGAATATGGATGCTGCGGCTAGTACTTCCTCAGCAGCAGCTGGTCAATCCACGAGTTCTTCAACGTTGGTTGCTGATGTGATCCCGAAAGTTTGGGGAACCTTGAAAATGATTGTTCAGTCGGCTCGTTCAGTCGGCTCGTTCAGTCATTATGGCAATATAAGGTCGTGGCCTTCAAGCCGGTTTAAGAGTTCAATTACTCCCGACCTCTTGCCTAGGGTTAAGGAAGATTGCGGCTGGGATGATGATGTTACAGTTTCTTGCCCCTACCCAACGGAGAATATTACTTCTGTGAGAACTGGTTGGACGGCCATATCCACGTATCCATTCACGATAGGCCATACGCTGCCATTGCATCCTGTTATAGAGGACATTTGTAAATACTACCTTATCTGCCCGGGGCAGCTGTGCCCGAGCATTTATAGAATCATTTCTCTGCTAGAATGGTTTGCCGATGAGACTGAGCAAGATTTTGAGTTTAAGCATTTTATCTCTTTGTATAGCCTTCAGGTTGCAAGAGACGGGTATATCAATGCCCGTATGAGAGGAAGAAAAGCTTTAGTGCATAATTCTGGAGATACAGGGGATAGGGGTTGGATGCATAGGTATGTTTATGTGCAGTCCAAACTCCTCACACGTGGCAGCAAAACTAATCTCCGCGAGGTGTGGAACAAAACTCGTAAGTCCCCGAGTCTTTGTATTAAATACTCTCTGAGTTACGTATTTGCACCTTCTGACCTTTACTCTTTATTGGTTAGCTGACAAGATTCCTTACGACGGTCTGATTTCCGAGGAGGAGTTGTCTGCTTGGGTTCAACCCATTTTGGCAGCTTTCACCCACGAGCAGAGGCAGTGGTCCCACTATGCTTCTGAAAAGAAATTGTCGAACCCTAGCACCCAAGGTAAGCTGATTACCCAACTTCCTGCTAATTTATGTTGAACTCACTGTGGTATTAATATGACTTTATTTCCCAGGTTTAGGTGCTAGTGGTAGTTACTTTCCTGCTCCTCCTCCTGTGGAGGAGACTGTTGACCCCGTGGCCGAGATCAACGAGGAGGCAGCTGCCATCCTCCAAACTGCTGCAGCTGTTAAGGCCAGGGAAGGTGGTGAGGAGGTCCTTGCGAGCATGAAGAGAAAGCAATCTGACTCTGAAAAGAGTAAACCCAAGAAGAAGACGAGGACAGCTCGCAAGACTCCTCAGTCTTCTGAAAAGACAATTGAAACCAATGCTGCTGCTGCTGATACGCCCAAGGCTGGGCAGGAGAGTGTTAAAAGCTCGGCGGCCGGCCCTGAATCTGCTGGGCCTGTGATATTCGATATTTCTGATTCAGAGGCTCCCGATGTGAGCTTGACTCGGAGGAGGAGGGCACCTCTTCGGGGTGATAAGAGGAAGGATGTAGAGACTTCTTCTTATGCCTTCGAGGAGAGTCCCCGAGTTGATGATGGGGAAGGGGATAGAGCTGGGGAAATGGGGGAAGAAAGAATGCACGAAGGTTTTGCCTTCTTCCCCGGGGACCCAAAGCTGAATGAGCCTGAACGGGTTGGTAGTCAGCAAGGCGAGCCTGAGCAAGCCAGCCACAGGCGCCCTGGCAAAGAGCCGATGAGAGAGGAGGCTGAGGAAAAAGAGGAGGAGCAAGATGAGGGGGTTGATGAGTGGAGGAAAGCTGAGGGGGAGGCTGAACCTCAGGTCTTTTATTACGAGGACATGATGAATTTGGCCGGTGAAGGGGTGGCACCAGTTTATCTGCAAGAGTACGACACTCTGGACCCCGAGGAAACAGGTGACGTTGAGGTCTCTCGCACAAAGCTTACCAGGCGAGTATCGTTAGGAGGAAAGACTGGGGCGTACTTTGTGAAACGACCTCGGTTAGTCGTTTCGGAAGTTAGGACTCCGATTGGCGTGCCAATAATTTTAAAATGTTCGTAATATCCATTGGGACTTATCTGTAAAATTTGAGCTAAATCAGACATCGTTTGGTAGGCATCGGAAGAAGGTTTCAGTTTTTATTGGCGATAAATATTAAAAAGAGATGTTCGAGCTCGGTTTTGCCGAATGAGCTCTGATTCGAAATTCAAAAGTGCCGTTGGGTTCGTATGATTATTTATGGCCTTTATGAACTTTCGAAAGTGAATTTCGATGTCGTTCGGCTAGTTTCCGCTAAAATGCCGAAAGTTAAATAATTTGACTTCTTTTTATTTAAATTCGCATCTTGAGTTTCGGGAGTCCAATTTGAGATCCGTCTTTGCGAGTATGTTACATATATTTTGTATAACTTGTATGCAAAAGTTGGAATTATTTCGAATATTGTAGGGCACCGTTTCAATTTTCGTTATGAAAAAGAAAATATAATAAAAGAAAACAAAAAAAAGAAGAGAAAAGTCAAATGAAAAGAAAGAAACTGAAAGTGATGGGCGGTGGAAGCTATACATATCCTTAACTTTGTTAAGGAACAAAAAAAACGTAAACAGAGAGAAGCAAAATGGAAAAACGTAGTAAGGAAGAAAATTGCCAGAAAATAAGAAAAGAGGCCGGAGAAAAGTAGAATTTTCACCCTGAAACATTCAGGTAATGATCCTAATATATTATTTGAGTTTATTACGTATGTTTGAATATATTTTAACGGTAAAACTTGGAATATTAGATATCGTTTTAATAAGTTCAATTAATAGTTTAAAGGGTCAAATGGACCCCGATAATGAAATTAATTATATATTTGTACTCAGTGAGTTATGGGAAACTTATAAATGTAATTTATTTGGGGTTTGGTTATGTGGCCTTAAACCCTGTATATAGGCCTGGCCTGCGTATTGCGTATGCGAATATGGTATCAGGTTCCTACCTGGATTGCCCTAAGATGTGAGGAATGAAGCCTTTAGCCTAATTTGATATATTTTTCTGGTTATTGAACACAGTGGGATCGTTTGGCAATGAATCCAAAGGACAAAGCAGTTATTGAGTGGCTGCACTAACTTTGGAACGAGGTAAGTGTTTATATCCATTTCTTTGGAGGCACCTGGCCTCGTGGATTTTCTACCACGTGTTCCTTACGTGTGTAGCTGCCGATAGGCGTACTCATTACGCCTTAGCTTTGAATTTACATTGTATATTATATGTTATGTTATGTGGTTGGTATTGCATTGAGCATATGAGCATTGCACTCTGGTTTTGAGCATTGCATATACTTCCCGGTTGGCGATGAGAGTCCCGCACCGGTGAAGGGTCATTATTGCATATACTTCCCGGTTGGCGATGAGAGTCCCGCACCGGTGAAGGGTCATTATTGCATATACTTCCCGGTAATCGATGAGAGTCCCGAGCCGGTGAAGGGTCATCATTGCATATACTTCCCGGTAATCGATGAGAGTCCCGAGCCGGTGAAGGGTCATTATTGCATATACTTCCCGGTAATCGATGAGAGTCCCGAGCCGGTGAAGGGTCATTACTGCATATATCTCCTGGTAGACGATGAGAGTCCCGCGCCGGAGATAGGTACCAGGCATATGTGGCTGCATTGCATAGTACCACATTCATCCCATTTCATTGCACCGCATACTGACTATGGTGTGTATTGTGTTGTGTTTTATGTATGCGGTATGTATACTATGTCGTGGACATATCTCAGTTTGTCTATATATTTCTGGCTCGTATTCTGGGTTGCGGGGATCGGGTTGCACGCCGCGACAGTATAAACATATGGATCGGGTTGCACGCCGCAACGGTATAAATATATGGATCGGGTCGCACGCCGCGATAGTATGAATATATGGATCGGGTTGCACGCCGCAACAGTATGAATATATGGATCGGGTTGCACGCCGCAACAGGATGTATTTCTGATTGTCGACATGTTCAAGATATCTATATGTCCTGTCTACCTTATGTCCCTGGCTGTTTATGATTCCATACGTGTTTTCAGTTATTATTTGGCTTTGCCTGTTTATAGTTCAAATAAGATGGATTTAGTTTATCTATTTTTCTTCTCCCTGGCTAGCTATCCTATTCTTTGAGGTGGCTAGTCTGCCCCACTTATTGAGTCCTTTTGACTCACCCTTGTTTGTTGTTTGTTTCTTGTCTATCTATTCCGTTTCGGCAGGTTCGCTCCAGGATTGAGTTCGCCACGTTGTGAAGGAGCGAAGACGACTTCAGCTGTCAGGGTGAGCCAGCTTTTGTTCCGGATGGCCACCAGTTTATTGATTATTATTTCAGTTGCATTTTGCTCCCTTTAGGAGGTATTTGTCTTCTTTTGTACTCTTAGATGTCTGGTCTGGATAGCCCTAAACCTTGTATGTTGGGTAGTCAGCTGTAATTTCTTTTGTACAGCTTAGAGGTATCAGTATGTTTGTTTTTTTTTTTTTAAAGTTTTGTCCTCATTTATGAATTATTATAATTGTTTTCCTAATTTATTTGGTAAGGGTTCGCCCGACGGGTCTGAGGAGGATGTCGGGTGCCCGCACGGCCTAACCGAATTCCGGGTCGTGTCACTTTGTTAAGGGTATTCGTCACAAATTCGGTCCCCAGTACCCTTCTGAACAAGCGAGGGAGCCCAGGCCGTGTATGAGGGAGTGTGACTTCACTATCTCTCCGGATACAAATTTTCTGGCGAAGCCTGGCCACTTGGTTAAAGTGACGTCTAACCTGATCGGTCCTTGCGAGGAGTGGAACATGCGTAGCATGAGCGACGAGCAGCTAGCTTACGCAATCGCTGAAGATACTGCTCGGGTGATGTTTCCCTCTTTACTCCTTTATTCCTATTAAGTCCTTAGTTCTGATTACCTGCATATTTTCATTTGTTGCCAGGCAAGTATGATGGCTGCCGAGCTCATGTTCCGCTCTAGGTTGAACAACCAGGAACAAGTCCTTGGCTTGAAGAAAGATCTTTTGAAGGCTCTCCAGGACAAGCAGGCCCTAGAAGAGGAGAAACAAGCTCTGATCAGGGAGAAGCGGGTCCTGGAGGGGAGGTGTGGCTTCTTTGAGGATAAGATAGACAGGTTGGAGAAATCCAACACTGAGGCCAACGACAAGATACACGCCCTCCTCGAGGAGAAGGACCGTCTTCTGGACGAGAAGGAAAGGTTTGCACTGTCCTTCGAGGATCTGAAAACCAGGATGGATGAACAAGGTCGCCAGATTTCTCAGCTTGCCCATGAGCTTAATATGAAAGAAGTTACCTTGGAAAGCATCCGTAGCGCTTCTGACCTAATGTTGAGAAACATGAACAAGGCTGAAGCTGAATCTCGGGCTGCTCGAGGAGAACTGCAAGAAGCCAAGAATCGGGCTGAGGAATCTGTGAGGACCCAATAGTTGTTGACGAAGGAGTTGGCAAATTTGAGGGATCATTATACAATCGACTCCAAACTGGAAGCCCTCGAAGCCAAGAAGAAACTGCTCATCCAAATGCAGCGCGGCCAAATTAATGTTGACTCAGTCCTTGATCAGACCATAGCGGCTATCGTCAGTGTCAAGCAAGCCTTGGGCATGGAGGTAGAAGCCGACGATGACGATGATGAAGAGGATGATGAAGGCAGTGAGGATAACGAAGATGAAGATTTGGGTGGGGATCCGACTGATGGAGCTAGTGCATCAGGTCGAGATCCCGGCCCAAATGATGACTAAGCCCTCATCTGGTCCTCCTTGTAAATTTACTGGATGCTGTTAATTTTGAATATTGCTAATTTGTGGACAAATGTATATTTTGACTACTTCTGTTTTTGTCCGACTGATGAAGGCTTGATGATCATTTTTAGTCTCAAGTCTTGCTCCATATTCTCGTGCCCATTATAAAATACTGGGACTCTGCATTTTTAAGTACTTGTGCCCCAGTTCAAAAATTATGCTGGGACTTTGTATAAAACCATTTTAGCATACGTTTCCACCCCCCCTCCCCCAGCCCAAAATACTGTGAGTTTACTTATAAAGTACCAGCTCCCCCAGTTAACATACTGGGTATAATTACTTAGTATAATTATTTTCACCAAAATAATTAGGGGGTCTGCAGTTATGAGTTGGTTACTAGCATTCCTGTTTTAGGGGGTGCAGTTGTGCGTATCTGTGTATAAATAAAGAGTCTTTGAATATAGAATCATCACTCAAATTTGTCTCAAATTTTTTACTTGCAGTCTTTTTGGAAAGAAAAAATGTCTCTCCCACAGGAAAATGGGCATGTAGTTGAGAATGGACATGCACTTCAAAATGGGCATGTAGTTGAGAATGCACATGCAGTTCAAAATGTGCAATCTACAGATCAAACAGGGCGTGATTTGTATTGGGAGATTGCAGGGTTGCAGGGAGACATCGAGCAGTTGACTCGTACTGTAGATCACCTCCGATTATTAATTATTCGGCAAGATCAGAAGATTGAAAGGAAAGAACAACAAATGACAAGGATGATGAGGGCAATCAGACAAATGCCAAACTATAATGAAGTACATACTCCACCAGGGTCACCAGAGAACTAATTTTACTATTTTTAATAAACTTATGTTGTATTAACTTGATAATAGAAAAAAGATTGGGTCTCTATAAATGTTATGTTTTTAATGGTTGCATCTGCAAGTGTAATTTATCTTTTCTTGTACTTTGAGGATACTTCTTTTGTGTTTTATGATAATGTTAATTAAAACGCCTGTAAGTTTGTGTTTTTTTTGTGTGAAAAATGTTATCTAATATGCTGGGGGATTGCTAAGATGTTTTTGCCGTGAGTAGTAAAACAAGGCGCATGGATCACACTGCCTCCCAGATGTTTATCCTGGGGCTAGTATTTTAAGGCACATGGACGCCCCAGATGTTTTTGCTGTGGACATTTGAGTTTTTATTTTTATTTTTCCAATGCACTTTTTCCACTGTATCGTAAAGGAAAAGAACAAGCAATGTGCAGCTTTTATATAAAGAATGAAGAATCTTTACTATCATCCAAAAGCACAAGGACAATACAGTATAATTGAGAAGTTTTGCTGTACAATTATTTTAATATAAATAGACTACTTTGTTACTGAATACAAGAGGCAAATATTTTTGTATTTTTAAGATGGGAACAGTCGTTGAAGCAGTGTTGAATGAATTGGATGCTGAATTAGATCAATTTGTAAGTTAATCACACCATTTTTTTTTAAAGTGTTATTTTGTTTGTTGGTCTTGTTATGCTTTGCAGACTTCACCCAGTCTTTACACTGGGACGTTATGGTAAATATATAAGCAGACCCAGGTTTTTTTAAGTGGTGGTGTTTGGTCTAAAAATACAGAAATACCAGCTACATTGGGATTCGAAAAGTCAGGACTTTATTAGGGAAGACCAAACAAACCTACCATTTTTGACTACATTTATTGTGATATTTTTAATCGATTCTTTGACCATAAGAGCTGGACAAAAGTTAATATTAGATAAATAATCTATACCCAGCATATTAGAGAATATTTTTCATAAATAAGATGGGAACAGTCGTCGAAGCAGTGTTAAGTGAATTGGATGCTGAATTAGATCAATTTGTGAGTTAATCATAGCATTTTTTTAAAGTGTTGTTTTAGTTTGATGTTATTATAAAAGTTTGCATTTCTTCTTTTGTTTTGTTTTGTAGATTTTGCCAGTATGGTTGGCAATTAGGCTTCCCAGACGTGATGTTCCAGCCACTCTTATTTGCCGTGGTATTCATTTCCAGATGAACTACCTAAAAATGAGAAGACAGAGAAAACTTTGTAATGGATGGAGGGAGTTTGTTCGCACTAACAATCTTGGAGTAGGAAGTACGTTACATTTTAGGGTTCTGGAATCTTTAGATCGTGTGGTTTTAAATGTTCGTATATGGCAGCCTGAACTAGAACCTTTAAGTTCAAGTTCTAGTTCTAGTTCTAGTTCTGGCTCTACTGTTGAAGATGCTTGAAATAAGATAGCATATATTTTGTGTTTTAGTTCAATATCTGAGTTTTTGGTAAACAATATCTGAGTTTTTGGGGCAGTTATATATGTGTAATATAACTGTTGTTTTTTGAATTGTGATTGTTCAGTAAACAACATCACGAATATTATGTAATGGTGCCTTTTCAATTATAAGTTGCATCTGTTATTACATTATTGAATTTATTCTATAAATACATATCAACTTATAGTTGTTATGAAGTTTTATGTGAAGTTTCTATGTTGTCATTTTTAATTATTAGTCTATAATTTCCAACTAGTTTACAGTCATTAGCATAGGACCCCATATCAAAATGCTGTAATTTTTCAACTGCATAACAATATAGCTCCAGCAAAAGTACTGGGGGGGGGGGGGGGATGAATGTATGAATAAATATTATTAAACTTCGTGATTCTTGAATTAATTTGATAGCAGCCCCCATATGAAAATGCTGTTATATTTCAACTGCATAACAATATAGGTCCAGCAAAAGTACTGGGGGGATTTACAATTATGAGTATACGACCCCAGATCAAAATGCTGTCATTTTCACCTTCATAACAGTATGGCTCCAACACAAGTACTGGGGGGACTAATTTATGTGAGAGCCGTTTTTTATATTTTAATTAATATTTATTAAATTTCGTGATAGTAATTTAAGTTACACAATATTTGTTGAAAATTGATAACCTATAGAAACTGTAAAGTCCATAGAAAATATAATTTCTTTGACTACATTTAATGTATTTTTGCCAAAATACATGCCGACTGACTAACAGTTACTCACTTTTTTTACTATAAATAACCCTTTGTAGTTAAAGCAAAGTACAAAGTTTTTTGAGATTTCATCTCCTCTTTTAAACTGTAAAGTTTTTTTCTGAAAAGAAGATATGGCAGATGAAGAGAATATTGTGGAGGAACTAGGAAGTTTTGTCAAGAAAATCACATCATCATATTTTGATAGAGATGATTTTGTATGTTAAAAGAAATGAGCAAAGTATTTTTTATTTTTTTCATTTATTATTTTTAGTGTTTTGTGATTTTTTTATTAACTGTGAAATATTATTCTTTTTAGATCTTTCCAAAAAGTTGGAAGCAGAGGCTGCCAAATATAAATGGAATGGCATGCATATTGTGTGAAGATGATGATGAGGTATATGAGATGAGCTTCAAAGTTGGGAAGCACGCACGGTTGTGTAATGGATGGAAGGATATGCTTAATAAAAAAGGCTTCAGGATAGGCAATATACTTCTTTTTGATCACCAGTTCCACAACATATTCAACGGTAATGCAACTGTTGTTTTTGAAGTTTCTGTCATAAACCATCAGGATGGTGAGGGAGGGGGTGAAGAAGATGATGATGATGATGATGATGATGATGGTAGTGGCAGCAGCGACGAAGATGTAGGATCAGCCCAGAAGCCTATTGTGATTGAATAAGTTTTTGTAGTTTTTAAGTTTTTTCAGATAATATGGGGATGTTTGTTTGTGTGTGTTTTTTATTTATCTGTGTTTTTAAGTTTTTCGGCAGCTGATCAATTATGAACAATCCTTTTTAGCATTATGAACTGTATTTGTAAGTACTGTGTTGTTGTGGTCGATCAAAATGTTTGTTGTTCAATAAGTAAAAAAACTAAAAAATAGATAAATGGAGACTACTATTTTGCACAGCAACAAATGAAAAGTGTATTTTTTAAATATATTAATCCTTGTTAAAGAATACAGAGGAAGTAAAATTTAAAAAAAAAATTCTCTATTAGTGAGAACAAAATGCTGTTAATTTCAACTGCATAACACCATTGCTCCAGCACAAGTACTGGGACCAAGTATAGGACCCTCCAGATCAAAATGCTGTTGTTTTCAGCTGCATAATACCATGGCCCCAGCATAAGTACTGGGACTAATGTATGTGACAACAGTTTATTATATATGAATAAATATTATTAATTTATGTAATTATGAAAATGTTGCTCACATTCAAAAAACAAAATCTATTGTGCATTTTAAATATTGTAAAAGTGTTGTTATAGTAATTTAACTTGCAGAATCTTGTAAGATTTTTTATTGATTTGACTTGTCATGTAAAATGACAAAAGAATCTATTTACTTTTTTGACAATACACAAATGCTGTGGATTTCCAAAGTTAAAGTAGGGAATATTTTGTGGATTTCAATATATTTTTGGAACAAAAGAGAGTCTGTTCTAACGTATAGAATCTTCCCAGAATCTGTTTGATTTCTTTTTGTGTTGTCAACTGTGTAATACTGTTACTTTAATACAGTTGAAAATCTCAGTTCAATCTTTTCCTATACAGATACGACCTCTTCTTTACAGAGAAAGAAGCAAGGAATCTTTACAGCTTTTTTTGAGTTACAATGTCAGCTAAAAATAGAACAAATATTCTTTACATGTTTTTCTCTGTTTTTGTTTTCTATAAATTAGACAGTGGTCTTGTTTTTCACTTGTACAAAAAAAAAATATTATTCCAAAAAAAAGGAAAAATAACAAAGCATAAAATAAAAAATGGCTTGCAATGATGAAGTAAGAAGACAACAATGGCGCCAGTTGAATAACGATGTTAGGAATTTGAAAAGTGATCTTGAGTTTTTGAAAACTGAGGTATCAGTCGTGAAGAATAACTTGGATGTGTTGTTTGAATTTTTTGTAGCTTTCAGAGAGAAAAACAACAGAGATATGGATCGACTTTTTGACAAACTCTTGGACATTGAATTGCAGAACTTCACAGATTCAACCTCTGGTTCTAGCTCTCACGTTCCTAGTAATCATTAATGTTTTACTGTATTTTTTTTATGTGTTTCGCAGTGTTCTGTTTTTATGCTTCCATGTGAAGCAAGTGTAATTTATCTTTATTGTACTTGAGGATACTTCTTTTGTGTGTTTTAGAAGTATCCTTTTTTATGTAATTTTTATGTTACTGTTATTGAAAATGGCTGTAAGTTTGCCTGTTGTGTTTGTCTGTAAAAATAATATTTTTGTATAGTATCAGCAATATATTCCCCAGTATTTTTACACCAAACCCCAGGATATTGTTATGGGGCTTTCGTTGAACGTAACACCAAGACACAGCATTTTCGTTATGGGTGATTTTCAATTCGAGCTTTATAAGCCCCAGCATTTAATGCTGGACAACACACAAAGTAATTCAAAATCTGGTTAAACAGTGTGACCCATTGTAAACAGTGTGACTTATCAGAACTTACGACAAAATACACATTGTACCTTTTCAGAATTTCCAGAAGTGACTCTTACAAACAAATGCCAATGTATATAAATTCCCACCCATAAAACAGATAGAGAGGAATCCAATTTGTCATTTTTGTTATTGAACAAATAAAAAAAAAAGAAATTGTGTCAAATAGTATTTGATCAAAAAGTATCTATGGAGAATGCCCACCGACCATCCAATGGCCACGGACCATCCAATGGAAGACAGGTTTTCCAGAATGGTTATGGACCATCAACTCGAAGGCATGTTACGAACTTGCCTACAATACCAAGAGACCTGTGTTGGCGTTTTGAATATCTGAAGAAGGAGGTGGAATACTTGAACGAATTCAGAAAGAAATGCGAAGATGAGTTGTGGAATTTAAGGTACACGCAGCGACAATATTATGAAAAACTGATGGAATTGCTTAAGGTGATGGCAGATCCGCTGCAATTGCACAGCGCAGGGCCAGGGGAGCCCGTGTTTAGGAATTATGGAGAATAAATAATGTTTTTAATTTGATATATTATGTATTGTTGTTCTTTCACATATTAGTAATTGTTTTGTAATTTTTCCTTTTGTGTAATTTGTTGACTCTTAAATAATGTTTATGTATAGTCCTAGCAATACATGCCTCAGCATTTCTGATTAAAACATTTTGAACTGCAGCCTTATAACCTAAAAAATAGCACAGCTACAGTATATTGTAATGGGACTTCGCTTCAAAGTAATTCTAATCCCCCAGATTTTTATGCTGTGACCAGTAGTTTAAGGGACATGGTGCTCAAGCTTTTTATCCTCAGACGTTATTGTAAATATAGAAGCTGTTACAGTTTTTAAGAGTGTGTCAGCAAATATCTCGGGTACCAGCATTTTATCAGGATAACATTGGCATACGAGAAGACCTCGAACTGGAAGAAACATAGGGAAGAACATAGAAACACAGCTTTTTTGACTACATTTATAGTGATACTGTAATACATGCCTCAGCATTTCTGATTAAAACCCTTCTCTTCCATAGCATAATCATTTTATTTACATCGTCCAGACGAATTTTGTGTTCCTCTTTTCTTTTTTTTTCCCCCCTTAATATTTTGTCTAGTAGCAAATGGACCATTTCCATTAGTAGGTATTTTAAGGTGACAAGTAACTACTCTCCTGTTGATAAATGCAGTATAGCTACAGGATATTGCAATGGGACCTTGAGTTAATGTAATACGAAGTCCCAGCATTTTAATGCTGGGACAACAGGGGGGGTGATTTTGAACTGCAGCCTTATAACCTAAAAAATAGCACAGCTACAGTATATTGTAATGGGACTTCGCTTCAAAGTAATACTAATCCCCCAGATTTTTATGCTGTGACCAGTAGTTTAAGGGACATGGTGCTCAAGCTTTTTATCCTCAGACCTTATTGTAAATATAGAAGCTTTTACAGTTTTTAAGAGTGTGTCAGCAAATATCTCGGGTACCAGCATTTTATCAGGATAACATTGGCATACGAGAAGACCTCGAACTGGAAGAAACATAGGGAAGAACATAGAAACACAGCTTTTTTGACTACATTTATAGTGATACTTAATCTATTTTTGACTATACATATTCTCTTTGACCATAACAGTTGAACTAAAGTTAGTAACTCCTAGCCTATAAATAAGGCTTTGCAGTTGAAGTAAACAATAACAAAGATTGCAAGTAATTTATTTTTTCATTAAAACAATAATATGGAGGATGATCGTTGGGAAGAACTAGGCAATTTCACTATGCGAATAACAAAATCATACTTCAAAAGAGATGATTTTGTATGTTAAAAAAATTACCAAATTATTTTTTATGCTTTTGTTCATCTAATTATTCATTGTTCTTTTTTGTATTAACTGTTAAAGTTTATTTTTTCAGATCTTTCCAGAGAGTTGGAAAGAGAAGCTGCCAAAGGTCAATGGAAGTGCACTTATAAATTGTGAAAACGATGACACTGATTATGAAATGAAGTTTAAGGCTGGGAAGGTACATTCAAGGTTGTGCAATGGATGGAAGGAGATGCTTCTGCATAAAGGGTACAGACTGGGTGATGTTCTTCAGTTTAATCATGTTGTTCATGAGGTTTACAACGGCGTTGCCACTATGGTTTTTGAAATTTCATTAGTAAAACGTCAGGTTGGTCAAGGCCACAACAATGATGATGATGTTGATGATGATAATGATGATGACGACAATGATGATGATGGCACCAGCGACGAAGATGTAGGATCAGCCCAGAAGCCTATTGTCACGACCCTTTTTCAACTTAAAAAGAGAAAATAAATTTATAGTTTAAAAGGTCTGTGACTAGGTGTTGATAGGTACACAAATTATTTAGAGATTTTCGGAGTCGCCACTTGACAAGTTAAAGGTGTGCCAAGTCACCAAAGTGGTGTACCTAGAACACCTTTGACTCGTAAATGGTCTGCGTCAGAGTTCCGGGTAAGGATCTCGGTTGACTCGCGGGAAGGTGTTAGGCACCCTCGAGTCCTGTGCCAAGCACAGTTGCTTTCATTAACGCATTTCGACTCTTTGAAATTGTTTATTATATATGCCCTTGTTTGTTACGCTTCGATTTATTATTTAATTTTCTGTGTTCAGATGAAACTCGAATCAGGATATAATCGCGCGAGCACTTCACCCGAACGAAATCTTCCGACTTAAATTAGTTAAATCGCACAGGCACTTCACCCGTTCGAAATCTCCTAACTTAAATGAATTTCACATGAACGATTTATCATTTTTGTTAGCTTCGGCCTAGAAGTTTGCCTAACCATGTGAGACTTCTTCATTCTCTAGATTTTGCCTACACGTTCGTCCTAATCTATGTTAAAACCAAATGATTTAAAGTAACAATTATCAATTCCCTCTGGGCTTTCACGTTTCGGTCAACATTTGGCCAACCACTAGGACCACAATTTGTCCACGAATGGCTATTCCATTATGAAACTTCAACTAAGTAAATTTAATTGAACCTGAATTTGCCTATTTCTCTTTGATAGATCTAACCCTTTAAATGCTTGCCCAACTATTATATCTTAGCAAATATCTTACTTATACCTTTTGCGTCAATCAAGATTTTCCAAGTTTATTAAACACAATAATATCATGGCTTATTCCCTTGCCTATTCTCGTTTCTTTGCTTAATTTTAAACCACTGAACTACTTATGATTTCCTTTCTATTTCCTTTACAAACAGACATACGAATGTGCAAGGAACATTAACATAATAAAGAGAAATTATTTCAAATCACAGTTCTCAAATTGTAAACTCTAAACAGGTCTTTCATACAGGCTTTAACAGAAAATATGGTTCATACAAAGTGCAAAGCAAGATACCTGATGAGCAAATGTTCTTTAAGCTCAATAATGATGATTCTGCTAGCTAAAACCAGCAATGGAAACTTCCAAAACCAACGGCAACACAGCATACGCAGCAGCAAAACAACCCAGAAACAAACACCAGACCCCCTTTAAACCCTTAAACTTATCTCTTTATTAGCTCACTTTCTTTGCTTTTCACTCTCAGATCTGATTTTTAGACTAGTAGAGAGTGTTTTCAGATCTTGGCTTTCAAATATTTTCTTGTAGTAAGAAGAGTTTCAGATCTGGAATTCTTTTTGTTTAAGTGTGAAAAAGTTTCCCAGATCTGATTTTCGTCTATCAATATTCAGATGTGTGTTCTCTCTTTTTCAGATCTCTTTTTTTTTTCTTTTGTGAAGTGTTTTTCCTCCCTCGTGAATCTGATGTCCCCCCTGTTAAGGAGTAAATGAACTCCTTATATAGCTAAAGAAATCAGTCCTCTTCCCTTCCCAAAACCCCAAAACATTTAATGCCTTCTCTACAAGACAAACAAGGCATGCTAGGCATTTAATAAAAGGTCAGAGAGGTGTAAGTGAGCTAAAAAGACAAAAGTCACATGTGACATTTGCTTTTTTTTTCAAGCAGTCAAAGTATCCTATGTCGTCACCCTTCCTAAAGCTTTCAGTAGACTAGCAATTCTAAGAGAAAATCTAAACTAAAGCTAAACATTCATTATTCATGCCCTTTTCTCAAATCTCCAAGTTTTAACACTTAACATAAAGTACACCAACTGATACATCAATTCCCAGGCAGCTTTAACAAAATCAAACACTAACCAAACTAAGCAAAATCTTGACATCGTTAAGATAAATTGGAGAACATTATCTGTACTTAGGAGTTAAGACAAATATCCAGGCACCTAACCTATAGCAAATGCTAACAGTACGACACAGCCAAAGAACAATTTTATACCAATTTGATGCTTTAAACAGTGAGCATCAAACAATCCAACCAGTTCCCATTTAAACGACTAGTCTTGGTAACTTATACACACGAAACAGATTAGACGACAATGATAAATTTACAAGTTTACGCGACATTTGATTAATGAACAACATACGTACATACACACAATTCATACTCAGAAACTTCTATAACTATACTAAACATACGAACTACTAGCATACTTAAACATGAAAGGCTAGCAAACAGGAAATAGGAAAAAGGGATTCACTTTAATCTGACCGTCGTCAAGCTAATCGCCAACGCCAAGGCTGCTTCGACACAATGGAATCACTGTGTCGCAGCCGCTACTTCATCAATGCTCTTTCCGCTGCGACAACACGATCACCACTGTTGCGTTTGCCGCTACTTGCTACATCATCGCAGCTTTGCCAGAAGCTACTTCAATTCATGTCCAAACCATCTCCAATGTACCAGTTTCAATCACACCAAACAAATCAACATCGCAGCAACCACCACTGTTCGTCGACGCGCCTTGAGGCTGCCTCGAAATCTCATTAAAATCATCATCGCCGAATTCCCCCTAGCACTATTCCCACACGCCAATGAATCATCACAGCCATCTTCACACTATCACGCTCATAAACTTCTCAACTCAACGCCATCGTCACAACGCACCCCTGCTTCTATGCAATCGGCACACATAAACATAACAACCCCGTCACCACAACACCACTACTAATACAGAAGTGTCACCACGGCATCACTGCCTCAACAACGATAGAAGAACTCAAAAGCAAAACGGAACTGGCAGCAGAGAACAAAGGAGAAGAAAAGGATTTCGACCAAAATTACTGCTAGAAACATGTAGAGGAGACTGAGACAAGCACGGGGATGTGTATTGTTGACCGGGAAAACTCACCGTCGCCGGAGCTAGGGCTTGGCCGAATTTTGAGCCTTGATCTACATCAATTCGCTTGTCTTTTGGGAAGATTGAGCTCAAAAATGGAGAGAGGAGGTCAAGGAGGATCCGTTGATGTATTTTGCATGGTGGGAGACGGTGGTCAAATGGTGGTCGACGACGGCCTGAGGTGATTTCCGATGGGGGCCAAAATAGGGGATGAGTTCTGCCTGATTTTTGTAGGGTTTGGGAAAATTAACAAAAATAGCAATGGATTGGCTTTTATACCAATAGATTGGGCCGGGTTAAGGAAAGGATTGGGCTGATTGGTTCTTTTACAAATAGCCACTTCTTCTTTTTGTGGGTCATCTCCTTTTTTCAGATATTAAATGGCCCATTCAACTATTAACAAACACTCAATCAAGATTACAAGAATATAAATTAATTATCACAAAAATATTAACTAAACATGCTCACAATTAATCATATTCTTGGTAATTTTTTGATATTTTTCCTAATTAATTAGCTAACAGAACGACAAATTTTAGAGAAAATATGCGAAGCCCTATGAAAATTAACATAACTATTTCGAACAATTTTTTTGAATTTTCGTGCCAAAATTAGGTGATTACAGCTGCCCCTCTTTGTTCGGGAACGTGAAGAGTTTTCGGACAAAGACGTAATCAACAACTAATTTTGGCTTTCTGGTTCTAACCAAAAGCATGCTTTTCAAAATTGTGACCGAACCTTGACTTTTCGGTTCTAACTGAGAACAAGGCTACCTACATATCCTCGGACTAAGGAATCAGGTCAGTGTAGTTCCTCACGTGCGGTAGCTGGGACTACCGCATTCAGATAGACACTAGACTCTCCTAGACTAACACTAAGCGCTCTCTAGACATACACAGACTAACTCTAGACACTTTCAAAACTAGCTGGGACTGACTCGACGCTCCTAGACTTACCCGGACTGACACAAGACACTTTTGACACACTAGAGTTGTTGCTGCTGGTCACTGTCGCTGATTGCTGGCTAGCTGGCTGGTGGTCACTGCTTTACAAAGGAAAAATGAAAATACAACATTTGAAATGTAAAATTACAATTCCTAAGCTAACTTCTTCATGCTTCCCAAGCTGATGAACTGGTCCGAAACTCCCACCACCCAAGTGGGTCTTGAAAACTTGACATTGCCGCTCGGGCAGGCTTGACTTGAAAGAAATTGCCGCTTTGACGGACTTTGACTTGAATGAAATTGAAATTGCCGCTTTGACGGGCTTTGACTTGAGAGATAAAACTGGAACCAACACTCTGGTAGGTCTTGCTTTTGCTGAAAACTGAAACCATCTCTCTGATGGGTCTTGCTTTTGCTGAAAATTAAAACCATCTCTCTGATGGGTCTTGCTTATGCTGGAAATTGAAAACCATCACTCTGATGGGTCTTGCTCTTGCTGAATTGAAAACCATCACTCTGATGGATCTTGTTCTTGCTGAATTGAAAACCATCACTCTGATGGGTCTTGCTTATGCTGGAAATTGAAAACCATCACTCTGATGGGTCTTGCTTATGCTGGAAATTGAAAACCATCACTCTGATGGATCTTGTTCTTGCTGAATTGAAAACCATCACTCTAATGGGTCTTGCTTATGCTGGAAATTGAAAACCATCACTCTGATGGGTCTTGCTTATGCTGGAAATTGAAAACCATCACTCTGATGGGTCTTGCTCTTGCTGAATTGAAAACCATCACTCTGATGGGTCTTGCTCTTGCTGAATTGAAAACCATCACTCTGATGGGTCTTGCTTCTTCTGGAAATTGAAAAATTGTAACCCATTATCCCAATGGGTGTTGACAGAAAGCTGAAATTATAAACCATCACTCTGATGGGTCTTGCTTTTTGCTGAATTGAAAACCACCACTCTGATGGGTCTTGCTTCTTCTGAAAATCGAAACCATCACTCTGATGGGTCTTGCCCTTGCTGAATTGAAAACCATCACTCTGATGGGTCTTGCTCTTGCTGAATTGAAAACCATCACTCTGATGGGTCTTGCTCTTGCTGAATTGAAAACCATCACTCTGATGGGTCTTGCTTCTTCTGGAAATTGAAAAATTGTAACCCATTACCCCAATGGGTCTTGACAGAAAGCTGAAATTATAAACCATCACTCTGATGGGTCTTGCTTTTTGCTGAATTGAAAACCATCACTCTGATGGGTCTTGCTTCTTCTGAAAATTGAAAACCATCACTCTGATGGGTCTTGCTTTTGTTGAAAATTAGAAACCATCACTCTGATGGGTCTTGCTTACGCTGGAAATTGAAAACCATCACTCTGATGGGTCTTGCTTTTCTGAAAATTGAATCCCATCGTCCTAATGGGCCTTGCGTTGAAACTTGAATCCCATCATCCCAATGGGTCTTGTGTTTAAAGTTGAAAATTCTATCCCATTATCCCAATGGTTCTTGTCTCGAAAGTTGAAAACCATTGCTCCCTGCTCAGAGGGTCCCTGATTTCTTTCTTTATTTCTTTCTCCATTTTTCAAGTTTCTCCCCGACAAGCAACTGACTTGATGTAGTTGTGTTCTCACACTTTCCGACCCAAATTCTCAACTCGGCCTTTGGTCACACCTTATAGAAATAATAAAGCATTCCCTAGTGGCACAATCTCGGTGTCAGGCTCTCATTCCCGACTTTCTTGGTACAACTGAAACTTGTAGACAAGTTTTGCAAACCTTTCTGAATGCCCAAAAATAATGAGAAAGAAATAAATGAACAGGAAAGTGAAGAAACACAAAAGGAGACATCGAACGAAAGATGTCCCTGGTAGATAGAGGAGACTTATTTGGAAGTGAAACGACAACCTTAGTAAAGCATGACATGCAATTAGAATCAACTCTTGATTAGTTCACACAGTCTAACCCTGACCTCTCTCCCAGATTGACAACCTCGCTCAACCCGAACTTGATGACGAATTCCATGACCCTCAGTCGACTAGTAGTGCCCCTCGGGGTTTTCACTAACTAGCCTCTCTCTTTGTTCTTTTAACTCACTATTGTCTTGCAGCGCCTTTTCAGGTTTTCACCGACAAGACTTCATTTTTTTTTTCTCTTTTTTTTTTTCATTTCATTTCTTTCATTTTTTCGCTCTTTCCCAATCGACCTCCCATCTTTCCTTGCAGCTCGACCCCGTCTTTCCTTTCTTTTCTTCAATTTTGGCCTTTATCTTGATTCCTTGGAGAATTTCTCCTTTAATGACCTTGGTGCTCCCAGCTCCTAAATGCGATTGTCGGCTTATAAGAGTGCGACTTTACAGTGTGGAACTTATCCCTTGACACCCTACTCGGCTTGACATTCTCAATAATCGGTCAGAAGGGTCTTTATTTGGATTGTAATATTGGATTTGGCTAGGCTATATAGAAAAGTATTCAACATAAAGGCTCAAAAACCTCTCATGAGACGACTAGAATGAGCATTACAAGATTTGAGATCACCGCTTTTGAAAAATAAACCAAACTTTTTTTTTTTTTTTCCAGTTTAGGCAAATTGGGGATTCCCCTTTTTTTCTTTTCTCTTGTTCTCTTTTTTTTCTTTGGTTTAAAGAGCGGTATGAAAGCATCTCATGAAATGACTTGGTAAAATATTACAACCCTTGGAATCATTTCTTTTAAAATAACAACTAACTGAGGCCCCAATTTATCGAAAAATCGAGGAATTATCTTTTGAATTTCTGATATGCCAACATAAGGGATATTGAGACCTTCCCCCGAGATGAACAAAGAAAGCAAAAGGAATTGACTTTCTCCCTTTCTCTTTTTTTTTTTTTTTTTTAAATAAACTAAACTTCTGCCCCAGTTTAGGATAAACTGGGGCGCCTTGAGTTTCTTCCTCGGTTCCGAGACTGATATCTCATGAAACATATGAACAGATGATACAAAACATAGAAGTTTGTTTTTATTTTATTTTATTTTTTTAAAATAAAATAAAAACAAACTTCTGCCCCAGTTTAGCATACATTGGGGATTTGAATTTCTTTTGACATTGGCCGCAAACTTGGAGGCAAGCTTTTGCGTCAACGAGGAACAGGGGGGAAAATGAACTTTCCCCTGTTATGACCGCACCCGGATGGTTGCCTACGTATCCTTTTGAGAGGAATCAGGTCAGACGTAGCTCTACCACTGAGGCAGATTTTGTTTTGTTTTCTTTTGATTTTTTTTTCTTTTCTTTAATCACATCAAATTGATTCCAAGGGAGGGTAGGCCAAAGAAAACAACAAAAGGGCTGACAAAAGATATAGTGTTTGGGTAGAAGAAACGAAAGCCGTTCGTCATCCCGACCCGAGAATGTCTCGCACAAATAACGATTCAAAGAATTGATCTAGACTTATCCACGCGTGTCATCGACTTCTGCTTCACTGATGGTTCTCAAAACTGGTATTTCAACTTCGATCGAAGCGACCGTGCACGATTTGAACTTCTCACCGATCTCCTTTATCGGATGACTACAGATTAATTCCCAACTTATTTCGCTCCCTCTTTTATCCCTCTTTACTACTCAAATAGCTCACAATGCCAGAGCGTGTGTTTAGAGCAAGACGTAAATTCCGCACGCATGTCATGTTATTAAGGTCGACAAAACACAAAACAAAAACTAAGAAAACAAGATCAAGAAGAAAATAAGAGACATAATGTTGAGACGAGAAAAGGATCCCGCTTTTCATTGAATTAAAGATAGAAGGGTTTGAACATCAAAACAAGCAAAATAATGCACTTGGATTACAACCCTTAAATAACCAAGTACATAGAAAGATTAGCAAAACAAGCTACAATATTTCACAGCCACTCAATTGCAAGTCAAGGCTAGTTTTCCTGTGTTAGGCATTGTTGAGCCCTTCACCAAGATGTACCATGCTGGTATCAAAGAAACTCTCTGAATCTGGCATTTTCTTCTTCTTTTCCTTATTTTCTCCAAGTCCCGTCAGGGTGGACTTCACTTCTTTGGGACTGATGAATGATCGAGTAAGATTTGGAATTGGCTTCTCGAGAGACATGTTCGTCTTCTTCATTTCTTCACCACTTAGTCTGTCTGCCACCCCTGACACAATTTCGGGGACACAGTTCACTGTCACAAACATATTGTTGGCCCCAACTGACACATCATCAACAGATACTATCGGCATTGTAGATTCAGCTCTCACCATACTCACCATATGCACATCATCATGGGCTGACAACGAGTTTTGGTTGATTTTTGGGGCATCTGAGCCCTCGACTTGGACCTGACCATCATCTATCAAGACCTGAATTGCCCTTTTGAGATAGTGGCAATCTTCTGTGTCATGCCCAAGTGCGCCCGAATGGTATGCACATCGGCGAGAATGATCAACCTTTCCCGTGGGATGCATATTCCCATAGATCGGCCTCAACATATCCAAAGCCTGCAACTTCTCGAAGACACTAGTGTAAGATTCCCCGATTGGCGTGAGCTTTCTCTTTTTCTCTTCTCGCGCCTTCTTGTATTCGGGTCTTGGGATGAAAGTAGAAGGTCTCCTTGATCGATATGGAAATCCTGATGGAGTCTGATATTGATTATGGGGAGCTTGGTGAGTGTGGTATGTGGGTTGTGGGGCAGGAGCACGCCATTGCGGATATGCAAATTTTGGAGCATATGGTCGCGCCTTTTGAAGTGGAGGAATGGAATGTTTTATATAATGATGCTTCTGTGAGGCTCGAGGGTGTGAGTGGAGCCGTTTGTACCGTTCCTCATCCCTCCTTCCTGGACCTCGCTCTCTTTCATTTTTCTTCCCAAGACTCTCCGTCCTAACTAAGCCTGTGAATGGTGGAACAGAGACCAGGGGTGAAGCACACCTCTGTTTGGGCGGAGGTGGTGGTGCCGGAGGACACCCTGGGAAGGTTCTCAGAACATCTGTTGTGCTATAGTATGGAGAGTCGGGAGAATACTGCAGGTCCTCAGCTGTAGGGCCTTGTGCCTGATGTAAGACAGTCGAGGCATGCCCTAAAAGACTAACTGGCATGGTAGAACAAGCTTGTCCCGTGTTCATGGCGATATACATATCAGCCACCAATTGTTTCAGATTTTTGACCTCTTCAGTCAACCTCTTGTTTTCCAGCACCAGAAGTTCATGGACGCCGATCTCAGAATTTCCCTTATCAAATGACATGGTAATGGGTTCCTTTGATCCTGTTGTGTATGCGTGGAATGATGCCAGAATTCCGTACCAAATCTCCAAATTCCAAAGCTTTGCACAAACAAACCGGGTTAGCACAAAAGAAGCACATATTGCAAGCCTAGGGTTGTTATGCGTCATCCCGAAACGGTTAACGGCGTAAGCCGAGTGTACCGGTCGTATCCCCGAAAGATTACAACGTGCCTTGAGCAAAACCAGAACAAAATTGTAACTGATACATAATCAGCACAAGGACGAACTTGGATGATTAATATATATATTTTTTTTTCCTTTCCCATTTTTTTCTTTTTTTTTTTTTTTGACTCAACAAATGTAATTTAGACAAACGACACGAGACAAACTCAAAATAAAAGTGCTTGACATGATGCACGAGTCAAAGATATATACAAATTGACACATTGGGCGGGTACACCCATACGGTGAAAATAATGGGACCCGGCATTTTAGCGGAGTCAGATTATTTCACGAGGATCGACACAAAATACAACTTAGCTAATTGCAATTTATCGCATGTACCCTGACTTGACCTTAAACAAAACAAAATAAAGCGGGACCTTAAAACAACTTTTTTTTTTTTTTAAATGAAAAATTAAGACTCAACCGGAGATTCGAAACGGAACTTAAGAACGGATTATGAAACAAACTATTTTTTCTTATTCGAAAGGTGACTCCAAAATCGGACATTATGGTAACACAAAGACGGACACAATATTTTTATTTTTGTTTTGTTTTTTTGTTTTTTTTTTTTTTGAAACAAACTCTTTGATCTAATTCGAGAAAGAATCTTTAGAGCATTTACAAAATCTGGCAATTAAGACGACAAACCGACACAAAATAATACACGAATTAGACGCAAAATTGGTTTATAAAAATTGGCCATTATGACGGCGGAAAACCCCGATAAATTAATTTCAAAATATGAACTTGACTCGGATACAAACTCAACACAAAAGAGTCTCAAAATTTCGCCATTATAACGGCGCAAAACTATGACACATTATTTTCTAATACTTGGGACCAAGCCCGAACGTAAAACGAGACTAAAAAAGAAAAAAAAATGAAAATTTTTCGCCATTATAACGGCGTAAAAGGACAACTAAACAAAAAATATTTCGAGACACGGGACTAAACCCAATTTTTCTATCATTTTCACTTTTTTTTTTTTTTCAAAATTTGGCTCTCGTCCCTCGGTAATCGGTCAGCATAACAACCCTTAGACTAAAACAAATGCAACACATTATATGCTCATGATGTGTCTTTTGGGGACGCGGGCCCCGTTATGACACGAGGGAGTCAGGCTAGACAAGTGCGGTACCGGTGTACCGCACCTCACTAAGTCTAATGACACACAAATAAATCGGCCTAGATAAAAGCGCAGGTTCAACTCTAGGTGACTCAATGGGTTCATGTTCTATAGTTTCTGGCAATTTGGAAGTGCCTCGGGGGTACCGGTCGACAACGTCTAACGGCCTAACCCAACACACCTCCTCCTAAGAAGGGTTAACATTTTGTGTCCTGAGACACGACAGAAATTCCAGACGCCGAAGCGAAACTGGCGTGCATGTGTGCAGTGTTCCAGAAGACTCAGAGGTGTACGAGAGAAGACAGTTGTGTATATACAGTTCAGACATATCAAAGCAGTAACATTCAAGGCAATATATACAAACAATATTCCAAAGCCGAAAGCGACAAATTTTAAAGCCTGAGACTCTCAGTTTTCACTTTCTTCCCCAGCGGAGTCGCCAAGCTGTCACGACCCTTTTTCAACTTAAAAAGAGAAAATAAATTTATAGTTTAAAAGGTCTGTGACTAGGTGTTGATAGGTACACAAATTATTTAGAGATTTTCGGAGTCGCCACTTGACAAGTTAAAGGTGTGCCAAGTCACCAAAGTGGTGTACCTAGAACACCTTTGACTCGTAAATGGTCTGCGTCAGAGTTCCGGGTAAGGATCTCGGTTGACTCGCGGGAAGGTGTTAGGCACCCTCGAGTCCTGTGCCAAGCACAGTTGCTTTCATTAACGCATTTCGACTCTTTGAAATTGTTTATTATATATGCCCTTGTTTGTTACGCTTCGATTTATTATTTAATTTTCTGTGTTCAGATGAAACTCGAATCAGGATATAATCGCGCGAGCACTTCACCCGAACGAAATCTTCCGACTTAAATTAGTTAAATCGCACAGGCACTTCACCCGTTCGAAATCTCCTAACTTAAATGAATTTCACATGAACGATTTATCATTTTTGTTAGCTTCGGCCTAGAAGTTTGCCTAACCATGTGAGACTTCTTCATTCTCTAGATTTTGCCTACACGTTCGTCCTAATCTATGTTAAAACCAAATGATTTAAAGTAACAATTATCAATTCCCTCTGGGCTTTCACGTTTCGGTCAACATTTGGCCAACCACTAGGACCACAATTTGTCCACGAATGGCTATTCCATTATGAAACTTCAACTAAGTAAATTTAATTGAACCTGAATTTGCCTATTTCTCTTTGATAGATCTAACCCTTTAAATGCTTGCCCAACTATTATATCTTAGCAAATATCTTACTTATACCTTTTGCGTCAATCAAGATTTTCCAAGTTTATTAAACACAATAATATCATGGCTTATTCCCTTGCCTATTCTCATTTCTTTGCTTAATTTTAAACCACTGAACTACTTATGATTTCCTTTCTATTTCCTTTACAAACAGACATACGAATGTGCAAGGAACATTAACATAATAAAGAGAAATTATTTCAAATCACAGTTCTCAAATTGTAAACTCTAAACAGGTCTTTCATACAGGCTTTAACAGAAAATATGGTTCATACAAAGTGCAAAGCAAGATACCTGATGAGCAAATGTTCTTTAAGCTCAATAATGATGATTCTGCTAGCTAAAACCAGCAATGGAAACTTCCAAAACCAACGGCAACACAGCATACGCAGCAGCAAAACAACCCAGAAACAAACACCAGACCCCCTTTAAACCCTTAAACTTATCTCTTTATTAGCTCACTTTCTTTGCTTTTCACTCTCAGATCTGATTTTTAGACTAGTAGAGAGTGTTTTCAGATCTTGGCTTTCAAATATTTTCTTGTAGTAAGAAGAGTTTCAGATCTGGAATTCTTTTTGTTTAAGTGTGAAAAAGTTTCCCAGATCTGATTTTCGTCTATCAATATTCAGATGTGTGTTCTCTCTTTTTCAGATCTCTTTTTTTTTTCTTTTGTGAAGTGTTTTTCCTCCCTCGTGAATCTGATGTCCCCCCTGTTAAGGAGTAAATGAACTCCTTATATAGCTAAAGAAATCAGTCCTCTTCCCTTCCCAAAACCCCAAAACATTTAATGCCTTCTCTACAAGACAAACAAGGCATGCTAGGCATTTAATAAAAGGTCAGAGAGGTGTAAGTGAGCTAAAAAGACAAAAGTCACATGTGACATTTGCTTTTTTTTTCAAGCAGTCAAAGTATCCTATGTCGACACCCTTCCTAAAGCTTTCAGTAGACTAGCAATTCTAAGAGAAAATCTAAACTAAAGCTAAACATTCATTATTCATGCCCTTTTCTCAAATCTCCAAGTTTTAACACTTAACATAAAGTACACCAACTGATACATCAATTCCCAGGCAGCTTTAACAAAATCAAACACTAACCAAACTAAGCAAAATCTTGACATCGTTAAGATAAATTGGAGAACATTATCTGTACTTAGGAGTTAAGACAAATATCCAGGCACCTAACCTATAGCAAATGCTAACAGTACGACACAGCCAAAGAACAATTTTATACCAATTTGATGCTTTAAACAGTGAGCATCAAACAATCCAACCAGTTCCCATTTAAACGACTAGTCTTGGTAACTTATACACACGAAACAGATTAGACGACAATGATAAATTTACAAGTTTACGCGACATTTGATTAATGAACAACATACGTACATACACACAATTCATACTCAGAAACTTCTATAACTATACTAAACATACGAACTACTAGCATACTTAAACATGAAAGGCTAGCAAACAGGAAATAGGAAAAAGGGATTCACTTTAATCTGACCGTCGTCAAGCTAATCGCCAACGCCAAGGCTGCTTCGACACAATGGAATCACTGTGTCGCAGCCGCTACTTCATCAATGCTCTTTCCGCTGCGACAACACGATCACCACTGTTGCGTTTGCCGCTACTTGCTACATCATCGCAGCTTTGCCAGAAGCTACTTCAATTCATGTCCAAACCATCTCCAATGTACCAGTTTCAATCACACCAAACAAATCAACATCGCAGCAACCACCACTGTTCGTCGACGCGCCTTGAGGCTGCCTCGAAATCTCATTAAAATCATCATCGCCGAATTCCCCCTAGCACTATTCCCACACGCCAATGAATCATCACAGCCATCTTCACACTATCACGCTCATAAACTTCTCAACTCAACGCCATCGTCACAACGCACCCCTGCTTCTATGCAATCGGCACACATAAACATAACAACCCCGTCACCACAACACCACTACTAATACAGAAGTGTCACCACGGCATCACTGCCTCAACAACGATAGAAGAACTCAAAAGCAAAACGGAACTGGCAGCAGAGAACAAAGGAGAAGAAAAGGATTTCGACCAAAATTACTGCTAGAAACATGTAGAGGAGACTGAGACAAGCACGGGGATGTGTATTGTTGACCGGGAAAACTCACCGTCGCCGGAGCTAGGGCTTGGCCGAATTTTGAGCCTTGATCTACATCAATTCGCTTGTCTTTTGGGAAGATTGAGCTCAAAAATGGAGAGAGGAGGTCAAGGAGGATCCGTTGATGTATTTTGCATGGTGGGAGACGGTGGTCAAATGGTGGTCGACGACGGCCTGAGGTGATTTCCGATGGGGGCCAAAATAGGGGATGAGTTCTGCCTGATTTTTGTAGGGTTTGGGAAAATTAACAAAAATAGCAATGGATTGGCTTTTATACCAATAGATTGGGCCGGGTTAAGGAAAGGATTGGGCTGATTGGTTCTTTTACAAATAGCCACTTCTTCTTTTTGTGGGTCATCTCCTTTTTTCAGATATTAAATGGCCCATTCAACTATTAACAAACACTCAATCAAGATTACAAGAATATAAATTAATTATCACAAAAATATTAACTAAACATGCTCACAATTAATCATATTCTTGGTAATTTTTTGATATTTTTCCTAATTAATTAGCTAACAGAACGACAAATTTTAGAGAAAATATGCGAAGCCCTATGAAAATTAACATAACTATTTCGAACAATTTTTTTGAATTTTCGTGCCAAAATTAGGTGATTACACCTATTGTGATTGAATAAGTTTTAGTAGTTTTTATGTTTTTTCAGTTAATGTGGGATGTTTGTTTGTCTTTTTTTTCATGTGTGTTTTTTCAGTTAATGTGGAATTATGAACAATGATTTTTCGTAGTATGAATTGTGTTTCTAAGTACTGTGTTTTTATTATTTAAGCAAGATCAAAGTGTTTGTTGTTCAATAAGTAAAAAAATTAGAAAATAGATAAATCGAGACAACTATTTTGCACAGCAACGAGTGAGAAGTGTATTTTTTATATATAATAATTCTTGTTAAAGAATACAGAGGAAGTAAAATGTAAAAAAAAAAAAGTTCTCTAGAAGTGAATAGTCCTTTTTGACATCAGATTTGTTGCGACTGGATGAAAATAGAGAAGAATAGTCTTCTATCTATCTAGTGTTGACGCGATTCCTAACTGAAAAATAAAAAAAAAAAAAAAGAAAAATTTTAACATAGCCAGCTTTGGGGTGTTGAATTGCACTAAAATAGAATTAAAAAATAAAATGCATATAGAGAGACATACCTATTGGGAGTTATGTTTCTTTGAATATGGGTGAAGTACTGGAGTGTGTCTGCAAGATGTTCTGTTGTGTCCACGCTTTCTAAATATCCCACAGTGTTTCCCCGTTTGTCTTACATATTCTGCAGTCGAGACAAATCTTTTCTCCTGTCTTCTACCTGCCTTAACTTTAAAATCTGGGGGTTTTGTTATCTCTACTTTAATGCTATCAGGTACAACCCATGATTCTTCATGTCCAACAGTGTTGATTTCCGCTTCATACTGTTTTAACCATGTTTCTCTTTTATACCATATAGAGCAATAATCCGATTTATTTAGGTGCACTCTGTCTATAGCAGCAAGTGCATGTTCACAAGGCATTTCATCCATCTGGAACTTGAGGCATTGACATTCTTTTTTCTTCAAACAAACAATGAATTCTCTCCCTTCATCTGTTACCTTAAAGCTTTGATCCGCAGTCCGGTCAACCTGTAAAAATGTAATGTATAAGATCACTTGACTAGCATAACACATATGATGCTGCAAATTACTGGATCCCCCGCTTTTGCATACCATGTAGTCCCAGCACAAAAACCGGGACTTCATGAATTATCATTGACATAATGCAAATGACATCCCAAAATAACTGTATAAGTTGATATACTCACATTCATTCTATATGCTTTTTTTATTTTATTTTTTCAATTCATCATCTGTCCATTTTGATGTTGCAAAGAAAATATCCTGCGCACTCTTCCGTCTCTCATAAAACCAGGTCTGTAGCTTGTTCATTATGTTGTCCACCATTGACAGTATTGATTTCCCCCGAGCATGTAACAGAGCATTATTCATTGATTCCACAATATTTGATGTCATCATGTCATATCTTCGATTTCGACAGCAAGCTCTAGTCCATCTCTCTGGTGGTTCTTCCATGAGGTAATCATAGGTTGCCCTATCCGTTTCCTTCATTTGATTCATGTCTGTTTTTAACTCTGCAATCGTGTAGACACGACATGCACTATTGAATATACTTATCACTGCAGGACTCACGTTCCTTTTGTTAAGGTTCTTTTCCAGATGATATACACAGATACCATGGGCACATTCAGGATATACATTTGCAATCCCATTTGCAATTGCAGGATTACGATCTGAAAGGAACAGTAAATTCTCACGGCAACCAAATGCAATGCGCAACTGTCTAAAGAACCAATTGTATGCCAGATTATTTTCTGAGTCGACAACTCCAAAGGCAAGTGGGAAGATTTGGTTATTTGCATCTTTCGTCACTGCAACCAATAGTGTGCCGGAATATCTCCCCTTAAGGAATGTTCCATCGACAACTATCACAGGTCTACAATGTTTCCAGCCTTTGATAGATGCCGCACAAACAAAAAACATATATTTGAACCTGGATAATAGAATTGCAGTGTTATCAGTAAAATTCATGTTAAAATTTTTGAGTCTCAGGTTTTAGTACTGGAACCCCACTTATACATAATGACGACATCACAGCATTTTGTGACGGGAATCCAACAAATAACACTGTAGTCTCAGGATTTTTTTAATTGGCATTACTGGAATTCTACACAAAAATATATAAGTACACTTTTTTTTTTTACCTGTTCTCATCATCTCTTTGAAGAGCAACATGTGAGCCTGGATTGATGTCTTTTAGCACATATAAATATGCTGGTAACTTCTGAAAGTTCTCCTCAGGCGTCCCTCTAATCAAAGACTCTCCTTCTTTTATAGCACGCCATGCCTTATTATAAGAGATTACAACTCCCATTTTCCTTCTAATCTCTGCAACAACAAAATTAGGCTTAACAGGATAATTATCGTCTCTTAGATTCTCAACTATCTCATCTCGAACAATCTTTGACGTAGCATGTTTTTGGTCTCTTTTTCTATCATCCACCGAGCAAGTGTGATTCTTCTCAAACTTCAGTATTTTGAACAGCGTGGATTGTTTAATTCTGGAAGATCGAACAGTCCACTCACATTTTTCATTCATGCATGCCAGTGAATATCTCGTTGTGCTTGATCTCACAACCTTGAATTCAAAATGGTGTGCAATTGCAGTTGTCTGGAAACATTTAGTGACATACTGTTTGTTTAAAAAAATTGATCCAACCTTGATGTCGTCCAAATCTGCATTTTCTTTTAGTATTGGACGAGGAGATTCTCTTATTTTCTTCCTTGAATACCTCTTTCTCTTTTTTCCAGCACCTGATGTCTCAGGAAGTTCAATATTTACAAGCTGTTGTTCTGTGTTTTCAGCATGCATTAACTGTTGATCTACTGCTACAGCTTCCACAGATGGAGGTGTCAAAACTATCACTTCAAAAGCATCATCGTTGTCTATTTGCATTATCATTTGGCCTTCAGTGTAATCAACTCTCTCAGACTGTGGAGATCGTTGTGTAATGTCAACTATGAAACGTCTACTCCTATACTCGGAATTGTTCTTCATCAAGTGTAAACAGCTGATTAAATCATCGGTATTTTTTATAGGGACACCTTTGCTTGTTCCAAGTTCCATATCAAACCATATGAATGCCTCACAATGTTCTTCGTCTAAATTTATTTTTTTCCAAAGGTTTCTTCTGAAATCTTCAAAAGTATCTGTTTCACTATGTAGAAAAATCCTTGTCTCATGATCTATGTACTTATAATCTGGTGTCCATTTCCCATTGAATGCAAGAACAATACACTGTTTAGCCATCACCTGTAGTTATAAAAGACAATAAAAATACTAAACTAAGTTACAAAGAAATCCACACGGTAAAATACTGTAATTGTAGCTTAATAATGAAAGCTTAAGAACTGCTAACCTATAAGATAAATATACATTTCCATAGTTTAATGTCTAATTATACAGGGGGGAGGGGGATTTTTGAAGTGCAGCTCTATATGCTAAAATATAGCATAGCTACAGGATATTATAATGGGACTTTGCTTCAACTTAACACTAAACCCCAGCATTTTGTGCTGGGGACATTGCTTCAGCACTAATCCACAGCATTAAATGCTGTAGGTTGAAGGAAGGTCCCATCACAATATCCTGGGGATATCACGCCATTTTGAAGTGCAAGTTTATATCCTAATATAGCACAGCTACAGGATATTATAATGGGGCTTTGCTTCAACGTAATACTAAGCCCCAGCATTTTTAGCGTTGGAATACAGGATATTTTCTAATGGGACATTGCTTCAGCAGTAATACCCAGCACTAAATGCTGGAGGTTAGTGTTACGTTGAACGAAGGTCCCATCACAATATCCTGGGGATATCAGGCCATATTGAAGTGCTAAGCTAAAATGTAATTATAGCTACAGGATATTTATAACGGGGCTTTTGCTTCAACGTAACACTAAGCCCCAGCATTTAGTGTTGGACAACAGGATATTTCTAATGGGACATTGCTTCAACATTAATCCCCCAGCATTAAATGCTGGAGGTTAGTGTTACGTTGAAGCAAGGTCCCATCACAATATCCTGGGGATATCAGGCCATTTTGAAGCTACAGGATATTATAACGGGGCTTTTGCTTAAACGTAACACAATCCTAGGTGCTGCATACTCTTATGAACTTAATTCAGATTCATATTAATTATATATAACAGTAAATTCGCGTTTCAGAAAAACAAATTCAGATTATAATCACGAAAACAGATATATTTATGTAAAAATAATTCAAATTCAGCACAGAAACGTCGGAGAAACTGTGGAAACGCACCTGCAATTAGCTTTTACAGTTTGAATTTGAAAGTTGCGGGGAGAGAGACGATGATCTGGAGAGTTGAGAGAAGTAATGTATGCTTTGTTCTGTTTTTTTCCACGCGTTATTTTGTATTTATTGTTGAGCTGTAGGTTTTTAAGGGTAGTTTAGTAAATTCAATATATGCGGCAGTAGCCTGAATGTACGCGAGTGTTTTATTGGCTATTTCTCAATGAATTTTGAAACTGTGGATGGAACTCATTTAACGTGTGCAAAATTGGCTAGTCATCAATTTTTCACACCCGAGCTGGTTATTTGGCTAAAAGTATTTCATTCCATAGGCCAAGTTGGTATACCCTATAGCTCTAGTATACCCTAGTAGTATACGGTATATGCTGATGGTATACAAGTTTGATTTGTCATAATTTAACTATGCTTCTATTATATAACTCTCTAGTATATGTAATAGTATACAAGTTTGATTTGTTCAATATTGTGGCTGTGTGTGGCTACAGAATATTCAAGCAAAACTTGGGTTATGATCGGATAATATTTTTATGCGCGCTGACTAGTTTTAAAAACTTTCCTAAGTTTAAATCAATAACTAAAATGGGACGAAGAGAGCAACAACAAAATCTTCATCCGAAATTAATTACATCCATTGTTCTATTTTATTTGTCATAATTTGACTTGATACAATTTTTAATAAAAAAATAAAATTTTTTAAAATTTGTGATCTAAAATAAGCCAAAAATTTTTGTATGACTATAAATGAGTCAAAATGAAAGTTTGGTGTTGAATTATTTTCAAAATTTTAAAAATAGTTTTTTTTGTGGACAAGTTAATAAAAATAATATAACAAATAAAGTGGGAGGAAACAAATATATATATTTATATATATAAAAGGAGGATAGTAGTTATATTAGTTAGAGAAGTAGTTAGGAAAAAAATTAGGACAAAATATTTATCCATTGTCTTAAATTGATATATGAATTCTTAAGTTGAATATTATTAGTGTTTAATGAATATAAAACTAGCACCATATATGTATCCAACTGTCCATAGCTATCTAGATCTTACATTTTGAATTTGGTATGGTTAATTTGTTTTCTGACTTGAAATGAAGGATAACTTTTTATTTTGAATTTAATAATCAAGTTTATATAAGGAAATATTTTTCAAATGTTTAAAAGTTATAGATAAGTATTACAAGTTAACTTTGAGAAGAACATGCATATCTGCATATCACATGCTAAGAATTCGATAACATTACTTCATTTGTGACTTCGAATTTGAATTGACGTCGGATTATCTTTTCAAAGATAGGCCAAATTTCTTCTTGAGATAATAGAAATTTTATTTGATAAGGTGTTTTATTTGAATGAAAACAAAGTCCAAATCAAGATTCTGATAAATTTTAAATAGTCCTACCAATTTTACAAGTCTTCCCTCATATGAATTTAGTGATAAAATTTCGTTTAGCCTTTGCCCTTATAAATATCTCACAACTAATTCTCTCTTGCTTATCACCTTCTCCTATTTCCGATTCATATTAACACTCTCCTGCAATATAACACAAATTGAAAGAGGTAAGTTTCTTAATTTATCTTCTTAATTCAATAGATAATTAATTGGTTACTTTTATATTTTTATATTTAGTGAAATATTCCTGATAATAGCCAGTTTTACCTTGATGTTCATATATTAATGAGGAGATGATTTCCTTCGCATTTAGGTATATATCGTTTTACAGCTTAAAGTGCTCAAATGAGTTTATTGGTTATTTTAAAGGTTATTCACTATATCTGCCTATAAGCAATATAAATTTACCATTTGATGCAATTCAAAATCAAGATTCCGCAAGAAACTTGATTTTCATCTTCAAGAGAAGGAAAAAGTTTAAAGATATGCAATTTTTGTAGTATAATTAGTTAATGTTTGTAGTATGATATGTTTCTTCTCTTCCCATCATCTCCTTATTTTTTAAAATCTCTTTCGACTATTCACACATGCAAATAAATGAGGTGGAAACAGAGCTAATACTTTAGAGATCATCTAATGCAGTTCCCAGTTCCAGTGAAAGGTCAAATTGAGTTGTTGTCAATGGATAATATGCTCACTATTGCAGGCAATGATCATGAGAAGGAGCTAAAAACTATTGTAAAAGGTCAATATTTTTCTATTCATTAGTTACAGTTCTTTATAATTTCAATAAAGGTATTTTATAAATCATACAATATATTCATATGTCGTTGAAAGGGCATGAATTAACTGTCGCTTGCTTAAGTTTTTTTGTTCCTTGGATATAATAGCTATGTTATTAATAGAAGATTTATCCACACCTTGCATTATTAAGAGAAACATTCTGGATAAGTATATAATGTTTGCAGTCCCCATGCTTGGTGAAGTGCGATTGTGATGCTTTTTCTCTTCTTCTTTTTTTTGTTGTATTATGTATATATTGAGCATATAAATAAGCAAATATTGGATTAATTTATCTAGAAAAGAGATCTTGAGATATTATTCCAAAGACAAGTTCAATGTTATAGTATTAACTGATATTAGATTATTAACTGATTCATATTTATGCTGCTCTAGCTTAGTTTCTTTCAACTATATAGTTATAAATTAATTCCATTTACGACATACATATTATTTCACCCCTACGTTATTGATTAGAAGAATATGACACAGAGTCTATAACAATGAGACTGGATTGGATAATATTCTTGCCAAGTGATTCTAGGCTAATTTTGCCCATCAAATCATGTCATAGCAATAGTTTGTCATATGCTATACATAAGCATTAGCAAGTTGTGAATCTTTCATAATGGATTTTGGACATCTTTTAGTGGTCTTTAAAAAAATTAAGTATATAGGTAAGTTATTTTTTTTTTTTTTTGGGTAAGAATAATTGTCATCATCTAAATAGATCATAGTAATGCAGGAATGGAAAAAGCAGAAAAAGAAGCAACAACAAAGTAAACATTCCACTCTCCCCTGTTTCGGTTTGAACAGAGAAAGATGTTTGAGAAAAACAAACACCATCAGAAAACGTAGTTCAAAATTTATATTATCTAGAGTTTCAATTATTACTTTAGTTTGTTTTCCATAAAGTTTTGTTTATGTTGAAGGTAATGGCTCGACAATGTGGAAAGTGACAACAATATAGATGGTCTAATGGCTTTACCGAAAGTTTATCAGCTTATTTAGCATTATAAATTAATAATGAGATTTTTATGTCTAATAGCATACTTCCTACTATTTTGTCATAAAGTGAGATATTGTATTTTCTTGCATATCAATTGGAGTATTTTTTTTTAGGATTTGAATGTATAAGTACATGTAATAAAGTAAGTAAGATTGAAGTTGGATTATTTAATCACATATCAATGACTATTTTAGTTGAATACTTCTTATGAGCAAAGATTACCTACTTAGTACTCTATATTACGCGATTTTGTTGTTTATTTGAAATCACATATTTGTGTACATAGTGGTGATAATTTAGAGGAAAAAAATTAAAATTGGTTATGTCTTAACCCCTGTACCATCTGGGCAAGAATAGAGCAATATATATTTAGCACTAAAATGTGAAGCTCGATTGGCGGCGGTTCAAGTAGATCAAAAGAACATGACGCAAGAATAAAAGTCAGGAGAGATTATTGTCAGATTGATACATATTATGTGGCTCAATTCTTTTTAGTTTTGGTTCCTTTTGTTCCATGGATTGTACTCCCTCCGTTTCATAAAGATTGTCATGTTTCGGATATCGAGAGTCAAACGAGTTTATCTTTGACCGTAATATTTTCATATGTCTTTCAAATAATTTGAATTATTAATTATTGTGACTTATAGTACTTTTTATGTAGTTTCCAAATATATAAATATCATTCGAAAAAATTTAAAAATTATATGTTTAAATTTACGGTCAAAATGAACTCGTTTGACTCTCGAAATCCGAAACATGACAATCTTTTTGGAACAGAGGGAGTAGTAAATTTTATAAAAAGTTTGTCCTTGGTAAATGATGAAAAATATACAATTGAGTTATTTATCTTTAGAAAAGGAAGAAAAACAAAAAATCTCCATCTATCTATGGTGACAGCGAGTAATCTCATTTCCAGTATAGTCCAACTAAAAATGGAAATGATTGTCTCAAAGCTTAGTGTCTTACTGATAAAAGAATAGTACTTCGGAATTTTCAGACATTTTGTGAAGTAGTCATGATATTTTATAATTGTTTTGCTTTGACTCACGACACATACTAAAAGTAGAAAAGCAAAAATTCGTTTGTATACATGTATGCTAGCTTCGTTAGTGGCTAAGAAAGCTAATGCTTCCAGTTATATAGATTATATAACTATTAAAGAATATTTTAAAAAAAATATTGAATCAACTTACGTGATAAAAATTAATCGACTCCACATGATTCAATAATACTTTTTAGATTAAAAAAATATATGTTATTTCGCATTACTTTTAAGTCACGACCGTTAGAAAGTCAAGAGTGAGTGCATATCTAACGTGGGTATATTTTATTAATGACGAGCAGAAAGAGATTGAAGATTTTTTATGATAAAGAACAAACAACAAATTAAGTTATAATATAAGAAATAAAATAATTTATCCTAATTTAGTTTGAGTTATTATCAAAATTATATTCATTTTGTTATAATTTATCCTAATTTGTTTTGAATCATACTATATATTTTAGGTTGTTTGTATCAGACACATATTATCTAATATTTCACTTTTTTCAAAAGTTATTCGATGATTATAGGATGTTTATTCAAATATTCCTATAATTGATTATATTGCATTGCAAATATGATGATGATTGAAAATTCTTAAAACATGATGAAAATATTAGTTATTACTATCCGCGCATCGCGCGGGTACAAAGACTAGTATATAATATACGAGTCAACAACCCTTGCTGGAATCCTAAAAGTATCCAAGAATTGGTGAAATGTGACCTGAGCCTCCTCGATATCCAAGGACATAGGAGTGTCATTTATCGGGCCACGTTGTTGTGTAATTATTGAAGAGAATGACAAAAGATTACAGTCTTAAAAAGCGCGCCCAATCATTTTATTTTACGTACTTTATCAAATTACCCAACAGTATTTATTACTCCATTAATACTCTCTCCGTTCCACTTTAGATGAACCCATTTGACTTTGCACGGAGTTTAATAAAGAGAGAAGATTTTTGAAACTTGTGGTCTAAAATAAGTTATAAATATTTGTGTGGCTACAAATCATCTAGGAATGAGTAAAAGTGAATATTTGTTTCTAAATTTAGAAAGAGGTCATTTTTTTTGAAACAGACTAAAAAGAAAATAAATTCATCTTTTTGAAACTGAGGGAGTAGTAATTGATATACCACTTGCAGACAGCTACGTCAGAAATCACGTTCCTCGACAAATACATAATCGGGTACCCCACACATAACCTAAGTTATTGAAAGACGAACTTATTGAACGTCATTCTTATATCAACGGGTTCAAATCTAGGTACTCCCAGTGCACTGATTAAAGCATGAATTATTATTAATGATAATATTATTATTATTATTAAACGTTTTGGTGATTTAGCTAGTATATTATTATTATTATTAGAAAACAATTTTTTCTTGTCTTTTTGTGATCTGTAGTAATTTGTGAACTTAAATGCAAGAAGGAGATGGTGAAAAGCGGAAAAATATGACAAGATAGCAGAGAAAAATGTTCGATTATTAAAGATATGGGCAATTTTTATGTCTTAATGGTGAACCGAAATTAAAGTTTGGAGCACAATTCACAAATTCTATCAAGACACATGTCAAAATTCAAAACTTCACCCAAGCATAACTCCTGATATTTAAAGAATTTGATCATGGTTTCTAAAAAAAATTATAGAGTTTGAATTTAAATTTGTATTGGGCGAAAATTGACGTGCTCGGTTAGCACCTCGGCATGACAAACCGAAGAGAAATCGAACCGATGTTCCGAAGGGTGAAGATCGGAGCGAACAATTGAGCCACCGAAGTCGAGCATCGATGTCGTTACCGAAGGCGAGCCGCAAACTGAGCTTCGGCGACGTTCACTTCGGTCGAGCAGCAAGGCCCTATCACCGAGGGCACATACTCGAGCCTCGGTGATTCGCCTCGGTTCAAGCGGCTTTGCAGCCCACTACTTCAGCCCACTAACCCCCTCCATTAATGCCAAGAACGTGGGTTTAAGAATGACAGATGATGGAGAACGTGGGCAAAGCTCCTAGGCCTATAAATAGCACTTTATTTTGTATTGTACGCATTCAGAAATACATGCAGAAACTCTGCCAAATTGTGTACTCATCATTATATATTGAAATCCAGTTATTTTCACGCATTCGCGCTTATTTCTTGTATTTTACTGGCTTTGAAACGAAGATTTGCTTATATTCTAACCCAAATTCGATTTGTGATCCTAAAACCGATTTAGGCCCATACAAATTGGCGCCGTCTGTGGGGATATAAGCAGAATCGCTTTGTTCCAAAGTTCAACGTCCTTTTTCGTTTAAGCACTTGGTTCAACGACGACATGGCCGACAGTAGTGGAAATCTTGATGGGCAGACTAACGTTCCGTCGAACCAACAGTCTCAATCTCCGATGACGACTGAAGCTTTTCAAACATTCTGTAACGACCTCAAATAGTCGTTTTGGGAATCGGGACCTCGATTTACGTGTCGACAATTCCAAAAGCTCCGTAAGGTCCATTATGACATGCCTGAAATTTTTTAGCTAAAACGAACTTTGTTAGATAGGTATCGGAGAAAGACATCCGTTTCGGATATTCGTTAAGGCTAAAAGAGGTTTCGGAGCTCGATTTGAGCAAATGAGCTTTGATGTGAAATCTGAAAGTTGCGTTAGGTTCGTATGGTAATTTATGACCTGTAGCAACCTTCAGAAGTGAAAACGGACCTCGTTTGATAGGACTTTTGATAAAGTCTCCGTTGCGGAAGTTTAAAAAGGTTAAAAGAGGTTTTCGAGCTCGATTTGAGTAAACGAACTCCGATGAGAGATCTGAGGGTTCTGTTAGGTTCGTATCGTTATTTGTGACTCTTAGCAACTTTCGAATTTGGATTCCGTGGTCGTTTGATTAAAATTCGCTATTTTGGCGAAAGTCGAAATTTGACCCTTTCCAGTGGGACCCACTTTTTGAGTTTTAGAGATCCGAATTGAGTTTCATCTTGACGAGCATGTCACATAAGTCTTGTATGACTTGTGTACAAAATTTAGGGTCATTCCGAGCTTTGTAGGATCCCGTTTGGACCCAAAAACAGTGGCTGACCTGGTGCAAAGCTAAAAAAGCTGCTGAATTCTGTTTTTTACTGTTCAGCTGGAAAGAAATCGATTTTTTCAGATCAATCCATAAGGAATTTGAAAACAGTCAATATGAAAGTTTTAGCTCTTTGAGTTGTGGTTCTAATGCCACCAACCTCTTATCATTTGGACATTTCTACGAAAAGTTATGGGTATTTTACTGAAAGCTATCCAGTGAGGTACAATTTGGACAGCATGTGGTACAATTCTTTAAAGCTGCGGGCTGCTATATATACTAGGGCGGGCATTCATTTTTATTTTCATGTTTTGAGCTTCTAAAAGTGATTCCAAGGGGAATTTGAAGTACCAAAATCATTCCTAAACACAAGGTAACTATTCTTACCCATTTTTAACTCTTTAATCCGAGGATCAAAGTGACGATCCTTGGAAAGAGGGTTTGAACCCTAGATTTATGAAATGGGAAAAATGACCGGGTTGGACTCGGGTATGTACAATAATGGTACTTTTGGACTCGTGGGAGTATGGGGAGTCCGGAAACATAAATTTTACGGGTTTTTGGGTACGTCCGACCCGGGGGTATTTTGGTAAATTGCCTCTTAAATTTCGTAAGGGCTTAGAATCCTTTTCTCACATGCTTACGAGTGCGACACTATTTCTTTGGCTCAGAAAGGAGTCTTACGGAGGCACATCGTTTGGGAAAGGAGGTCGTTCCTTAGCCACTTGAGCCGATTTTGAGGTAAGTGAGACTTGACCTCTATTTTGCTTGCGGATAAGATTTGATCTTGCTAAGTAAGATGTCGAGTACTTAATTGACTAGCATTGTCTAGTAGATAGTATTATGTACTACTCGTTATGTTTATACAAAAAGGAGAAAGCACAAACGTGACTTGTGTATAGTCGATGTTATGTGCCGGTGTATTATTGATATGCTCTAGGGACAGAGGTCGGTGGTGCGTTATGACCTAGAAGCGAAATTCCATCTAGGGACAGAGGCCAGTGGTGCGTTATGACCTAGATGTGGAGACTTATAGGGACAGAGGCTTTTGGTGCGTTATGACCTATAAGTAAAGTTATTTATAGGGACAGAGGCCTGTGGTGCGTTATGACCTATTAACAAAGCCGCACAGGGTGTGTGCTTATGCTATGTGCTAGGTATATCATTACCTATGTGGTATGCGAGATATATCATCGCCATGCTATGTGTTAATTATATTATTGCTTATGCCATAGTATCAATATAATATTGTATATGCTGCCTATATTATATATCTTTATATTATTGACCATGTTATGTATTCACGTAATATTGCTTGTGTTGTTGTATAATTATATTATCGTATGTAATGTTTATGGGTTACTGTAAAGGTGTGGATTGTACTTCCGTTATCTGCTTATGCATTATCAAAGACTTGTCCCGAAAGGGTAATTTAGCGGGCCTGTCGATGATCTTACTGGGCTTTGGCTCATAACTTACTGTTTAAATGTGCAGATCCTTCTACTAGTCAGACAGCTGGACTTATCTGATCCGTTCGAGGCTGTGACTATTTTTGCTTGAGGTGAGCCAACCGCATGGTTCGCGGTGGCATACCGTCTGATTCACCTTAGTGTTTAGACGCTTCCTACATCTTGTATTATATATATATATATATATATATATATATATATATATATATATATATATATATATATCGGATGTCAGAATTCGTAGATGCTCTATTGACACTGTATTTCGGGTGGATGTCTACACCTACTTTTTATTGAAATATTTCTATCTAAATTATCATTATGAGTCAGTTTAATTATTCGTGGTTCGCCTAAGGATGTAACACTTAGGTGCCATCACGGCCCCGAAAATTGGGTCGTGACACATTCGTTATTAATTCACTAAGAGCCCTTCAAGAGCGGCAGGATGAGCAGGCGCACATCAACGCCGAATTCCGCGCCTCGTTGGAGGCGAGGAACAGTTCAGCACCAAGCGGTACCCAGCTTTCGGCTCCAGGTGGAGGCATCCCGACCTTCGCTCCTACGGGCGCGATAATAGGGGGACCTCCTAATGGGGCCACGTCTAGGGGGTTCGGGAAAGGTACCGAACACAACGCCACACTTCGGGACGATCCCCACCGTGGCCGAAACTACATCCTCGGTCGATTTCGAAAGGTTGACCAGAGAAATTGAGGCGCGCATCGAGGACCTCGAAAGCGTGCCGGGGATAACAAAGACCGAAGATGAACTCGACATAGATCAATACAGGGAGTTTCCATTCAAGCCCGAAGCGGCTCCAGCCCCAACTTCTAAGAATTTCAAGCTCATGTTTTTAAAGAAGTACGATGGGACCACCGATCCCAAAGAGCATGTAAAGGAATACATGGCAATGGTAAAAAGCAATGACTTAACGGCGATAGAGCTCGAGTCAATGTTCTTGAAAAAGTTTGGCGAGTCCTTAGATAAGGGAGCACTGCGTTGGTACATGTGCCTACCAGCAGGATCAATTTCCACTTTCAAGGAAATAACCAACGCCTTCGTAAAGGCCCACACCAGAGCCCAGAAAATCCTCCAAAGGAAGGAGGACATATGTGAAGTGAAGCAAAAGCCCGGTGAGCCACTCAAGGAGTTTCTTGAACGCTTTCATGCTGAGCGCATGGAATTACCTCGGATGGATGATACCCTAGCCATTATGGCGTTTGAAAAGGGTATCAACGTGCGCAACTCTGACGCGCGGCCGAGTTGTGAAAAGAGCTTCAGCAGTACCAAGTGCTGACATGGGAAGACTTGCACAAACGAGCCTACTCCAAGATAAGGCTGGAGAAGGCTGAGTTTAAAAGCCGAGGTTATAACTAAAAAAACCGAAGTGAGTCCTCGCACCGCACCGAAGCGTCGGAGGAAATCCGAAGGGGAGGTACGAGCCATACACCTCCACGAGGCAGCCTATTAGCCAAAGGTTGGGAAATTCCTGTAGAAGTTTGTTTACGAGCCCGCATATAAGCCATCGACTCGGGGGAAAGGTTCACTCCAACTCGAACCAGAAAAATTCCTCGGGCCCGGCTTCGGCTCCGAAGAAAGATTTGCCCCGGATCGCTGACTACAATTTTAATATATCGACCTCGGAGTTGGTCCACGTAGTCAAGGGAACTGCTGGCATGAGAGTGCCCAAAGACATGAGAACTCCAGCGGACAAGAGAGACCAAAACTTGCACTGTGAGTTCCACGCGGATTATGGCCATCGAATCGAGGATTGCAAAGCATTGCGCCTCGAGGTGGCTCATTTGTTGAAGAAAGGAGTGTTGGCCGAATTCCTCACCGACAAGGGAAAGGACAATTATTCCGAGAATCGAGGGGAAGGGCATCCACCTCGGGCTCCCCCCCAGAGAGAGCTGTAAATGTCATCACCGGGGGATCAAAGGTGAACGGGGTGAATTTCGCGGCTGCAAAGAAATTCGCCAAACTGTCGATCACGATGGAGAAGAGAACCCGAGTGGGGGGCTCGGGTAAAGAAATCGTGTTTGATGACGATGACTGTGATGGGATGATGTTCCCTCATCACGATGCCCTGGTCATCATGCTGAGAATCAACGACTCCGATATCAAGCGAGTCTTGATTGACCCTAGTAGCTCAGTCAACATAATCAGCTACGGGGTCATTAAGAAGATGTGGCTCAAAGGGGAAGTCATCCCCAAAGCAACGATGTTGACAGGCTCTAACAACTCTACAGAGAGAACTTTGGGTGAGATTACGCTCAAAACATTTGCTGAAGGAGTTAGCAAAGAAACACTGTTCCAAGTGTTGCTCGAGGACATTGCATACAATGTGATTCTTGGCAGGCCATGGATCCATTCCATGGAAGCTGTTCCTTTCACACTGCATCAAGTGATTAAATTCCCTACGCCTTGGGGGGTTTGGTCGATAAAAGGAGAGCAACGAGTAGCGAGAGAATGCTACTCGGTCGCGTTAAAAAGTGGAGTCGCCCCGACCGGGCCAAAGCAATAGCAACTAACGCAACCGGGGTCGAGCGAGGCGGACCTCCGAGGAGAAATTGAGAAGATCCTGGTATGCGTTCAAGAGTCTCGGAAGCAAAGAGCCGAGGACTCCACTATTGAGGAGCTGGAGTCTTTCACCTTATTGAAAGATTTTCCAGAAAGAAAAGTATTTGTCAGCTCGGAGTTGGATCCAGAGTCGAAAAGAGCAATCATTGAAGTTTTAAAGTCCAACAATGATTGCTTCGCTTGGTCTCATTCAGACATGATTGGTATCGATCCGGAGATTATGACCCACAAGCTGAATGTGGATCCAAAGTTCACCCCGGTAAAGCAGAAGAAGAGACCTCACACCGGGGTTAAAAAGAAGGCAATCGAAGATGAAACCACAAAGTTGCAAGAAAATGGTTTCATAAGGGAGGTAAAGTACACCGAATGGCTGGCCAATGTGGTTGTCGTACCGAAGAAGAATGGCAAGTGGAGGATGTGTGTAGATTACACCGATTTGTACAAGGCTTGCCCTAAAGACTCCTACCCATTGCCACAAATAGACAGGTTAATAGACTCCACGGCTAGACACAAACTATTAACCTTCTTGGACGCTTATTCGGGTTACAGCCAGATTCTCATGGACCCGAAGGACGAAGAGAAAACCTCGTTCATCACTGACCGAGGTACTTTCTGCTATAAGGTGATGCCCTTCGCTCTGAAAAATGTTGGGGCGACTTACCAAAGGTTGGTGTGTCGCATGTTCAAGGTGTATATTGGAAAATCTATGGAGGTCTACATAGATGATATGCTCATCAAATCGATCCGAATGGAGGATCATTTGAATCATCTGAGGGAAGCTTTTGCTGTTCTGAGGCAATATGGCATGAAATTGAAACCTGAGAAGTGTGCCTTCGGTGTTGGATCAGGAAAATTCTTGGGGTTCATTGTCTCTGAACGAGGGATCGAAGCCAATCCAGATAAAATCAAAGTTATCGAGGAGATCCCCGAAGAGCTGACCGGGGTGAAAGAAGTTCAGCGCTTGACTGGCCGAGTCGCTGCCTTGAGTCAGTTCATCTCAAGGCGTTATGATCAATATACTAACAACTGTCCAAAGATCAAAACAATTTTCCAGATTTTGAAACGTTTTGTCTTACTGATTTGGACGTCTTTCACCTTGGATTTTAGTACCAAATAAAGTATATAGAAGGTTCCCTTGTGATGCAGCCCGAACACGTGCTAATCAAGTGTTCGATCCACCAAGGAGACCGATGACACGAAGTCAAGCCAAGCTGCTGCACGATGTGCACATTCACTTAGCCTGGCCGAAGGAAACCCATTGCTCCAAAGCTGAGTGGCCGGGCTTAAGAACCGAAGGCGTTATATTCAGATTTGAGCCCAAAGACAAAGTGACCGAGGACATTGAGCTCGAAGGCAAGTGAGCGTCCGAGGACAATGAGTTCGAGCAAGCAACCACGCACCGAAGTCAAGGCTGCCGAACACACATTTAGCTCAGCCCTGCGTGGCTTGTTTTTATTAGTCATTTGTGACTATTTACTATTCAGTCCTTAGCATAGCCTATAAATACTCTATTTTACTTCATTGTAAAGGATCCAGTTTTTAGTATATGAAAAACATAGCAAGTGCTATTGTGGTCTCCGATGGAGCCGAACCCCGACGTGGGCTTTTAAAGAACTTGTGTCAATCGGTGTTATTCGTTTGAACAAATTCTTCTTGATCATTCAATTTGCAAGAAGCGGGTCTTTCTTGAGGATTGTTGCATAGTATAGGTGCGTCTTGATTTCCCTTCAATCGAGCTTTGAGACAGGTTCCTCACTGTTCTTTTGAATCGAAGCAAGATTTGTCTTGCTTGTATCTTTACTTTTCTTGTCATTTTTTCCGCGTTTCGTGTTTAGCATCTCCTTCGGGATTGCTTGCACCACCTTGGTACCATACAAGTTTCTCAGAAGAAACACTAAGTTTAGAACTAAGAAAAGCTTCAAAAGCTAAAAGATACATGCCTTGCCAAAAGAAAGGTTTAGTCTTACATACCTTTGATGTTTCTAGCTTCTAAACTTTGTTTCCTTTGAATTCCACACCTTCTAAAGCTTAAACAAGCTATAACATAGAATTTAGGTACTTTACTTAGCTATGAAGTAATTCTAAAAATCAAACTATAGACGAAATTGAAGTTAGCATAATGTTACCCTATTCGCGTAGAGCGTTTTGACGCAATCCGTCTTCCGTTTCCAGTCAAAATTGATGTTGTTTCTTCAAAATAAAAAAAATGGATTCAAACTCCAGAGAGGTCTGTTTATATCGTGGGTTTTCTGGAAAATTTCGAGAAAATGAAGGATTTCTCTTTTATAACAAAAATATTTCATTTCTAGCCCTCTTTTGCGCTTATGTCCCTTTTTCTGGTCTGACTTCTGACACTCATATCTTTTTATCCAGATATTGTATAAATAAACCGTCAAAAGTTTTGGAAACTACACTCCAAGACCTTCAATTTGGTATATCATATGTCTCTAAAAGACCTCATATAATACACGGAATTAATTGCTGAAAAAGCTCCGTTAAAAGGCAAATCCTTAGTCGGTTTTTCCGCAACTTAAATCTGATTTTTCCCAACCTTTATATTCAACATATAAAAGTCATATATGGTCCAATTATGACTTTAAGATCACTTAAATCATTCTTAACATGTCATTAGAATGATATACCTCACTTTGGACATACGAGGTGTAACACTGAGCTTTGGCGACGTTCACTTCGATCGAGCAGCAAGGCCCTATCACCGAGGGCACATACTCGAGCCTCGGTGATTTGCCTCGGTTCAAGTGGCTTTGCAGCCCACTACTTCAGCCCACTAACCCCCTACATTAATGCCAAGAACGTGGGTTTAAGCATGATAGATGGTGGAGAACGTGGGCAAAGCTCCTAGGCCTATAAATAACACTTCATTTTGTATTGTGCGCATTCAGAAATACATACAGAAACTCTGCCAAATTGTGTACTCATCATTATATATTGAAATCCAGTTATTTTCACGCATTCGCGCTTATTTCTTGTATTTTACTGGCTTTGATACGAAGATTTGCTTATATTCTAACCTAAATTCGATTTGTGATCCTAAAACCGATTTAGGCCCATACAAAATTCTAACAGTTTAAGTCGTTCGTCATTTGGACAATCATGTATAAAGTTATGATATTTTAACAAAAGATACACACACACACACACATATATGTTCCGAACTAAACCGACTATTAATAAGTAATTCGCAAGGAGTTCTAACTATACGAGGTTGTTGGTAATCTTTTGTGCGATATGATACGTCCAATAATGCCTCTCCACCTTGGTGACAGACCCCATTAATTTATGAAAAATTACTGATTATTTTGTTGCTGATATGTCCAATACCGCATATCTAGGAGTTGAGAGCCTTCGCTGTCTGTTAACCAAATAGTACCAAAGTTCCTGATCCACGATCGAGACAAATTTTTGTGAGATTATCAATCACATGAGTTACAATAAAGTATTATATTAATACAAGTGACCTCAACTTATTTTGAGATCACAGTGTTGTAATTATTCTCTAGAAACTAGTTAGAATTTGACATGATTCATACTTTCGATTAGGCCGTACGGACACCCGGCAACCTCCCCTAGACCCATCGAGCGGACCCTATTTACTTTAACATAACATAAAGATACATGAGTAACTTAAAAGAAGACATAAATGTCAGAAAATTCATTTCTAATCAATAATGCAATTAAAAAGTTCGATACCCTTATTCTAATTATTCCTTTAATTGGATCATTAGCTAAAGCAAACTTTTGACCGACCTCATCCACTTGAAAATTCGTGTAAAATTTGCTAATTCGACTTTCTAATAGACTCGTTAGTTCCCCAGCTCGAGGAGAAAGTTCCATAATTCTATTGTTGATAGATAGAAGGGAGAATTCCCAGAGTAGCCTTCCCTACTCCTTCAAAGTTCATCTTGATTTCTCCCTTAAGAATATGCGATTCCTCCGTAGTGAAGTTGTTGGGGGGAATATATATATATATATATATATATATATATATATATATATATACACACACACACACACACACACACGCACACACACACACACACACACACACACACACACACACACACACACACACCCAGGTACAAGGTTCAGAGGTTTCAAGGTCAGACATCTACGATAACCAAAAGACATACACATCTCCCAAAGGGACTCCCAAAGGGCGCAAAATAAGTCTAAACAACATAACAACTATAGTTGGTGGCCTTTGCGGACAAAAGCTGGCTCACCAAGATAGCTGAAACGTCCTCGCTCCTCAGTCGTACTGTGTGCTTGGTCCTGGAGCAGAATCTGCTGAAACAAAAAGATACAACAAGAAATAAATAGGGAGTGAGTCAAAAGGACTCAATAAGTGAGAAATAGCTAGCTACCTCGAATAAGGGTTAGGCTAACCAGTAGCACAGAATAGATAAGCAATACACATATCAATCAATGCAAACAGACACATATATCCAACAATTCTTGTAATGAGATGTAATGAATGAAACGTGATGCCATGTGGTCACATGTGCCGGAAACCTATCTCTGGCGCGGGACTCTCATCGATTACCTTGAGATATATGCAATAATAACTCTTGATCGGCGTGGGGCTCTCATCAACTTCCGAGAAGTACATGTCAACCTCATAAATGGAGTGTAATACTCATATTTTCAATATAACATGAAATCAAGTTATAATACATGATCTGCAATAACAATCCGAAGCTACGACTTAGTAAGTACGACTTATATGCAACTACACACATAAAAAGAACGTGAAAAGACAGCTAAATGAATACTAACACATACCTCAAGTCTGGGGCCAAATCGATCACTAAACAATCCATTTTCCTTTCTAAAGCCTCTTAGGATTATCCCTTTCTGAGTCAAAGAAGGACAATCGCACGTATAAGTACTCATAGAAGGGGATATCTAACAGTTAGACGGATAATTAAAGGAAATAACTAAATTATCTCTGGGTCTAGCTTAGACAAATGCCTATAAATGATACATTTCTGGCCTCCTCACAGTCCCACGATTTCAAATATATCATTGGATTACAATTCCGTGGTCAACTGATCCCAATTCCTTAATTTAACATGTCTAGGGTTCTACCCTCTTTCCTTCAAGCCCAATCCAAATATTCCAACTCTCAAACCCTTAATTAAAATCATAAATAGGTTTATGATCATTACCTGGGTGATTGGAGCGAATTAGTACTTAGCAATCGCCTTACACTGACCTTTTATCAAGAGAATTGGACAAAAAATGATATGGGTGAAAATCATTCACATCTCCTAACTTTAGTCAGAAAATAAAACTTCCCCCTTCAACTATAAACAATGGTCATTCTCTCCCCCCCCCCCCCCCACAATACAATATCTATTTTGCCATTTAAATTTTATTCACCATTTAGTGTGATATATATTTTTATATTATGATATAATTTTTTAACCATAACGTTCTACATATAATTTAAATTATATTATATCTTATTATAGTAATTTAAGTTCATTAATATTCTAAAGAGTATAATCTTTTTATGAATTAATTGCAAAATATAATGCCTTTTTTAATAGTATCTTAGTATTAAGTGCACTATATGTGTGTCTGTGTACATTATGTGTCTCTCTCTGTCTCTTTCTCTCTGTTTATGTGTGTATCATATTTACTTAAATATTACTTTCTATCTTATTCACGTTATAATTTCAAATTTTAAACATAAATATATGATATTTTGGATTGTTGTAAAATTTACCGCTGTATTACTATCTTTTTTCATGCATTGCATACATTAAATATACTATTATTCAATTGTGGGATAATCTAATTTTGTGTTTAGATTTCTCTTAAAAATTACCGATATAAACAATTAATCGAACTTTTTATGTTTAGCTCATTTATTTTCTTACTGACGTGATTAACATATATGTGGGATTACTATTCCTTACTATATTTTTATTTTGTCCATAATATATAATAAGAATTATTATTATATTAAAATAAGAAAAAATATAAAGTTTTATAATCTAGAGGGTACAATAGGAATTTCGAAAGATTATTTGGGGGGGGGGGGGGAGGGGGGAGGGGAGGGGAGGAGGAGGGCAGAATGACTATTGTTCATAGTTGAGGGAGGAGTTTGATTTTTAAAGTAAAACTCGGGGGTGTAAATGATTTTCACCCAAAATGATATTAGCCGACAACTGGATCTTTATTATACTTTGGGGCAGCGGTGTCGCACCTGACACTTGCTTTCGCGACCTTGTGCATCGTGATCACGCCCCTCTGGGCGCTTTCCCGCAGAAGCCAGCTTTCTTCAGCGTGACCGCGCTGCTCCTTGCGATATCGCGGAAAGCAATTTTCTGGTGGCCTGGCAGCATGAGCTGGTGCTGCATTTTGGATTCGAACGGGACGCTACGAAGGTCAGAAATCACCCCAAACTTTTCACACAAGTTGTAAAACACATAAATGACATACTCGCAAAGTCGGATCTCGAAACGGATCCCTAAAATACAAGACGAGGGTTCAACATATAAGAAACTATCCGAACGATCTCAAATTTTATTTTTGATGATTCACACAGGCCACAAATGACCATTTGAACCTAACGACACTTTCATATTTCTAAATGGAGCTTATTTACTTAAATCGAGCTTGTAAACACAATTCAGCTTTACCGACACTAGAAACTGAAAATGTCTTCCAAGACCTACCAAATAAGGTCTGATTCAGCTCAAATTTTACATAAAGATCAGAATGGACGGAGCTTTTAAGGCTGTTGAGTTACCAATCAGAGTCCTGACTCCCGGAACGACTAGCCAAGGTCATTTCAGAATTGCTAGAAAGTTTGATGTTTTATTACTTTATCAACAAGATGAGACACAATATATATAGCATGCCCAACTTATCATAGCTTTAATATTTGTTTTTTCCTCTGCAATAGAAGACATATATCACATACTAACTAACTGCTACTGAAAGTGACCCTTCTCCTCAGAGCTTGATTTGAAGGATCATTAATATAATAGTCATATACAAATGAAGGTGGTGAAGTAAAACGTAGTAGGGCTATTACAACATTGTTGTTACAACCATGTTTAGACATGCACAGGTGGCCCTCCAAGTTCATCAAGCAATAACCTGCATTTAGTAAGAATATGTGAGTATTATCATTTACTCCATCGAGTATAGAGCATACTACTTGGGAGTCAAATTTGATCTGTAAGGATATATGTCCATTTCTTGCGCCAATTGTAATCCATGTAATAAAACAAACATTTCTTCTTGAATAATAAAGGTAGAGGTAAGGTGTTTGAAAAACCCACGTAGCCAATTACTGGTGTGATTTCTAAAAACACTCTCTATTCCACCTTTCCCAATGATATTATCGTAAATCCTATCTACACTAAGGTTAATCACATATTTAGGAGGCATTTGCCATTTGACTATGATGATTATGGTTCGAGTAGGGGAGGTTACGACATTTGTAAGGAAAAGGAACTTAGAAGCTTTTCTCATATCTATTAATCTAGATATTCCAAAGAAAAAAAAAAAGAATGTTAGTGGTAAAAGAGATGCCCATTATCATGGTGGTATCAATATTGGATTTTGAGCAAGCTTCCTTAACAGATAGGAGAAAATTTTGAATATCAAGGTGGATAATTAGGGTGGTCCAGATATGAGCACACTCAACAAAGAGATACTGATGAGTCTCAACATGCGCAGAACAATGAAGGCAATTGCTAGTAGGTCTAATATGTCGGACAAAGAGAATCTCTCATGTAGGGAGCTTGTTAGGATATAGAAGCCATAGGAAATACTTAATCTTGCTTACGGTTCGAACAGATCAATACCTAATTACCATTAAGATGTGTAGGAATATCAGTGATATTTTCACCAAGAGAACGATAAAGTGCATATGTTGATTTGGTAGTGGAAATTCCATCAGCATACAATTCCCAAAGCGGTTTATCAGCATAGGAGGTGCTACCACATGCAAAGGTATTATAGATTAGTTGAGTAATGTCCTAGTGTAAGACAAAAGAGAGGCTAGTAAAAAACCAAGAATTGTTTTGCAAAATATTAGACAAAGATTTTTTTGCCTTTCAACCTATTCAAAGAACCCTGGATAAAGGTGTGGAGATTAGTTGTTCACGGGATCTAGTTGTCAGATAAAAGGTTGATCGACTCCTCAGTACCAATATTCCAAGCAGTTCCAGCTTTGGACAAATACTCTGCCTTGCACATACTCTTCCAGATGTAGGAATTAGAATTTTTAGGTACTAGGTCTTCTCCACCATTCCGATTTGTCATATGCTTAGCTCGAAGAATGTTAGCCCAAAGGCTATTCCTACTGCTTTTAATTCTCCAGTTGAGGCTAGTAGTAGTAGCAATGTTTATGCCTTTATGATTTTACTCAAACCAAGGCCTCATTTCCTTTTTGGCATAGTAATAATATCCTAATTAGCATGGTGCACCCTCCTGTCATTATATGTACGACCCCATAAAAGGTTCTTTTGGATTTGATCGATCAGAGACCTAGTTTTTGCAGGTAGAAGAATAACTTTCATGACATCGTTTGGGATAATACTATCAATTACGGAATTAATAAGATTGGCATGCCCAAAAATATTTAACAACTTGACTTTTCAACCCTTATACCTACCATTCATGCGGTTCAAAGAGATATTGGTAGTCTCTGCTCTTCGGTTGAAGGTTAGTGATTGAAAAACCAAGACATATTTCCAAACTATAGTAGCTTTCATATTAAAAATGAAAGAAACATCGTCCTAAAGCAAAGGGCACACATTCTTAAAAAAACGACTTTGCAATTACTATGATTAATCTTTTACCCACACATATCTTCCAACACATTAAAGATTTCCAAAATAGTGCTAGCATTGGCAATGTCTGCTTTAGCAAAAAGAATTAAATCATCAGCAACTAATAGGTGAGAAAGTGCAGGCCCAGTTCTAAAAAACTTAATTAGATTCCAAATCTTAGCTTGCATCGCCTGAGAGAAATGCGTAGATATAACTTTCATGCAAATAATTAAAAAATATAGGTACTAATAGGTCGCCATATCTAATTCCTGTAAAAGGAAAGAATTTTTTTTGTTGGTCGACCATTAATCATTATAGCAACAAAAGAGGAGGTAATGCAAGACATGGTTTTCAAATGGAAATAATGGCTAAACATACTTGTGTGGCTTAACCTGAACGATATATTTTAGCATCTAAATTTAGAATAAGGCGTGTTTTTGTATTATTTCTTCGTTTTTTTTAAAGAAAAAGGATAGTGACACACTAACCTAATAAGAATTTTCGGCGTTCCCAACCTCGAACCTCAACCTTCTGATTAAGGGGTGCATGAATCTGGTCCGCCCACTACATCCCTTAGTTGTAAGACACCAAAAACTTACCAACTGCTGAGAAAATCCATATTTCACTTGTACGTGCAAGTGTCGGTGGCAACGAGGACTTATTTTTTCGTTTGACAAGGCTTCTATATAACTCCAAAGTCAAGAGCAAAGAAATGCATGAGAAAATGGAATTACTTCTAAATTCCCAAGCTCTTATCTCCTCTAGCCGCAGTGTTATGGCTTTTGCTGCCTCTGTCTCCCCCCCAGCCACTAGCAATAATGTGAAAGTTGATTATAAAAAAGGTGTTAAGTATCTAGTTGACAATTCAAAGGACTTGAAAATATTGCCTTCTGAGTTTGTGTTGCCACTGCCAGAAAAAGAAAAGCCTTTTATGGCAACCCACGGTTCCATTCCAGTTATAGATTTGAGTGGTCTCAATGGAACTGTCCAAAAAAGGCAAACCACTCTTAGCGCCATCAGTTCTGCCTGTGCTGACTGGGGATTCTTTAGGGCAACTGCTAATTAATTACACTTACATTTCTTAGCTATTTTTTGTTTCATATTTTAGCGCATACTTTACATTCATTCGCTTAATTAGTTAGTCTAAATGCTGTATTCATGCATATTCAACACACAAACCATAAAAACAAGAGATAATTTTTCTCCAAATATGGACAAATAGAAGTTTAACTCCGAAAGAAGCACTATTTTTAATCGTGTATTGCATAATATATGCATGTATAATTTCCCATTAAACTATGGTTCTTTCACCATCCGAACAGTGAATTATTAAGATTCCTTTTTGATACAACCTTCCATTCACAGGTACAGTGTTACCATGATATCATACTCAAAGGTTACGTCTATAATGGAGCTAAGAGTTTAACTGCTTCTTGACTTAATTTTCTCTGTCTTTACAGGGTGGAAGCCCTTGATTTTTTGTTCTATTTTTATAAGAAGACTCATCTAATTATTGTATAAATGCATACCTGATGTTTTTACTCAGGGTCATTTACTTACTGTACAAACAAATAGTTTTACGAAACCAACGTGTATGTTCTGAAAGTTACGAAAGTACAAAATAGACGTTGAATAATAGAGCATTTTATACAACATTATACTATAAATTATACTCTCTTCGTCCAAAGTTAGGTGAAAAGGTTTGATTGAGTATGGAATTTGAAAAGAAAGAAAGACGTTTTAAACCAATTGTTTAAAAGAAGGCATACAAAAATTTCTTTGATTATAAATCTTCTCGTTAATGATAAGATGAGTAGCTTAAATTTAAATAATCCAAATATGAAAAAGTTTCATCTTTTTTTGATAGCTAAAAAAAAAGAGTTTCTGGGGCAGATTGATTAACAAGTACTAATTGAAAGTGTTAAATATGCTTCAATATTTGCGTAAACAAGCTTCTCCTTGAGAATAATATTGAAACCTTAAGTTGGATTGTTTTTAAATCAAATTTGAAAAATATTTTTCTTTTTAGAACGATCTAAAAAGAAATACTACTATGTCGAGTGATTAATTGTTTTAGTTAATACTCCCTCTATTTCATTTTAAGTGTCACATTTAGTATTTAAAATAATTCAAAATAAGTGTCACTTTACAAAATCAACAAAACAATGATTATTTTTTTTCCAACTTGCCTTTATTCATCCCAATGGTAATATTTATTTCAATTGAAGAGAGATAGAGGGTAACGTAGTCAAATAATCCACTTATTAAATGTAATTATCTGAATTTACTATATTTTTTAAGGGGTGTGCGCAAGCTAAATATGACGCTTCAAATAGAATGGATGGAGCAGTTAGCAGGTACCTATGTATATGCATAAGATTGTAGTAGCTGGTTTGTTAATTGGCACGAGTCATATACTAGTTCATTGACATGTATGCTGAAAGGGTAATCTAAAAGTGAAACTTTCGGATCACCTCAGTTTTACAAGTGTTTTTTTTTCCCCTATGGTACCTCATGTATATGATTAATAATTTATAGTTTTGAGGAATTCAACAATCTTGTTAATATCATGAAGATAACTGTTACAATGATACAATCCACAGGTCATTAATCATGGAGTAAAGATCTCTCTCATGGATGAAATGGTTAAAGTTGCCGAAGAATTTTTCAATCTGCCATTAGAAGAGAAAATGAAATATGCTTCAGACAATGTGATGGATCCAGTAAGATATGGGACGAGCTTGAACACAAGCAGAAAACATATTCTCCATTGGAGGGACTATTTGAGGCACTATGGGTTGCCTAGCTATCACCTTTGGCCAGAGAATCCTCCTTATTACAAGTATGTTTTTACCACATACTTATATTCTTATTTGGAAAGTGTTTACCTTTAAACTTTTTAGTTTATCCTTTAATAACATATTTTAATAGTAATAAAAATATTGTAACATATTTAAGACCACAAAGTCAAATGATACTCCTAATGTATCCTAAAATTTCTTTATCTTGCATTTTATGCCTAGTCATTCATATTACCTCTATATAAAAATAAAGCAAACTAAAGAGTTCTTTTTTTTCCCTGCTTTATGGGAGCATAGCTGTATTTATTCAAAATGAATCGCTTTTGCCACTTGTACATTCATGTAATTACAGGCAAGTAGCAAAGGAGTATTTAGAAGAAGTTTCACAACTTGCTGTAAAATTATTTGATGCAATATCTGAAGGCTTAGGGCTTGATCCAAAGTACATAGAGAGGTCACTTGGAGAAGGGATCCAAATCCTAGCTTCAAATTATTATCCACCATGTCCTGAACCAAACAAGACACTGGGACTAGCTGGACATTCTGATCATGGTGGTCTCACCATTTTAATGCAAAATGGTACTGATGGCCTGCAAGTTAAGTATAATGGAGAATGGGTTGCAGTCCCCCATGTCCCGGGCACTTTCGTTATCAACCATGTCCCGGGCACTTTCGTTATCAACCTTTTTTGTCAACATCTAAAGACTATCGAAATAAGTAAGAAAATATCTTTATGAAAACAAAATATACACATACACTATACTTCGTGTTTGTTCATGCACTTATTAGTAAATTGTTAGAATAATTTATCTATGACCCTGCAGGAGCTCCAATTTAGACCCTAATCGAAGTATACAGAGGGTAATATTAACATATATGAGGAAAAGTACATATAAAATTTGAGACATGTTTAATCTCTTTGACCCGTGGAATTCACTGGAATTCCAGCATGACCCAGGATGATTTTCAAACAACAATAATGACCTCACAGTATGACGAAGGTAAAATTAAAATATCTCATGTACTAAACGGGTAATGTTAGATTTTTGTGTAATTTTCGACGAAAATCGGGGATATATTCGAGAGCGAGAACCACATAAGTTGTGTAAGATTTACCAAAGAGGTTCATATTCTAGACTACTGATGTTAGGCTAAAAATGCATATATTTTAGTATTAGTTACATCATATTTTGGTGCTTTTGTGGATTATTTTAGTGTGAACAATAGTATTTTGTACTTATATTGGGTGTTTGAATGTGTAGGGATCAAATGGTATGGAAAAGTGTTAAAGTGTGATGATTTGGAGCAAAATTGAAGTTAATTTACAGCGTTGTAAGGTGCCAAGGCCGTGGATTAGCCATGAAAGAAATTTGAAGACGAAATGTCACGGCCCAGCCATCGTAAATCCATGATTCAGCCATGAAGTTGAAAGCAGAATTTCGCAAGTGCATGGCCCAGGCATCGTAAGGCCATGATCCAGCCATGGGACAAATTTTCTGGCGAAAAGTGGCGAGGGGCAAACTTGTCCACGAGTTTCACACGAGGTATAAAAGGTTTTCTAACCTATTTTCAGCCGAATCTTGACTTGGGAGAGCAAGACCACCATTGTGGAAGCACTTTGGACTCTTGGAGGCAAGGAACACACAAGGAGGCGTGGGATTAAAAACTTGAAGATTAAGAGTGCTTTCTTCCATTAATTCTTCTCCTTTGTAGTTTATTCATTCATGATTATTCTTGATTTGTTTTTGATGACCATGAGTGGCTAAATTACCCATTCTAGGGTTGATTGAACCACTCCAATACTATGTGAATTGATTAATTGATTTTGATGAATGAAACTTGATTATTCTTCCTATCTAAGTATTTACGTTTTGTTTGCTAATTGATTGGAAAGGCCCCCAATTGATTGCTCCCTTTATCCTTGTGCGTTTAGGAATAAATTCACGAGTTAGGGTTAAATGCTTAGCAATATTTCAACCTAAAACCAAGGAATTACTTAGGTTGTCAATAGGGTGAGTTGTGACCACCGAGCCCGATTGTGAACCATACTTGTAGTTCTAATCATCTTCATTAATTAATTGGAAGATTAGTTAGTGAAAGTCATAGCTAGTGCGCGGAAGTGGTTAGTTGTGAATTTGAAGCAAGTGTTCAATAGGAAGAACCAAGTTGAATTCGTTGATTCATTAGTCAATCACATAGGTAGGAGTCGGTGTAAATCAATTCTAGGCTTTTAATATCCTTGCTTGATTACTTTTTATTATTTTGCTATTTACTTTATTGTTATTTAGTTTCTACTTTAAAACCATCATTAAAATATAAACTCTTGAAGTTGGTTGATTAGATAAATTAGTTAGATTAGCGACTGAATTACGAGTGTTCTCTGTGGGATTCGACCTCGGGGCTTTAAATACCGAGCTATATTTGCCGCGACCGCTTAGTCCCTTTTATAGGGCGTAGTTGGGCGTGATCAAATTTTGGCGCCGTTGCCGGGGAACACAGTGTTATTTTAGTTGTTAGGATAGCTGAATTGTTTATTCAATTAACTTCGTTTCTGTACATATTCTTCTTTTTTTTAGATTAAAAAAAAAAACATGGCATCAGAAAATAACATATGGCTAGGTGATCATTATTATGGTTGTACTAATACGTCTTATTCTTCCCCGAGCCCCTATTATGATGATTTTTCTTTCTCTTATGATAACAGTTGGTACAATGAAGTAGAGGATGATGAGGAAGAATACGAAGCTGAACTGAAGAAGGTTTGGGACAGACGTAGAGCACAACTAAGCCAGATAGAAGCTCAAGTGAATCAGTTGTCTACACTATTGGGAATTCAACTAACTAGCCAAGAAGACGTGGAGTTAGAAGAAGAAATCATGGCTATTGTAGAAGATCTAAAGCGTGAATTTCCATTAGATGAGAGAAGGGTTGAAAGCCAACCGTCTAGCCATATGGTGTGTGAAGATGCCGATGAAGAAAATGTGGTACTAGAGTTAGACAATAAAATTAAAGCTGAAATTGTAGTTGACTCTAACTCGCACCAGAAAGAGGATGTGATCGATGAATCAAAGTGTGAGCGGGTTGTACCACATTCTAGACACTTTTCTACATTGATTTTAGAAGGGGACATGGAAATTAATCCTTCTGAGACGATTGAAGAGTTGAAGGATGATGTGTGTAATGCTTACACTCTCAAATTTTTTATGCCATCGATACACGATGAAAATCCTCGTTTGAAAGCCAGCGAATACAACATAATATATTTGGTGTTTGGCCAAGAGAATAGCCAAAAATATGAAGATATTCCTGATTTAGCGGCTTCACACAGATACTTAGTTTTTAGCATGCAAGATCTTGTGCCACCTCAAGAGCATACACGGATAGGTAAATTGCAGTTGGGGAGGCAATACACAAGCTCGAGTTGGAGGAAAAAGTGTTGATAATAATTGAAGTCGTGCCACGACTTTAAATAAGGCGCTGTTTGGGAGGCAACCCAAAATTTTACTGCTTTCTATTTAGTTTTAATTCAAAGTTAAAAAAATAAATAAATACGAAAATACAAAAAAATTAAAAAAAAAAAAGAGAGTTAGATTTTAGCACATTTAATGTATTAATATTTGTTTTTGGAGGTGTTTTGCAGGTTGGAAGATAATTTGAAGAATAGGGAATTGATGGTTTTTCAGGTGCAATTAAGGAAAAGAATTTGGGACATAGCCCAGGCATGGCTTTACGATGGGTTAGCCATGAGGAGTAGAAAATTTCAGCTGAGTAAGAAAAAAAATTTACAGCGTTGTAAGCCTAAAAATCGATGGGAAAAACGATGCCTCAGGTAAGTTTGGGTCAAAATATTTTCTAACTCCTAAAATACCCACTATACATTGCACACAAAAGAAACAGAGCACAGAACAAACGTTCAAAAGCCCGTTCCCTTACCCCGTTCCCCAGTCGCCACCCCCCCCCTCTCCTCATTGATTCCTTCACTCCTCTACAAGTCTAAGGTATGAGTTTCACCTACTTGTCTTGAATTTCAATGGTGCCCTAGCCTTCATATACATGTTTTTGTTCACTAGTTCAACTAGCACTTTATCTTGCTTTTGGTTTATTGGGTGCATATACAATTTTAATGTGTTGTTCATATGGTTGGAGAGTGTGGTGATACACTAATTTTGATAGGAATAGTAAGCTCCCGGAGTTGGGAGGTGGAATCACAAACAAATTGCACATATACATGTTATACATCACAGAGCACGCACGGTGTTTGACAAAATGCCCCAATGAGTTTTTTTTTGTGAATTCGGCCAAGTCTGAGTAACCGAATCAACCACGGGGCATATGTTGAATACATTAGGATTAAAATTTGAAGTTTGGGGGCTCGTCAGGAGCATCTAGCCTCGTGGGATTATTTAAGGTAAGTTCTTTCAAATGACTACACTTCTATGGGATACTTGCTAAGTGCACATCGTTTGATTTTCCCATGAACGCAATTGTTTGATATGCTGGTTGTGGCTTTTATTTTTGCCTTCGTTGTCGCTATGGCTTCAATTCTAAGTGTGGGGTGCTTGCATCCCATTTGAGCACACTAGCCGATTTAAATAAGTTTGTTTGCTTGAAAAGAAATTGCACGCTAGTGAGGGAAGTCTGAGTACCTCGTTTACCACCCCTGATTAGTTACCTGAGTGCATTGAGGACATTGCAAAATTTTAAGTGTGGGGTGGGGTATCTTGATTTGTAGCTGTATTTTTACTGCTTTAGTTTTTTTTTTTTTTTTTTTTGTGTTTTGTTTAGATTAGTGGCTTGATCTTTGGGTTTTCTTTTGACCACGGTTCTTTCCCGAGGATGCCTTTTGTTTTGAACCGGGTACTTTTGGTGATTTTTGAATAGTAGTTAGTTGTAATAACAAAGAGAAGAAAGAATAAATTGCCTAGTTTGATTCATTGTGTCTGAAGCCTGATGACACATTGTACGATGGAAAAACGAACTATTAGGAGAGTAGAGAAGGGCCTGATTCCTAGCATTAACTCAAGCGCGCTTGACTAAGTTTAGGGTGTCCACTATGGAATTATTGAGCACTTTGTTTTCCCCTATGTATGTTGGTAGTGTAAACATGACCTTTGATTAGCAAAGATGAAGAGAGTGAGCTTAAGAAAAAAATCTGAGAGGTAAGTGAGCTAAAATGATTTAAAACAACCATTTGAGAGCCTATGAAAGGGTATGAAGCAAGGGGGTAGATGAAAAAGAAAGAAAAAAAAAAGGAAAAAAAAAAAATTGCAAAGAAAGAAAAAGTAGAGATGAACAAAGGATGGGGGCAATGTTCCTATGCTCGGTTAAGGGTGAATGCAAAAGCCTCGAGTATGAACACGCCAAAGGCACCCTAATGAGGTTGAATTTCTAGGGCCCCAATCATCCAAATATTGTGAAATGTATGAATAATACCCCATTGTTGACCCTTGAGGCTTGAGATGGAAGTTGTAATTTGAGCGTGTGATTATGAGTAAAAATATGTTGAATTGAGCGAACTCTCTATACACTTGCCGCTTAGGTCCGCTGTTTCATTATCGAAATTGTAGGGGGGAACGAGCACACACACACTGTGGACCCTTGAATGTATGGTACTTGCGCAAGAGTTAAGCTAGTGCATCAATCTTGTTCTCGAATGTGCTTGATGGTTTGTGATCTTGATATTGCTGAGGGCTTTAGCATTTTGAGTTAGACTAAGGTATGTGAAAGAAGAACTCTTGTGTATTGAGCATGAATGAAGCCTGGTGTGTGGTAATATCATTTGGAGTCTTGTATTAGTGGTTGATTTGTCCAAGTAGGTTGTGAGTTAGATTGCTCGAGGACGAGCAAAATCTTAAGTGTGGGGTTGTGATGTTAGGCTAAAAATGCATATATTTTAGTATTAGTTACATCATATTTTGGTGCTTTTGTGGATTATTTTAGTGTGAACAATAGTATTTTGTACTTATATTGGGTGTTTGAATGTGTAGGGATCAAATGGTATGGAAAAGTGTTAAAGTGTGATGATTTGGAGCAAAATTGAAGTTAATTTACAGCGTTGTAAGGTGCCAAGGCCGTGGATTAGCCATGAAAGAAATTTGAAGACGAAATGTCACGGCCCAGCCATCGTAAATCCATGATTCAGCCATGAAGTTGAAAGCAGAATTTCGCAAGTGCATGGCCCAGGCATCGTAAGGCCATGATCCAGCCATGGGACAAATTTTCTGGCGAAAAGTGGCGAGGGGCAAACTTGTCCACGAGTTTCACACGAGGTATAAAAGGTTTTCTAACCTATTTTCAGCCGAATCTTGACTTGGGAGAGCAAGACCACCATTGTGGAAGCACTTTGGACTCTTGGAGGCAAGGAACACACAAGGAGGCGTGGGATTAAAAACTTGAAGATTAAGAGTGCTTTCTTCCATTAATTCTTCTCCTTTGTAGTTTATTCATTCATGATTATTCTTGATTTGTTTTTGATGACCATGAGTGGCTAAATTACCCATTCTAGGGTTGATTGAACCACTCCAATACTATGTGAATTGATTAATTGATTTTGATGAATGAAACTTGATTATTCTTCCTATCTAAGTATTTACGTTTTGTTTGCTAATTGATTGGAAGGGCCCCCAATTGATTGCTCCCTTTATCCTTGTGCGTTTAGGAATAAATTCACGAGTTAGGGTTAAATGCTTAGCAATATTTCAACCTAAAACCAAGGAATTACTTAGGTTGTCAATAGGGTGAGTTGTGACCACCGAGCCCGATTGTGAACCATACTTGTAGTTCTAATCATCTTCATTAATTAATTGGAAGATTAGTTAGTGAAAGTCATAGCTAGTGCGCGGAAGTGGTTAGTTGTGAATTTGAAGCAAGTGTTCAATAGGAAGAACCAAGTTGAATTCGTTGATTCATTAGTCAATCACATAGGTAGGAGTCGGTGTAAATCAATTCTAGGCTTTTAATATCCTTGCTTGATTACTTTTTATTATTTTGCTATTTACTTTATTGTTATTTAGTTTCTACTTTAAAACCATCATTAAAATATAAACTCTTGAAGTTGGTTGATTAGATAAATTAGTTAGATTAGCGACTGAATTACGAGTGTTCTCTGTGGGATTCGACCTCGGGGCTTTAAATACCGAGCTATATTTGCCGCGACCGCTTAGTCCTTTTTATAGGGCGTAGTTGGGCGTGATCAACTACTCCACCCATTGCCTTACTTTATAAACTCCTTTGGTAATGTTTATAGAGTGGATGTGGAACATATATTCTTTAACAATTTGATAAATCCTTAATTATTATATTCATCTCCCAATTTTTAAACATTCTCCTGAAAAATTTAGATTGTGTCACTAATGAAAAACAATTTCAGATACTGAGTAATGGAACGTACAAGAGCTCAGAGCATCGAGCAACAGTGAATGCAGAGAAGACGAGGATCTCTGTGGCTGTAGGTCATGGCCCAGAAATGACAGCTTTAGTTCAGCCTGCAAGCCCACTGCTGATCAAATCAAATGGTGAAAGCAAGTATCAGCCTATTATGTACAAAGATTATATAAAAAACCAGCAAAGCACTACTAAGAGAGGCAAGAGTGCTTTGCATGAGATAATGAACTCCTCAGACAACAAATAGACTATTTTATTTGAGTATCAATCTTCTACAAATTCTTGCTTTTACCAAAATTCTTTGGTCAATAAGGTCTACGAGTTTGTATTTTTCTATTTCAACCTCTACCATAAGTTGTGTTTGATACGTGTGATGTGCAAGATAATATTGCAGCTTGTAGTAGATTACAGTCAAATGGTATTTGTGTATCCGCAGATTTTAGCTAGCAGTCTGTTTGAAATGTTGTTTGCACATAATTTCATAATGTATCATTTTGTGATTGTATCATAAAATTGAAGGTGATGTTAAGAGATAGGCTGACAGTGAATTTCCCAAATAGTCTATTTTGATGTTGCTATTTGTATTTTGTCCCTCTTTCAAAGAGTTACACATATAGGCTAAGTGCTTCACAACCACAAGAATAAATAAAAGAACATTGCCACTCTACGGTTCCTAGGAGTATCAAACTGGTAAGCTACACTATGAAAGTGTGGGAGGCGGGGTGGTTGAGATGAGAACGAGGAGGATTGTGTCTATCTCTAAGAATCATTTCCGATTCATGCCGGGTCCATCGACTATAAAAGTCGCTCATCTTTTAAGGAGATTGTTGGAGCAGTATAAAGATAGAAAAAGAGACTTACATATGGTGTTTATTTACCTTGAAAAGATATACGACAAAATATCAAGGGAGGTTTTATTGCGATGCTGGGAGGTTAGAGGAGTACATGTGGCTTACATTAGAGCAATCAAAGACATATATGATGGAGCCAAGACTCAAGTGAGGACAGTAGGAGAAAAGTTGGGGCACAACCCAATCGAGAAGGGGTTGCACCATGAGTCATCTCTTAGCCCGTTTTTATTTGCCTTGGTGATGGACGAATTTACATGACATATTCAAGGAGAGGTACTGTTAGCTCCTTAGATATGTCGGTTTATGTATGGCTCAGTCATGGCAAGGGTTTGGTATGTGCAATTGGAGGTACTATTAGCCCCTTAGACAAGTCGACTTATGTGAGTTCAGAAGCAACATGATGCCAGTGTGTTTGTGCAAGTGAATGCTAAAGGTGCCTTGATGGAGGCAAGACATGAGTGAGCAGACTTGACAAATGATGGTGGCATGTAGGCATGTCAGCCTAGTGACAAGACAGTGTCAAAAGTGACACTTAGGCTCCTTGAGAGAGGTAAGTGTGATGGGTTTTGGGCAAATAACATAGCATGGAAAAGGGGTGTCATGACTCGATGTCATGATGCCAAGGCAAGCAATCTCATGGATTAGGCTGAGGTAGGTAGAGTTGGCATAACATGCGCGCATAGGCATTGTCTTTGACAATGGTATTGGGCGTTCGATAGTGACAAAGGCATGGCACATTGGCATGACGCAGGTATACAGGCGTGGGCAGTTTAAAGTGACAAAAACCGCCCGGTGACAGGGACAATGGTGTAAGTTATTTACAAATGATATAGTACCAATAGACGAGACATATGATGGACTTAACAATAGGCTAGAAGTATTGAGGAAAACTCTAAAGTCTAAAGTTGTTAGGCTGAGCATGACTAAAATAGAGTACATAGAATGCAAGTTCAGGAAGCATCACATGAGTGGATAAGTGAGGACACACAAGTCAACCCCAAGAGAGAAAGTTTCAAGTAACTTGAGTCTATAATCTAAGGAAATGAAGAGATCGACAAGGATGTTACACATTATATAGGATGTGAGATGGATGAAATGGAGGCTCGCATCCAGTGTCCTATGAGATTAGAATGTGCCACAGAGACTGAAAGGTAAGTCTTATAGAGAGGTTATTAGACCAGCTATGTTGGATGGGGCAGAGTATTGGCCAGTCAAGAACATACACATTAGAAGATAAAAGTAGCATAAAGAGATATGCTTAGATAGATGTGTGAGCACATAAGCATGGATAAAATTAGGAATGAGAACAGGACAGTAGAAAATCTCCGCAGAAAAATTAATACCTTGGTCGTCATGGGGAGTGGTATGTATAGAGCTTTCAAGGATACTAAAGCGGCTTATGTGAACTTATTGAGAAGTACCATGACCTCGGGCTCTCGCATGGCAAAGAGATATCCAGATTGGAGGAGGAAAAAAGAAAGATAGCTGAAGAGCTGAGGCGAAGGCTAAACTTAGAGACTTAGTTCACTAATGATCTTTCATGATCAAAGGCCAAAGTAGGGCCATGACTAAGAGTTTGTAAGAAATGAAGGCATCTGTCTGTGCTAAGGATTAGGAGAAAGCCGCACTCAAATCTTCTAATGCTAAGTTGGGTGTCTAGAGCGGAAGGTTGAAACGGAAATATAGAGATTCTAGTTTGTGAGACAATGTTTGATCTTCTAAAGGAGATCGCTAATAGAGAGGTTGAGGATGGATGCCCTGGAAAATGCAGAGGCAGCTATGAAGCAAGCCCGCATCAACTCGAGAATCCCTCTCGACGACTCGCAAGATGACTTCGAGGAGGATGTGCAAGATGGGGACTCTGATAAGGAGAGCCGAAAAGAAGAGAATGAGGATGATTTAGCTCGCACCTCTCCATCTCCTCAACCGGCCACCCTGAATGGCACAACGCCTTCGACTTCAAGGGTAGAATCTATTCAGACCACCAAGCGTCTACAAGATCTGTTGCCTCCTGAGCCCCTTTAATTTTCTTACCTTCAAACTCTTTATATTTTTGCAACCAAGTGATCGTCTTGTACATATTTCAGGCTTTTATGCCTTCGATTAATGAAAATTGCTTTCATTTATATTTGAGTCTTTTCTTCTGTAAATTTGCTTCCGTTTATTTTAAGTCTTACTTTCTGTATCTGCACACAGGGATAGATGACCCATTGATTGATGTGTGATGTAACGAATAAACTCAAAAGTTTTTCAGAAGCTAGATAATAAGGATAATGTGTAGCCTTTGATAAATTGGATGCGCCAATTGTTTCGATGCGAGTGAAGAATGATGCCTCATTCCTACATAAAGGCATATTATACTGTCTGTGCTGTAAAGCTATTTGGGCACTTAATGAATATGAATCGGCCATGCAAACTAGCTCTGTAAGAAAATACGCTAAGTGTTGAGGCATAGTAAGTTGTAAGGAAGATTTTATTAAATAATTGAAAAAATTAGCCATAATAAGGCGCTCAATACATAGAGTTGCCGGCCACAATCGAGTGCTCAATACATAGATTTGGCTCTAAGCACTTAAATTCTCTTTTGGCTATCTTGGCTTATGTTCAATCTCTATTGGACTTTGCTTACAATGAAGTTCTACTTCTTACAAAGGAGTTGCCCATTCACTTTGTGCTTACAAAAAGTCCCCAGTGTGAGTGTATCTTTAAATGCATCTATTTTTCTTCTCCACAAATATATTCCAGTGTGTAGTTATAGGCAGTCCCCGGTATTTGAGCAGTCCCCAATTTTTTTTGTTAAGGCACATTTTCCTCCCCCACCCCCCCCCCCCCCCCCCCCCCCGTATTTGGGTGTGAAATATGAAGATCCAAACATAGGGAGTCGACTCTTAGTTTATCTTTCCTCGCTCCATTTTCTATAATAAGGAAGTGGAAGGGACATGAAGATGCAACTTAAAGATGAAGACAACACTAGCTTTTACGCTAGACTTATCGGCCTAGATTTTGGAGCATCTAAGGCTCAAGTGTTTGTGGATGATTTTTATCATCATTCAGTCCAGCTAGGCGTATCATCTAAAAGTGTTAGTATAATCATAATCCAATCAAAATACTTAAAGGAGAGAGACAGAGGGAATAGGATAAATCATTCAATTAGAAATAGTATCTCTTCAACTTGGCTATAGTCTAATTGAGTGGAAGTAGCTTTAAATCCAACGTAATTTAATTTCAAGCTGGTAAGTCCCCATTCCTAATACTTCTGCAACTAGGAAGAGTATTTCCTAGTTGGACCCAAGCTTACCAGCATTGCGCTCTTGAGTCCCTTGCAAAACTCTCCGTAGTAAATAATCATGTATATTGATACTCCGGAATTTAGCTTTCTTATTGAGGTAGTTTTCTTCCTTGATTATTCAATTGAGTAAGCATACCAAAGACTTCGTTCGCCTACTTCTACCGAAATCAAAGCCTCTTATCCATAAACAAGGAAGAATAGAGTCTCCCGAGTGCTATTTTTATATCTTTATTCAAGAAGCCCATAGGATAGTGGGAAGCTCTTCTGGCCACTTTCCTTTGGTTGCCTCGAGCCTATTCTTTAGATAATCAATTATCACATGGTCAGATATTCAACCTGTCCATTTGCACTTAGGTGTTAGGGTGATGAAGCTATTTCTTGATCCCCCCATTTTGGAAAAAACTTGGTGATCTTTATGCATACGAACTATGGTCCATTGTCATAAGGGATCTTATTAGGCATAATGAAGTGACAAATGATGTTCCTTAAGATGAAGTTGATGACTACCTTTTCTCTCATTTTGGAGAATGCACCTGCTTCTACCCACTTAGAAATATAATCAGCTAATCGTTTATTTGCCCTCGTGATGGATGAATTGATGCGGAGTATCCAGGGAGAAGTGCTGTGGTACATGTTATTTGCAGATGATATAGTGTTGGTGGATGAGACACGCAGAGGTGTTAATGAGAAGCTGAAGGTGTGGAGGCAGACTTTATAGTCTAAAGGCTTTAGGCTAAGCAGAACAAAGACAAAGTACATGGAATGCAAGTTCAGTGACGAACCTGTTGAGTCGGATGTAGAAGTGACGCTTGATTCCCAAGTTATTCCTAAGAAAGAAAACTTCAGATATTTTGGCTCAATCCTTCAAGGTAATAGGGAAATTGATGATGATGTCGCATACCGTATAGGAGTAGGTTGGATGAAGTGGAGACTGGCTTTCGGTGTGCTATGTGATAAGAGAGTGCCACTTAGGCTTAAAGGCAAATTCTATAGAGTTTTTGTTAGACCAGCTATGTTGTATGGGGCGGAGTGCTGGCCAGTCAAGAACTCGCACATTCAGAAGATGAATATGGCAGAAATGAGAATAGTTAGGTGGTTGTGTGGTCACACTAGGATGGACAAGATTAACAATAAAATTATTTCTGACAAGGTGAGGTGGCCCCAGTGGCCGAGAAGATGCAAGAGACGAGGTTGAGATGGTTCGGACACATGAGGAGGGGGAGTGTTGATGCCCCGGTAAGGAGGTGTGAGAGGTTGGCAGTGCTGGGTCTACGGAGAGGTAGAGGTAGACCGAAGAAGAACTTGGCCGAGGTGATTAGACATGATATGGCCCAGATCCAGATCACCGAGGACACGACCCTAGATAGGAGGGCGTGGAGGTCGAGGATTAGGGTAGAAGGTTAGGTAGTAGTCGGTTGTCTTCTCTCTCTTTTCTCTCTAGTATTGCTAGTACCTATTATGTTGGATATGATGCAGTTTTCTCATTGTATTTAACATGATATTGTTGTCTTGATTTTCAAACTGTTTTCAAAATAAATTCATTTTCATAGCCGAGGGTCTATCAGAAACAACCTCTTCACCTTGGTGGAGGTAAGGTCCGCGTACATCCCACCTTTCCCAAACCCTACATATGAGATATACTAGGTATGTTGTTGTTGTTTGTAATACAAGCATATATCGTACCTGAACGGGCGCAGTTTGAAGTCTATGTCCATCCTCTGTTTCATGAACGACCACGAAGACATGACCGAATGAAGTGGCTCGGCTTGCTAGTGGAGTAAGTGGCGTAGTGTTGGCACTTGTCATATTTCTTGACAAATGCTCTAGCATCTTCGCCTATCTCTGGCCAATAATAACTGGATGTAATCATCTTCTCCGCCAAATAATTATTCTCTGAGTGATTGTCGCACTCCCCTTTGTGAACTTCTCTCATTACGTAACTAACTTGCCCAGGGCCCAAACACTTTGCCAATGGGCCGCTGTACATAGGGGTGCTTATCGGTCGGTTCGGTTCGGTTTTAGACCTTATTGGTTTTGACTATCGGTTTTCGGTTTTTAAAAGTGCTAAACCAATATGCAAACCGATAAGGTATCGGTTATCGGTTTTCGGTTTATCGGTTTATCGGTTTATCGGTTTTAAGTTCTTATCAGTTTGGTTTTCGGTTTAACCATTAAGAAACTTAGGCCTACCAATTTTAATGATTTGGTTATGTTCTACGTTCTTCTTTCTGTCTGCATTTGTCCTAGTAATTGGCTGTAGTGCAAACTATCTATGTACTTGATAATATTCAGTCAGTAAAATCATACCTTTAGAAGAAGTAGTTCAGCGTTACATTTCTCTTTATGTCGAAGTTTTTTTTACGCTCAAGTAGTAAATGTGGAGTCTTATACTAAGAAACATGTAAGCATGACATGAAGATGTATCCGGAGCTGAACAGATTCATTAACTAAACAAGATCACTTGTCAAATTGAGAAGTGGATGGATCAGCTCAGGATTAATGTCGGATCACATAGACTTGCATATGATCATATAGGATCCCAAGTAAAAGTTGTGGGATCCTGATTGGAGGATTTTTAAAAATGCACTTTCGATAGTAAATTTTAAAACTTCTTTGCTATTATGAAAATCTTATTAATTTGTCAATTGTTGAAGTTCTTTTGTACTTTCTTAACTTGTTTGAGCTCTGCCGCTCTGGTCCATCCCATTACTAACTTTTTTTTATCAAATATTACACCTCTTATATATATATTTGCTTGGATTTTATTGTTTCACTACGAACCTATCATGGAGCCCTAGGATGATCCTATCTAGAATCTCTATTATAGAAACACCCCTGGTACATTTGTTGGTTTACTTACTTGGCCCTCCTATATGTCGTAGATTCGTGAAGGACTGCATTATAATCCTTACTTCCCTGGTGGAGCTATTGCAATGCCTAAAATGCTTAATGACAGTGCTGTTGAGTACGAAGATGGTATCCCTGCAACAGAAGCTCAGGTTGGATTCCTTTGTCACTTGGCTGGAGCTGCCGTGTCCAGTTTCACAGGCGTGAGCTATACTAATCTTTTCAATATAAATAAGCTAATTTTTCCTTATATGTTTTATTGTAGATGGGGAAAGATGTGGTATCATTTTTGTCTTGGGCTGCTGAACCAGAGATGGAAGAGAGAAAACTGGTTTGTTGTTTTTAGTATTTCTACAGATTATTATCTACTTATGTGTTATTAGGTGGTAGTTTCTAATATATTTGTATTTCACTACAGATGGGCTTCAAGTGGATATTTACACTGTCCCTTGCACTACTTTAAGCTGCTTATTATAGGCATTTGAGGTGGTCTGTTCTCAAGTCATGGAAGCTGGTCCTTGATGTTGTCAACTAAGAACATTTCCTATGCTAATGCTTGTTGAAGGGCTTGAGCATTCAGTATTTGGAATGAGTTTGCAACAATTTCAAAGTACAACACAAAAATGAAATTTGACAATGGGAATGAGTTTGTGAAACAGCTTTTCGAGTCTTCTAAGATACATTCTGTGTACGAATAGTAGCTGATCTTCCAATCATGATATCACAAATTCACCAGCTAACAACAAAATCATGTACTGGTAACAGCCACAGGAAGAACTACACTCAGATGTGAAAAAGATAAAAAAAGAAGAAGTGTAAAAGTTCAACAATTTTAAAGTAAGAGTAAAATTGCTTCAGAACAAAGCAGAAACAGAACAATAGCTGATCCAATCAAACTGCTGTAACAATTTTTAAATTGCAGCAGAACAGAATAATAGCAACAACAGCAAACTTTAAACAGAACAACAGAGCAGTAACCAAGCAGAAACATAACAACAGCTGATCCGAATAAAATTACAGTAACAATCTTTAAACTGCATCAGAAGTCAGAACAGTACAGTAGCAACAACAACAGACTTTAAACTGTTGATTCCAAATAGAACAACAGCAGATTCGGAAAAAAAAATTACAAAGCAGGCAGCAGTAAATTCTAACAGTTATGATGATGCAACATAGACCATCCACCAAACAATCTAGTTAAATCCAGAAATTGATGATTAATTGAGCTCAATCCTTGCACGCTCCATGCGCTCCAAACAACGGTTGTGTTGATGCAAGATAGGTTTTGTGCCGGTGTTTCGCAGATGGTAACGAACCTGAGTGCCACAATAAATGCATTTCACAGTGCACCATCCATCCTGACTCTCTTCAACTGTTTCAAAATAACGCCAAATATGTGATCGACAATAAAGACGAATAGGAAGTTCAGGCATGGTTCCACCTATTTAACATAACAAGAACTAGGTTATAACTAGGAAATCAATTCAAGAAACCAACTTGGAAAAATAATTAAACAAACCAATTCAAGAAACCAATTAAACAACTAAAAGTAGCAAGTTATTCATGTGTTTAGTATACATAGGAAACCAATTCAAGTATTCAACAATCCAATAGGTGTAGAAGCTTACTAGGAAATAAAAGTTAACAAGTTCTTTACGCATTAACTTAACAAGGTTCCAACTCAAAACTACACATCACCAATGCAAGGTTTTCTCCCAAGTTTGGAAAAATCTAATAAAAATATATATTAACACGTCAAACAACAAATATATAGAATAAACTACTTAAAAAATAAAATACAACAAAAAAATCAATTACATACCTTATTCTAGTTTTTCTAAAAAATCTAAATCTTCTTCAATACTTACGGGAAATGATTCACTCCGAAGCAAATCTTGAAGGCACACTAGAGCTTGGACTAATTTATGAGTCAATGAACTCCTAAATGAATCAAGAACGCGCCCCTCGTACTAAATGCACATTTGGATGCCACACTTGAAATAGGAATAGCAAGCACATCCCGAGCCATCTCGGCAAGAATAGAGAATCTAGGTGAGTTTACTTTCCACCAATGTAATATATTAAAGTCTGCTCTTTCAATTTCAACATCTTCTGCAAGATACTTTTCCAATTCTGTTTTAGTATCTACACCTCCAGCACCTGCTTTATGTCTCCTTATTTCATCAAAGAATTCTACTAAATCAGGAGCTCCTGAACTAGAAGTTTCCACAATGTCTAATGAAGAGCCTGGCAAAGATGAAGTAACTTTAATACCTTTATCTGTTGAAGAGGAGCTTGCAAACTCATTAAACAACGAAGTCATGTATGTATGCACTTCCTTTTCAACAATTGGCCCTTTGTCTCCAAACATCCTCCCAAGTGCAAAACTAACAATAGTAAACTTGTGGCGAGGATCCAAACACATGAAATGAAAATTATCTTATTCATATTTTCTGGTTTACCCCAATACTTGTCAAATTTTTCCTTCATTTTCGCTACCATTGAACCCAAAAGTACATCTTCACTTGCTATCAATCGTTTCAAATAAATAGCAACTTGACAAATTTGAAGAAAATGATTATTTGATGTCACATAAAGTGATCCAGAAACTTTTAAAGTGAGACTGTAAAAGAGTTCAAGAAATTTAGCAGTTCTCTTTATATTCTCCCAATCAGTAGTCGAAAGTTTACCTTCAAGAGTTCCATCTACAGAATCAACAAACTCAAGATGATGTGACAAGCCAATATCACGATCCGCATAATCTGCAATTGCACTTTCATATTCAATAGCCCTGGAAAACATGAAGTAAGTAGAATTCCACCTAGTAGGAACATCCAAGCATAAAGATTTCTTAACAAGATTTTCATATTCACAACATTCCTAAAACTTTTTCCACCTAGAAGGAGATTGCGTAATATATCTAACTGCTTGCCTAATACGTTCAATATAGACATATGATTTTTTTATACCATATTGAACAACAAGATTAATAATATGAGCCATACATCTCATGTGAAGGTGTTGACCATTCATAAAATTAGTCCCCCATTTAGTTAATTGCTTAGAAAACTCTCTTGCTGTCACATCATTTGAACTAGCATTATCAATTGTGATAGTAAAAATCTTTTGTAAACTCCACTCAAACAAACACTTAGCAGTAGCTTTTGCCATATCCTCACCTCTATGACTAGAAATTGGACAAAAGTTAAGAATCCTCTAATGCATAGTCTGTTCCTTATCAATCCAATGTGCGGTAATATACATATAATTAATTCTTTGTAAGGAAGTCCATGTATCAGTTGTAAGACATACCCTTTGTTTGGCTTCTTTAAAAAAATTAATCGAAATAATTTTTTCCTCATTGAAAAGATCAAAACAATCCTGAGTCATAGTAATACGGGAAGGAACCCAAATAGTAGGTTGTGCCACTTTCATAAAGTGTCTAAAACCTTCTTTTTTCAACAAAACTAAAAGGAAGCTCATCAACAATTACCATACGACATAAAGCCTTCCTACACTCTTCTTGATCAAATTTCCAAGAAACTACAGCAACATCACCTTTAGTACTCCCTGAAATTGCTTGAAATGCTAGTTTTGATTGATTTGTTGCATGTTTATAAGGATTCTTTGGACATTTGTTGATATGAGTTAGCATAGAAGTTGTACCATGGTCTTTAGTGTAAGTAAAATATTCATGTTGGCAATATTTACACTTTGATTTATTGTTTCCTTCTTCATTAACAGTTTCTTCAAAATGATCCTACGCACGAGACCTGTGTTTCCTTTGTTTCCTTACTTTTGACTGAGCAGAATCAACTTTACTAGTCGCATTCGAATTAGAAGCTCCACTCTCATCAATCACTTTATCTTTTATTAGATTTTCAGCCATGTGCACACTGAAATTAGTAAGCAAAATAGCACAAACTTTATTAAAATAGTTAAATCTCAGTTTCATTAGCCTAGTATGAAACATGAATTATGCTAAGCATCAAACAAAACTTATGCGCACAACACATTCAAATTATATAATTCAAGAACTGAGATGAGAAAAATTGAGTAGCTTACTCGAAAGTTGTAACCTTGCAAGGACTTGGGCTGCACAAAAGTCATAAAAAAAATTTAGTCAAATAAGGAAGATTGAAAGTAAGAAATGGTCTGTGAGAAATCGAGAAAGAAAAAGAAGATGAAGGTAAATCGAGAACGACTGATTGAGGAAAAAGATTAAGGGAAATCGAGAAAGAGAAAGAAGATGAAGAGAAATCGAGACTTAGTGACTTACATAGCTACAGTGAAGGTTGAGGTATCGTGAAGGACTGAAGGTTCAAAGGAAAGCTGCATGAAAGTTGAAACTTGAAATGAAAGACTTAGGGTTACTAAAATGACTTTATATACTATAAGGTTAAATATGTAATATACTTATACCTTATCGGGTTATCGGTTAAACCATTAAGGAATTAGGTGAAACCGAGCCCCGAACTGATAACCCAATATCAAAAAAAATTATATCGTTATCGAACCATTAACCCAATAAATTGATACCAATAACCCATTAATTTTTTATCAGTTCGGGTTAATGGGTAAAACCGAAAAATGAACAGCCCTAGCTGTACATTCTCCTGTAGAGTTCACCGTTCACAAGGAAATAACAAGTAGCTTGAACCCTTAGCTTTCACACCTCTTTCTTGTCTCTAGGCAGTGTACTGTTTAAAAATTAGAAACAAACTTGTTGTGCCAATCCCATGTAGTATGGACGATGTTTACCTCATTTCAAATCCAGCCGATAGTTGAATCAAACAATGAACGACTGAATTTTTCCTGGAGTAAGAGATTTCAGCCACTGACCCAAGGTTGGCAGAGCGCCTGCCTCCCTATTTTAATTGTGCGGAATTTGGAAAGTTATCCACTCTTGGAATTGAGATAGAAGATTATTTATCTTGGCTAGAAATTGAAGCATTCGTGGCTTTCAAGCTGTGAAGTCCCGATGTTTCTGACTTACCACGAGCTGAGAGTCACTTTTTAGCTCTATCTTTTCAACTCCTAGCTCTTTAGCTAGTTCGAGCCCTACAACTACGACCTTATATTTAGCCTCATTGTTAGTTGCAAAATATAATTTAATAGTATAGCGTAATTTCTCACTTGTTGGAGCAATAAGCACCATACCGAGTCCAGCCCTATTTGTGTTGGAAGCATCGTCCCTATAGTGGGTCCAAATTTGGGGTCTGGGCCTTTCATAAGTTTCTTCTCTTTCTTTGCTTTCAAAAGAATTTTGGTACTATATTCAGATATGAGGTTAGCTAAAACTTGAAACTTGATGGAAGTGCGAGGTTAATGGTTGATATCATATTAGCTCAACTCCACTGCCTATTTTGCTAACTTTCTGAATTATTCGGCCCTGTGTAATATACTATGAATAGGAAATGAAGTGAAAACAACTATTGTATGGCATTGAAAATACGGCCTAAGTTTCGTAGTCACCACTAATGCAAGTGCCAACTTTTCTAGATGAGGATATCTAGTTTCTACATCAAGTAAAATTTTGGTTATGTAATAAATTAGGTATTGTTACCTTGGTCCTCCCAGACAAGGACTACATTTACAGCAACTTCGAAAACTGCTAGGTAGATCAGCAACACTTTGCCATCACGAAAGCCTAGTGTTTTAACTCCTTCAAGACCTGCTGACACTCCGATGTCAACTCAAAGTCTTTTTTTACAACTGAGAAGAACTTGTGGCATCTTTCAGACGATCTTGATTTGAATCTGCTAGGTGCTGCTACTCGGCTTGTCAGGCTCTGAAACTTTTTGGTCTCCTTTAGCACCTCTGATATCTCTTATATAGCCTTTATCTTCTCTATATTAGCCTCGATCCATCTTTCAAACATGATGAAACCAAGAAATTTGCCGAACCAAACTCCGAACGCGCACTTCTCCGGATTCACCTTCATGTTATATTGTCCAAGTGTTGGAAGGTTTTTCTCAAGTGACCTAGATAATATTTGGCTTGTAAAGATTTAACAAACATATCATCTATGTACACTTTCATTGTCTTCTCGATGAGATCCTTAAACATTCGACTGACCAACCATTGATAAGTTGCCCAGGTATTTTTGAGTACGAAGGGCATGATTGTATAAAAAACTGTCCCTTGATATGTGATAAACGACGTCCTATCTTGATCTTCCGGTCCATAAATATCTTTTATATCTAGAGTACATCTAGAAAACTTAAGAAATCATGTACAACCGTTGCATCGATAAGTTGATCGATGTGAGGCAACGGAAGTCTCTATTTTAAAAAGAAGAATTGGGACTCGCTTGGGGCTCGCCCGGGGTGAGGCACTCGTAAAACGTCCTTGGACTTTCATGGAGGGGTCTTGCCTCGTGAGGCTTATGCCTCAAGTTCCTGGGCTTACGTCCTAGACGCACTGAACGCCTTACGCACAGGGCTCTCCCTACAGTTCTCCTGCAATTATGTCTAGTTAGCGTTGTGATCCCCCAAAATCGCTTTATTAACCATTGTCTCTTTACAAATACTCTTCACCAATCATATATTAGAAGTCGAGAATATTAAAACTCATGATAGTTATAGTATCAATTATATTGCAGATTGCCACTAAGAATGAGATGATATTGGATTATGACATAAACCTTTTATCTAAATTCTATTCATGTATTACCTATTTCTAAGTCTTCATTATTTAATCTTCCATTTTTTCTCTATTTAACCTCCATTTTGCTAAATAACTCTCCTTCTGTGTTTATGAGGTACAAAACTTATCAATTTTATCGTTAAGTAATAGCTAGTAACTATCTATATACAACTATATTCATATATTATTACTTTTGCTATGTATTATACTATATGTTGCGCTCTTTGTCAAATTTTCAATTTGTTAAACAAGTGATGCTATAGTTTTATCTGTGAGTGATTCTCGTGAAGTACTTAATTATTTATATTTATCAAAACTTTTGTTCTTTGTCAAAGGGAAATTTCAATTGTGAAAAGACTGATATTGACGAGAAAATTTTAAACTATAGTATAAAAACTATTCTTTATTCATTTACGAGATCTACATGACAATTATTTTTATCTAGAAAAATATGTTTTTACTTTTGCTTTTTAGGTTGTTCTGATTTTGTGCGTAATTTATGTATCATGATATCTTATGTACATTGGTGTTATCAAGATCGAAGAATTGGATATTATTTTAATATATTTTTGTAATATATATCTATTTGATACTATTTTGAAATTTTTATAAATTCATAATATTTAAAGATCTGTGGGGCTTAAGCCCCGTGCCTCGAGGTTTGAGGCTTGCCTCGTCCTAGATAATACGCCTCGCCTCACACCCCGTCTCTGAAAACACTGACAGAAGTGAATCTTTAGGGCAAAGCTTTGGTCAAATAGATATAGTCAATGCACAATCTCCATTTCCCATTTTTCTTAGGCACTACGAATACGTTTCCCAGCAAGTCGGGACACTTAACCTCTCGAATTAATCCATTATCAAGTTATCTGGTAACCTCTTCGTCTATAACCTTCTTTCTGAACCCTGTGTTTTTTTCCTTTCTTCTGCCTAGCTAATCGGAGGGTGAAAAGGATCCACATTGAGTTTGTGTGTTACTATCTCTTGATCTATCCCAACCATATCAGGATGTGGCAGAGCAAAGCAAAATAAATTTTCTTTTAAGAATGAAATAATTTTCCCCCGGACTTGGAATCTAACTCTAAACGAACATATATTTTTATTTTAGGTAGATCTTTAAACAAACTAACATTATCCAATTCTTCGATCTTGAGTCTTTGGCTATTTGCTTATCGGGTTCGCTAATATAAGCCAGAATCTAAGCGAACTCCCAGCCTTCTGGTTCTAGCATCTCTTTGGGCATGAGTGTTGGGTCACTGGAAGATTTTAGTGTCTGTAGTTTCTATTCGAAGGCGCTTGGTGGGACGGCGCGACTTTTCACAGCCACCGAATAACACTCATGAGCACTCCTTTGCTTAACTATGATCTTTCGAACCCCCTTAGGAGTTGGAAACTTTTTCACTTGATGCAAAGTCGTCACTCATGAGCACTCCTTTGCTTAACTATGATCTTTCGAGCCCCCTTAGGAGTTGGAAACTTTTTCACTTGATGCAAAGTCGTCGGCACTCGCCGCTATCGTGTTGATCTATGCCCTTCTAAGTATGAAATTGTAATCTATGTCCCCAGCTAGAACTTGAAACACAATTTCTTTGGTAACACCTTCAGCATAAGTGGTAAGAGTGATCTAGCTGAGTATCTTCTCGCTTGAATTATTGAACCCAAAGAGTACAGTTGAAGTCGGGATGACTCTATAAGTACAAGCTTGATACCCAACTGATAAACACACAACATAATCACCAGTGCTGATGCGGGAACAACTTTCCATCTATGTCCACTTCTCCAAAAATGATCTCATCTCTTGTATAATCATCTTGGCTTCACTTATCAGAGGTAAAAGTTATTCCGTCGACATCTAAGCCACCAAAAATCACATTCAATGTTCTTCTCCGAGAACACTCTCAGGGGGATAGTCACCGCCTCTGTTCTTAGCAAACATCTGCTTAACCTTATTGGTCAGTAGTTCCTTCAGCAAACCCTTTTGGAGCAGATGAGCTACTTCAAAGTGTAGTGCTTTGCACTCTTCGGTTGTGTGGTTGTGGTCTCTGTTGAAGTCACACCACAACTTATGATCTCTCTTACTTGGATCCATTCGTATGTCTTTTGGAAACCTTATTTTCTTATCCCCAGAGTTCTTTAAACAATCACAAGCTCAGATGTTCACATTGAACTTATACTCTGAAATCTTGGGCATTTTTTTGATCTTTAGGTACCAACGAAAGCCTTAATGTCTCCCTTCGACTTGGACTGATATGACGTCTTCTTTCATATCCATGACTTGATTGCCAAGGAAACTCGTATGAATTAAATTGACTATTCGAATTTCGGTGCTCACGCTCGCTCTTTGTTGAAGATTCCGGGCAGCAACTACGCTCTCTGTTATAATTATCAAACCTCAAATGTTTCTCTTCTAGTCTTATTTTTGTTCAGCACCTACGGTATATGTCATCCCATGTTGCTGGAGGGTGTTCCCATAAGTTATCTTTTAGCTTCTTGCAAGCCTCCGAACTTTTGCCACTCAAGTTGTTAGCAAAAGCAAATATTGCCTCTTTTTCTTCTATACTTGGTAAAGTCATATGTTCCTCTGAAAGCGATCCATGAACTCTTTAAGTGAATCAAACTCGCCTTATTTTAATGTCAAAGATATCCTCAACTATCTTCTCGAGCTTCTGAGCGCCCGTTTTGGCTTTAATGAGTGGCTCAGCCATTTCATCTAACGAACTGACTGATCTCTCAAGTATAAGTGAATACCAAGTTAAAACCCCTTCCGTAAACATCTCTCCAAATACTTTCAATAGTATATACTCGATCTCCACTTCTTTCAAATCATTTCCTTTGACTGATATTACGTATGCAGTTATTCCATTATACTTGGCTAGGTTAGGCATCTTGAACCTTTTTGGGGCATGGGGCAGCACTTACTTTATATGGTTGTTTTGTGTACTTCTTGATATCCATAATTTTTATCACTTTTGGTGCCCCCGGGATTCACTCCATCATATCTGTAAACTCTTTGAACATTTTCTCCAGCGTCTCTTTTAATAGATCCAACTTTCCTGACTCCGCTACTATGGCAGCTGTTTCTGACCCCCCCACCTCCCCCTCGAGTCGGTACCACCTAGAGGTCCTCCTATTATGGTGCCCTGAGGAACCGAAGCCGAAGTGCCTCCGACGCGAATTGCTAGAGGTGCAGCTGTCCCGCGGTTAATGCTCCTGAACAAAACTTGCAGAGCATCGCACACTTCTTTATTTATGACTGCCTGTTCGGCGAAAACCCTATCCTACTCTGCTATCGCAATGTGTTGTTGCCTCATAAAATCTATAAGGACGGACTTCTAGGAATTGGATCCGATATAGACACAGCTTTTCTATTTTTACGAGCTCCTGAAGTTGAATTATCCTCTAAATAGGCAAGATTGATATTTGGTCCCCACAGAGGACTACAAATTGTATGCCCTTAGGTATTTAGGCATAACGGATGTGAATCTGGGCTCGGTTTAATAGATTGAACAATAGATTATGAATAAACGATAATCAAATGACAATAATACTAAGCAAGAATGTAGTAAAAGCAAAGGGAAGAGGAAATCTTATTGATTGAAGGATATGAATAGCGTCAGTAAGGACAACAATCCGCAACATCAATGAGCAAATAAAATAGTAGAGTAACATTATTTTTATATGTAATATCTAAGGGACACAAATAAGGGGGAAATGAAGTATTTATAGTTTGAGTTTCCTAGTACAAGTAAACTACCTACTCACACGTCTCTAAACAGCTCATACATGTCGTTAGGATGTGATAAGCTTGGCCCCGACGACAGCGCAATTTTTTGGGGGTCGGATCCTTCCGCGCGAGTGTCCGTCTTGATCTACCAGGAGACATGATCATCCGTCCTCTAAATGGTTGATCCCTAGCGGTTGCCAATTGAGCTACCTACGTGCCATCTAAGGGCGAGTTGCCATAGTATATTACTCTGTTCATGTCACGTATCTGAACACTTGACAACGAATGTCCTGTCCAATTTTTATCAATACAAGAAAGTATAGTTTATGATCAAAGGACTGACTTTATTGTGTGACTCATAATTCATTCTATCGACTATTATTAGAGGTAAATTGTTGTTGATTTTTCCTTTAAGCATTTTAGGAAGTAAGGATCTGCTTAATGGATGTTGCCTTATATTTTAAAAGAAAAAAGATTTATTTTAAAAAAAATATTTATAAAAAAGAGTACAATTTGTAATATAAACAAATCTCTCTCTTTACCCAAGCTCTAAGGAGGTAAAGAAGTATCAAATGTTTTCAGGAGAAACTTGGAAAAATAGGTATAAGATTCATCTCTTTAAAATTCAATAAATGTTCCAGTAGATTATAAACCCGTAATTTTCTTTTGTAACAAAAAGTTAAGTCAACTTCGCCCAAGTATCATGGAAAATCGCTAAACAAGTTTATCTAACACAAAAGTCCCTTAACTTTGCGTCTTCTCCTAAGTTGTCTTACATCGAGATCTAAAATCTTCTCTTAAACTAGGCCTTTCTAAGAGCTGAAATAGAATTGACTACATAAGTTTATACATTTCTAACTTTCACATTGCGTTTTCAAAACAGTTAAGACCATCTTTTACAAGTTAATATATAATATGATATGCACATCTTACATGAAATACTTCAATGACGAGTCCAAGTGTGTAGGATTTTCATGCTCGCTCTTGTCAAATTCTATGATAGTTTATGATATCGTCCCACAGAGATTGGATATTCTTTGCTACATACTTGTAATATCTTTATTACTATTTGAGAGAATCAAATTGATGAAAGGTGAGTTTTTTTTTTAATTTCTAATTTACTTAAACTAAACAAACACTTTCATATGATTTTTAATTTAAAAAGAGTTGGGAATCATCGAAATTACTTGGTAATACTTATAATACATATCTCAATTTTGACATCTATTTATCTTAAGAATAATTATTTAGTGCTAATTCAATTATATTTTGCTCACTAAGAAATAATCAATTAATAACACTCCGTGAGGTTATGCATATTAATTGAATTATAACTAGTGATGATTAAACCAAAATATTTTTCTTGCCTGAATTATGCTTAAAAGTAGTAAAACTTCGTGAGAATATTTTCATTAAAAATCAATAATCTTGGCTACGACAATTCCTCCGTGAGAATTAAAATTGAAGCAAGTAAGACTATGGACTTGGAATAATAGTTTTCACTCTGCTATTTTATTCACCGGTTATCATACATTAATTTTGCTCCGTGAGAATTATAAAATTAATATAACAATACCTTAGAGATAAAATAGACGGATATGAAAATAATTATTTAGTAAAAATTATCACTCCAGCACAGTATTAAAATGTGATTAAAAAGTTTCAAGCCAAGCATGTATTAAGATTGAGATAATTATTATTAATATTATCAAGTTTCATCAACTATCCCAACAAAATAAATTACTCCATTATGGAGTAATAAAAACTTTAAAATTATAAAAATTATGAAGAAGTAGTATTTCTTCTGTTGAAGTGCGGGAAAAGTCTCCCACATCGGTAAAATATGAAGGGCAAAGTGGCTCATATAAGCTTTGGACAATCCTCCCCCTTTGAGCTAGCTTTTGGGGTGGAGTTAGGTCCAAGCTTATGTGGGTGCCCATGTGATGGGCATCCGAATTCATTATGCGCCCGTGTGATGGGCGCCTGGATATTGAAATATATCTTGGTATCAGAGCAGGATGAGATCCTGTGATCGAGCCAGGTTGGTTCCAATTAATTGACTCCTGCACACGATGTTGTCCACGCCCCACCCATGAATGGGTATTGGTCTGGGCGTGCAGGGAGTGTTGAAGTGTGAGAAAAGTCTCCCACATCGGTAAAATATGAAGGGCAAAGTGGCCCATATATGTTTTGGACAATACTCCCCCTTTGACCTTATATGTGCATCTTGCCCCCTCTCTCTCACCGATGTGGGACTTTTCCCACATTTCAACATCTTCTAAAGAAGAAAATTACAAATGCTTAAAATTATAAAAGACAAAGAAAGAAAGAAAAAGAGAGCAAGACTACTTCTTACTTCGGAAAGTTTGGATAAGAAAATTGGATGATTTGCCTTATAGCACATGTGACTATTTATAGAAAAAGTCTCCTGAATGTATTTTCAAAGTAGCCTAGATGCATCTTGCTTTTGCTCTTAGATTAATTTAGCAATTGAGCCTAGATTCATCTTGTTTTTCCTCTTATGTGTTGCTTTTCTTCAATTCACCATTCTTTCTTCTACAAAAAATTCCCCAAATATCTTTGGTGAAAGTTAGGTAAGGTCTTGGTATTTTCCCATAGAAGCAAAGGTGTCTTGAGTTGAAGATTTTTTCATGTGTCAAGATGTCTTGAATTGATGGCTTTTTCTTCCATTTGCACTTTGTTCTTCACCGTAGTAAAATTATAGACACGACTCATCGGTGCTATAATTACACTATGAATACTGTAGTCATTGATGGTCATTCCACTCTTTTTCTTCACTTTTAGTATGTTCTTCTTCCTGTAAAATATGTTAGAAAATTGGGAGAGATGTATATATTTATTCATGTTTTATTTAAAATACTTAATATTTAACTATGAAAATATATGAATAAATTATATCCATCAAATTCCCCCATACTTGAATCTTTGCTCGTCCTCGAGGAAAAAGAACCTTTTTTTTATTACATTTTTTTTTTCAAAATTCGTAATCTTTGTAGGGTATAAAATTTATTCGAGATAAACTTCCTACATCATGCTCAATGCAATTATTCTTTTTTACTTCATCAAATTCATGATTGTATTTTTCTGAATTTTAGCTTGATCAACAAGAACTTGCAGCCTTCTCCCCTTGAATCTTTTAAAATTGATAGAGTTATGATCATGTATTCAGTAAGTATCATAGTCTTGTCTACAGGCTTGCTCGTCATGGTTATCTCCACTAATATAGATTCAATACTGACTTTCAAAATCCTTTTAGGACTTTTTATGGCTTGTAATGTTAGGCTTCATGCTGGTAGGATAAGGATATTTGATAGTGATTGTTCTTCTTCCAGCTTGGAGCAAACATTTCTCAAAATTTTCTCCATTCAGTAATACTTTTTTTTTCGTCAATTTTTTTTTCTTTTTAATTTTTTTTATTTTTTTTGGATATCCCATACATATTCATATATTCACAATATTGCATCATTTTGTAATATTTCTTCCTTTTGGTGATGTTTAATCTTTTTGTAATATTGGTAATATATCATGGTGTAGAAAAAAATAGGATTAAGGCTCAAAGAAGGGTTCTAAAAGGTAAAATATGGATATTTGGATAGAAAATTGAGAGACTTGAATTGTGTATCAAAAGAGGCCTAATTTCATTTTTCAAAAATTAGTATCATCCATTATTTCACCTCGAAAAATATTCAGAGCAAGTTCTAGCCAAGTTTATTGATTTTACCTGCTTTGTGATCATAATTTTTCTCAATTCCAAAGATTCTTTGAGTTGAAGATCTTTGCTCTTTCTTTCACAAAGTCAGCATCATAGACATGAAAAATCATATGGTGAATATAAAAAAATAATATTGAACATAGTGAAAAAAGACCTACAATAAGATCATAAATAAGAAGAAAATAGTATATAATATGAAATATAAAAAATATATAACTATATAATAGACTTTAGAAATAAAATTTATACCAAAATAACCTTCCCCACACTTGAATGTTTCATTCTCCTAAATAAAAATATATTTTTAGAAAAGTTAAAGAAAAGAGAGTGATGAAATGAAGAAGGATCATGTGGTTGGTGATCACGCCCAACTATGCCCTATAAAAGGGACTAAGCGGTCGCAGCAAATATTGCTCGGTACTTCAAGTCCCGAGGTAGAATCCCACAGATAACACTCGAAATCTAGTTGCTAATCAAACTAATTTATCTAACCAATTAACTTCAAAGTTTTGTATCTGTAAGATGGTTTTAATATAACAAAAGTAAATAGCAAATTATTAAGAAATAAATTAATCAAGGATTTAGAAACCTAGGATTGATCTACCCAACTCCTACCTATGTGTTAGAATAATATTTTAACAAATTCAATTTTTCTCTTCCTATTGAACACTTGCTCCAAATTCACAACTATTCACTCCCATGTAATGTAATAGTTGTAACTTTCACTAACCAATTTCCCAATTAATTAATGAAGATACATAGGACTACAAGTATAGTTCACAATCAGGATCAATGGTCATAAATCACCTTATTGACAACCTAAGTAATAACTTGGTTTTAGGTTGAAATATTACTAAGTGTTTAACTCAAACCTATGAATCTATTCCTAAACGAACAAGAATAAATGGGACAATCAATTGGGGGGCCCTTCCAATCAATAGCAAATAAAACGTAAATACTTAGATAGAAAGAATTAACAAGTTTTCATTTATTAAAATCAATATTCGTCACACAGAAGTAATGGAGTGGTTCAATCAACCCTAGAATGGGTAACTTAGCCAGTCATATTCATGATAATCATGTCTATGTAATTCATGAATAATTAAATTATAAAAAGTAAGGAAGAATTTAGGAAAACTCTGTTCTTGAAGTCTCCAAAGCTCTAGCCTCCTTTTTGCTTCTTTCCCCGTGTAAAATTCATAAAGGAGAGAAGAGAAGCTTTTATACCCCGTAGGAAACTAAGCAAAAGTACCAAAAAGTCCTATTATTTTCGCCCACAATTTTCTGCTCCGCGTGGCGCCCGCGTGCCACGCGGACTCACTTTTTTCAGGCAATTCAGCTCACGTGGTGCTCACGTATTTGGCCTAAATGTGCTGAATTTTTTTCTCCACTCCTAAGCAAAGACTCTAATTCTTCCCATGTCACTCGCATGGCACACGAACCACTTGAAATCTTTAATATCTTCACTTTTAACTCCAAAACTTGCACTTTCTTGCTCAATTCACCATGTTCAAGTCCTACAACACCAAACAACTGAATTAGTATCAACTCTTGATAATTTTGCATATAGACTCTTAAATTAACTATCATAACATGGTAAAAACACTTCAAATTATAGGTAAACTAGCCAAATGTCACAACCCCACACTTAGACTTTTGCTCGTCCTCGAGCAACTTATACCTTGAACTCAAGATACACCAAAAAAATTAACACAATGACTTGGGTTTATACATGCACTTAATAAGTTGCATATGCACTCATTATGCTTTATTCGCACGGAATCGATGCCAAGAATATTTAAAAACAATCAAGTGCACAAAATCAATCTCCCAGTCTCACATCAACTCCAGACTCACTCAATAAGTTATACAAGTACTCACCTATTCAAGAGACTAATGAAAGAGCTCGCTTCTTGTAAATCATGTGCTCTTACAATTAATTTCAATTTTAATGAAGGAATTCACACAAGAGAATGAACATGAACGAAAGTTCACATAATAATGAAGCACTCACTCTCAGAAAAGAATTCACATGCAACACAAGACATACCATAAGCTTGCCCTTAGTGTTGGATCACTCGACTAATGTCCATCTACTCGACTAAGATCAACTAGGACTTCTTTTGGTTGTAATGTAGGCAATGAGACGGGTAGGATCTATTTAGGTAATAGTGACTAACCACCACAAGCAATTTAATACACCACAATTAATTCAATTCTTTTTCCTCCCAACCAATCTTTCTTTTAGCAGCACAGAGTCAACCTTTACCAACCTTCTTCTTTAAGCAAAGTAGGAGCTAATGATAGGGACGACTCTTTGTTTTCTTCCATCTTTCAAATAATTTTTTTGTTTCTCAATACATTCTTCAATTATTGCACAATACTCTAAGCTTTCACTTTTTTCTCTTTTTTTTTCTTAGTAAATTCCTCCAATAGCATCCTCCTACGCACCTTTTGTCTTTCTCCAATAAACATAATTTTTCCACTTCATTAACTAGCCTTTTAGGCTCATAACACCACAAGTAAAACTCACAGATATTTAGCACAAGAAATAGGAATCCCAATGGCCATCAAAGAAAAGGCTATATGCTCAAAAGAGTTAACTAAGGTCAAATTTCACTTGTAAACATCTAACTCTGAGGCTTCAAATAAATTGGCTATGAAAAGAAAGCCTATATCACTTCCAAGCCGAGCAAACTTCTCATTTCGCTTTACACACACACACTAGGCAAGTTCTAAACATCATGTATTAAACATGGAGAAAACAAAATTCTCACTCACACATGGCACATAACCTACTCAAAACGGCTCAATTCTCGCTCTTAAACAAAGCAAACACAAGCAAACTCTCAAGCAAATCTAGAGTCAACATCATGGTCATAGGTCTCAAATAATGCACTCAGCGTTTCTCAAGGCAAAAAGATTATGATAAAATATATGCATGAAGTCCACATACCCCAAATCAAGTATCTATATAAAACTAGTCAAATTGGAGCTAAGATTATCCCATCCAATTACTACACTCTAATCTTTAAAAAAAGATCTACCTATACCGGGTTCAAACTACCTCATTTGGAAAAGAACCGATTCACAAAAAAAAAAAAATAAAGGGATTATTAACACAAATAGGAAGATTCCCACCCCATACTTAAAATCAGGCATTGCCCTCAATGCACTAAAAATAAAAACTAAGGGTGATAGAGAAACTCCCTGGGGCTCTAAGCCCGAAGAATATCCTTGTGAGCTTCCTTAGGGCACGAGGTACTCAGACTTCCTCCATAGCAGAACTTCATCTTCAAGCATGATGGGTTTGTAGACACCCCACACTTAGACTCCAAACTAGTTGAAACCTGCAAAACAAAGAAACTCACTAAGTAATATCGTTCAAAAGATAATTTCTTTCTCTTTTTTTTTTTTTTTTTTTTTGTAATTTTGATTTTTTTTTTTTTTTTGTCTTTTTTTTACTTGTTTACAATTACAATCACGGGTTGCCTCCCGAGAAGCGCCTTATTTAATATCGTGGCACGACATAATCAGCTCAACCCATGGCTCATCCAGGCTCGCATGTATGCACACACGAACAATTCACATCATTACAATGTCCCTTCAGCATTTTGCCAATGTCAACAGCTATTTCTTCATCATACAACTTCAAGGTCATCTTCCCCTTATCAACATCAATCGATGCTCTACCAGTAGCCAAGAACGGACGGCCTAAGATAATTGGAACATCTTTATCAACGGGGCAGTCAAGAACCACAAAATCTACTAGAAACATGAAATTACCCACATGGACAAGTACATCCTCAACTATTCAAACATTGTGCTTTTGTCTTCTATTTGCCAGCTGGATGCTCATTGAAGTCTCTCTCATGCCAGTCAAACCCAACTTATTGTATACTTCCAGCGGCATCAGATTAATGCTTGCACCAGAATCACATAAGGCCTTACCAATTGTTAGATCACCAATAGAGCATGATACTGTAAAACTACCAGGATCTTGCTTCTTTTTACCTACAGGCTTTGTAATGACAACACTACACACCTTATTCAATTGGACCATCTCTACCCCATTAAAGTCAACCTTCTTAGACAGAAGATCTTTTAACAATTTTGCATATCCTGGAACTTCTCGCATAACCTCCATGAAAGGCATATAATTGTTTCAACAAATCAAAAAGCTTATTAAACTTCAAACTTTTTTGTTGCTTTTCCAATCTTTGAGGAAAAGGAGGTGGTGGAGTTTTTTTTTTTTTTTTTCCTTGGAGTTCTGCTCCCTTGACATTTTACCTTGTTCAACCACCCTCTCGGATTCTATATCAGGTTATTTGGCATTATCTTCTCAGTACCAGGGATATGTTTTGGAGTAGTCTCTTTCTCAGAGTGATCATTGCCAGCAAGTTTGGCAGAGTCATCAACAGGCTCAATGTTTGGCATAGTGGGTAGTGCGCCTTTAGCTAATTCTTGCTCCTTGTCCAAGTCTCTACAATTCCTCAAAGTGACTGCCATCAATTGATAAGGATTTGGAACCTTAGGATTCACCACAGTGTCGCCCGGCAAAGCACCTTGAGGTCAATTATGTAAAGTTAGGGACATTTGTCACAACTTGGTCTCTATACCTTTTATTGCAGTGTCATGTGTTGTCACTTGGTCTTGAAGCTGCTTATTAAATCCCATCATAACCTACACCATAGTCTTAATCTCAGCTATATCATTCGCTTGCTGCAGGGGTAAAGTTGCTTGTTGTTGCATTGACATAAATTGACCCTATTGATTGTGTTGCTGGCACTACCCATAATTCACGAAGTTCAGATCTTCAGTACCGGCAAGAAAATCAGCATCAGAAAAATTACCAGGATCGAGGACTTGAGTCTGAGCCCGTAAGTCCACTTGGTTAATAGGTTTTAACATTCTCTCATTTAGTTGTTTCGACACAACATCAATTGTAGTCTGCAACTTTGATATCTGTTCTTCCATTGAAGAAGTTGTACCCATAGCTAAAGCACCCGTACCTAGGCCAGTAGATGCATCTCTTCTAAGCAAGCCTAACTTTTGAGCCATCAGATCAAGCAGGGCCTTCGCTTCAACAAATATTTTACTCTAAAATGCTCCTCCAGCTGCTGCATCCAAAGTGCCCTTAATTTGATCTCCAATGCCATGTAGATCCTTTGCCCCAGCATTTGGTCAGGAATACCATGATGAGGACACTTTCTCAAATAACCTTTAAATCTCTCCCAAGCTTCTAGCAAAGTCTCTAGCGGGTTCTGCCTGAACATAAGTATCTCATCAATTAGTCTGGCAGTCTTATTGGATGGAAAGAACTTCTTCATGAACTTTATCACCAAGTCATCCCACGACGTAATAGAATTTACAAGAAACAAGTCCAACCAATCACTGGCATCTTCCGTTAGCGAAAACGGGAACAACATCAATTTCACTACCTCTACTGGCTCTCGAGCCTTTTTTTGAGTTTTTCAAAATGCTTTTGAGGATCATGAATAGTTCTACCTGCAAGTAAACCAGCATTAGCAAGCAAAGCCACCATCGTTTGCTTCTTTCCCCGTGTAAAATTCATAAATGAGGCAAGAGAAGCTTTTATACCCTGTAGAAAACTAAGCAAAAGTACCAAAAAGTCCTATTATTTTCGCCCACAATTTTCTGCTCCGGCGCCACATGGACTCAATTTCTCCAGGCAATTCAGCTCGCGGGGTGCTCACATATTTGGCCTAAATGTGTTCAAATTTTTTCTCCACTCCTAAGCAAAGACTCTATTTCTTCCTGTGTTACTCGCGTGGCACACGAATCAATTGAAATCTTTAATATCTTCACTTTTAACTCCAAAACTTGCACTTTCTTGCTCAATTCACCATGTTCAAGTCCTACAACACCAACCAACTCAATTAGTGTCAACTCTCGATAATTTTGCATATAGACTCTTAAATTAACTATCATAACATGGTAAAAATACCTCAAATTATAGGTAAAGTAGCCGAATGTCAGTTGGATTATATATAATAATATATTATTATTAATATAAATATACTAATTTATCAGTAAAATAGAAATCTTTTTGGTTTTCAAACATACGATCACAGAGGAAAGCTTGAAAGAAATCGTGACCACACATGTTCTATGTCTAATAGATTGAATTAATTTTAGACCTTATCAATCATAGGGTCCTGGTTTGAATATAAACCAAAAAATTGCCTGTGCCAACATTAGTCTTGCACTATTGAATGGTTAACCAACTAGTAACTTAGGCATACCAATCACCATGGACTTACTCCTGTGTAGGTGACACTGTTTTGTAGAGGACTTCATGAGATGTTCCGGTTGTACAATAATTTGGATATTAACTAGATCAATTGGTTAAGCGTTTAATTATCAAAATCTATGTTGGACATATGAGGCTCCATTGATTCTCCCTCAATGGCTACGGGGTAAAGAACCATAGTTCTGAGTTTAACGTCGTCAGCTTGACGTAGTAACTGTGGCATTCATCAAACTATCATGGTTACCGAAGGGTGTTGCTTAAAATGTCCTCCAAAGTACAATTTTAACATGTGACCATTGACCTTAAACTTCTCTCCTCCATTGATCTGTTGAATTTCAATTGCTCCGTATGGAGTAACATCCATAATATTGTAAGGACCTGTCTACCTGGATTTCAATTTTCCTAAAAATAGCTCAAGACGACTATTGTAAAGAAGTACCTGATCTCCAATTTTGAAATTTTTTGGTCGGATCAAATTATCATGCCATTTTTTTGTTTTTTCCTTGTAAATCATGGAATTTTCATAGGCTTCCATCCTTAGTTCTTCCAACTCATTAACCTAAAAAAATCAATTTTTACCAGCAGAGTTTAAGTCAAAATTCAATACTTTCAGTGCCCAAAAGGCTTTGTGTTCTAGTTCAACAGGAAAATGGCAAGATTTTTCAAAGACTAATTTATCTGGGGATGTTCTAATCGGTGTTTTGAACGCCGTTCGGTATGCCTACAATGCATCATCTAATTTTAAAGTCCAATATTTTCTTGAGATTCCAATTGTTTTTTCAAGTATTCTTTTTAATTCACGGTTGGAAACCTCAACTTGCCCCTTAGTTTGAGCATGGTACGGTGTTCCTGTTTTGTGAGTCACACCATATTTGAATGTAAGCAGAGAATTGTTTATTCATGAAATGAGTCCCTTGGTCACTAATGATGACTCGTGGTGTACCAAATCTAGTAAAAATATTCCTTTTGAGAAAATTGCACACAGTTCGAGCATCATTTTTCCTTGTGGAGATGACTTCAACTCATCTAGAAACATAATCCACAGTTACCAAAATATACTCAAAAGAGTGAGATGAAGGAAAAGGTCCCATAAACTCTATTCCTAAGACATCAAATATCTCGCATACCTTATTGATTGCAACGACATCTCATCTCTTTTAGTGATGTTACCTGTTCTCTAACATCTGTCACATTGTGCAACATACACACTGGCATCCTTAAAAAGTGTTGGCCAGATGAATCCAGCTTCCTAAACTTTAAAAATAATTCGGTTTGCAGCATAATGTCCTCCAATCGCTCCATCATGACACTGATACAAAATCTTTGGCATTTCATCTTCAGGTACACATCTTCTAATAATTATCTGCACAAATTCTAAACAAGTAAGGGTCATCCCACAGATAATATTTAGCATTAGATATAAGCTTTTTTCTCTGTTGGTAAGAGAGATCTCGGGGTGTCCATTTTCCAACCAAGTAATTTGCAATATCTGCAAACCAGGGTGGTTGAGTCACAACTAAGCTGACAGAAAAGATATATTCATTAGGAAACTCTTCTTTTATATCACGAAGCTCAAGAGGAGGGTTCTCTAATCTAGACAAATGGTCAGCTACCTAATTTTCTGTCCCTTTTTTGTCTTTTATTTCAAGGTCAAATTCTTGAAGAAGTAAAATCCATCTTAACAATCTAGGTCAGGCATCTTTCTTTGCTTAGAGGTATTTTAAAGCTGCATGATCAGCAAAAACAGTGACCTTGGTTCCTATCAAATAGGAACGAAACTTATCAAGAGAAAATACTACTGCCAGTAGTTTTTTTCTATTGTGGCATAATTGAGCTGAGCTTCATTCAATGTTCTATTGGCATAGTAAATGGGACAAATTTTTTTATCTTTTCTCTGGCCTAAAACAACTCCAACTGCTGTATCACTAGCATCACACATAACCTCAAAAGGTTGGTTCCAATCAGGGGACACAACTTCAGATGCAGTTGATAGTTTCTCCTTATGGGTGTCAAGAGCTTTCATACAATCACCTGAAAAATCAAACTTAACATCTTTCATCAAAAGGTTAGTCAGCGGTTTGAAATCTCTGAAAAATCTTTTATGAACCGTCTGTAAAAACCTGCACGACCAAGAAAACTTCTAATTCCTTTGACAGTTGTGAGAGGGGGTAATCCTGCTATAAGATCAATTTTAGCCTTATCAACTTCTATCCCTTTAGCAGTGATTTTATGTCCTAAAATAATTCCCTCAGTAACCATAAAATGACATTTCTCCCAATTAAGAATCAAGTTTGTCTTTTCACATCTCTTGAGAACTAAGGTCAAGTGATTAAGACAATCTTCAAATATTTTACCAAAAAGGGTGAAATCATCCATAAAAATTTCCAAAAACTTTTCAGTCATGTTTAAGTAAATTGCAGACATGCAACGCTAAAATGTAGCATGTGCATTACACAAACCAAAGGGCATTCTCCTATAAGCATAGGTTCCATGAGGACATGTAAAAGTTGTCTTATCCTGATCTTCTGATGCAATTGGTATCTGATTATAACCTGAATAACTATCAAGAAAATAGTAAAAAGCATATCATATTACTCTTTCCAAACATTTGATCAATAAATAGTAAAGGAAAATGGTCTTTTCTTGTGGCATCATTGAGACGCCTTTAATCACTACAACCTCTCTATCCTGTTACTATTCTGGAGGTATGAGTTCATTATTTTCATTTTTAACAACTGTCATACCTCCTTTCTTTGGTACCACCTGAACAGGACTTACCCAAGGACTGTCTGAAATAGGGTAAATGATACCTGTAGCCAAAAGTTTTATTATTTCATTTTTCACAACTTCCTGCATTGATGGATTCCGTCTCCTTCGAGGTTGGACAATTGGCTTGTAACTATCTTCCATGACGATTCTGTGAGTGCAAATAGCTGGATTAATGCCTTTGATGTCCGCTACAGTCCATCCTAATGCTCCTTTATATGCTCTCAGTACTTCAATCAATTTATGTTCCTGTTCTGCAGTCAGGGAAGATGAAATTATTACTGAAAATAACTCAGATTCAAGATAAACATATTTTAAGTGAGAGGGGAGAGTTTTGAGTTCAATTTTTGTTTGAACTTCTTCTGATTTGATCTCCTTCTCTTCCTCAGAATCATTTTCTAATATTTCAGCTTCACTTCTGACTGTGAGATCATTATCTTGTGTGGTGCCAAATTTGGCCAAACATCTTTCCATCGAGGCTGGAATCAATTGATCATCTTTGAATCTTTGAATTCATCTACAAGATTACTAATCATGTCAATTGAAAAGCAAAAAGATGATGTCTCATCTCTTGAAAATTTTTGAATCTTGTGCATATAAAAAATGACTCTTTTTCATCGACTCTTAAAATTAGTTGTCCCTAATGGATACCTATAATTGCTCTACCCGTAACAAGAAAAGGTCTTCCCAAAATTATTGGTTCATCAGGACATTCTTCCATTTCAAGTACAAGAAAATCTACAGGGAAAACAAACTTATCTACTCTCACAAGAACATTTTCAATAAATCCCTTAGGTTTCTTAGTACTTTGGTTGGCAAATTGAAGGGAAACAATTTTATTTTTCATTTCACCAAGATCCAATTTTCTATAAATAGAAAATGACATTAAATTTATTGAAGCTCCGGAATCACAAAGTGTTTTTTTCAAAATATAATCCTCCTAAAGTACATGGAATTGTGAAACTTCCTAGATCACCGAGTTTTTATGGTAGCTTATTTTGAAGTATAGCACTATATTTTTCATTAAGCATTACCACAAAAACTTCTTTTAATTTTCTTTTGCTTGACAAGATTTATTTTAGAAATTTGGCATATGAAGGCATTTGCAATAAAGCATCAGTAAAGGGAATATTAATGTGGATCTGTTTTAAGATTTTCAAAAATTTTGCAAATTGACTGTCAAGCTTTTCTCTTTTCATTTTTTGTGGAAAAGAAATTGTAACAGGAAAAGAAATCATTTTTTCAATCTTCTTTTCATCATTTTTCTTGACTTCTTCCTTTTCTGATGGTTCAGATGGTGTGTCAACATTCTTACCCTTGTTATCCTATTGTTCAAAGAAACTCTTGTCATGTCTGTCTGCATAGGGTTCATCAAGATTCTTACCTGACCGTAAGACGATAGCCTTAAGGTGTTCCTTTGGATTTTTCTTTGTATTTTTTGGTAAGGGACCTTAAATCTTTTCTGACACAAGAGTTGCAATTGGCTTATCTAAATTCCTAAATTCTTAAGGGCAGAATTTTGACTTTCCATTTTTTTGCCAGTGGCCTTAATGTACTTGTACAAAGGGTCATCGAGACTTATTTCACTACAAAAAATAAGACTTATAGTGGCAACTTACAGTGGCGACTTTAAAAAATACCACAGAAAGTTACTTATTTGTGGCAACTTCTCTTGTTGCTACAATAGGTAAATTTTCAGTGGCGACTTTATTGATGTCGCTCCTAATATGTAAAATTTTCAGTTCCTGCCGAGTGCAAAGTTTTGGCTCGAAGATTTTTGTAGCAACTTTTTAATTGTCGCCTCTAAAATGTCATTTGTGGCGACAAAGTCGCCACTATACATGTAAAGTTTTGACTTTTAAGTTAAAAAAGTGATTAAAAAGAACGGAAAAAGTTTTGACAAGAAAGTAAAGATAAACACTCACTAAACAAAAAAGAGAAAATACTTGGTTTTCTCTATCCATTCACGAAAGCCAAGGTATGAACCCCGGAGGTCATTCCTCTCAAATCTCACTCCATCAGGTAATATCTAAAAGTCCTAATTTGCAGATCTGATAAACAATTTTGCATATTCACTAATACATCAACTACATGCATTTTGCTAGAACCCCAATTTCATACAAAATTTTACAGATCTCGCCCCTAATTTCTCTAACAGATTTGAAAATCCACAAGAATGGTGAGGAGTCGCGATTTTGGTAGTTGAATCCGGCGCTCAACTTCTCTCGGCTTCCGGCAATATATCTTTCTTGGGCAAAATAGGTTAGGTAACTTTAGAAAATTAAGTAGTACTATGTGTTAGAGTTATGGTGAGTTTTAATCCTTTTTTTGGTACTAAAAATACCCACAAAGATTGTTTGTATTTTTTTTAAACTTGTTACGTGTTGTTTAGAATTAGGAAGATTATTTTTTTTATAAATATTTACCTGATTATCTGTAGCATAAAAAAAATTCTAGGACTTCAAAAAGGTAATTTATAGAAAATATTATATCTTGGTTGCCACTGCTTGTTCATTCTATTTTACACTTTACTGGACATATTTCTTGCTTGGACTAATTAACTAATAAGAAGCAAGGGAACAAGTTATAGGAAGTGGTAGCAATTGCAACTTATCTCAGAGTAGACACGTTTGAAAAGTAATTCTTTTATTCAAGTATAAAGAGAAGTTGACAACGGGCTTGTGCTACTAGTTTATTATTTTTTCATGTGTAATTTTTTTTACATGAGATTTATATAGTGGTACAATATCAAAATGTGATTTTATTGCTTCTTTGCAATACTTTGATTAATGTGATGTTTTATGAAGCAGTAGTCAGGTTTGGTCTATATTTCATCTCTGTAAGTTCACTTGAAAAGTCACCATCTTGGAGAGTGATTTTCAAAGAGCAATCCACTTTGTCTTTGTTAAGGTCCATAATGAGGAAGATGATCATACTAATGACAATCATACTGATGTATCTAGGGGTGAAGAAAGTGAAGAAGTGTTACATGATAAATATGGAGAGGACACTTATACATCCTCTTGAAGACTGTGAAGCAAAGGCAAACGTCTCTTTTCTTGGTTTATGGAACATCAATTTACTAGTCGTGACTGAATCAGTGAAGTTCTTTGTATTGTTTCTCATTACTAGATTGATAGTAAAATTTATTCAAGTTTTTTGTGAATTGTTTAGCTGCGTTCATGTCATGTTATCTTTGATGTGTAAGAATAAGTTTTTCTAATTTTTAATATTAAAAGCTTGATACTTCCTATTTGTGTGATGCTGCATGAGATGGTAGGTTTAGGATGAGGTAAAGGTGGGCGAGGGGGCAAGTCATGGCCATGGCAATTTCCAAGAACAGGACAATTCTGTAGCATCTGAACAAATATCTCCCAACCTTCTCACTATTTAAGTATCTGGAAATGAAGTAAGTACTCCGTTACAGATTCATAATCTATAAAATCTCTGGTTGACTCTCAGTTATGTATTTATTGGAAATTTGAGTTTTTAATGAGGCCTATGAAAAAAAATCTGGTTTTATGAATTGTTAGATCGCCAATTTCTAAGCAGTCTTCGAATGATTTTTTTTTTCAAATATAAGAAGACTTTTATAGTTGTGCTAAACTTCTGACTAATTTATAGGAACACCTTAAAATCTGAATGAATAAACACTAAAAAAAAATAGGTGATTACCGCTGGTTGTATAGCAGCATTTCCATAAACAGCCACTAAATTTTTTATTTACCCGCGCTTTGTTCAAACTGTTGTTATGTAGCAGCGGTTTTGTTTGTTTAGCAGCAGTTCTGAAACTAGCGACAGTTTGGTGAGATTTAGCGGCGGTTTACCCTTATTTTGTGGCGGTTTTGGCTCATTTCTTTGTCCCACATCGGTGAGATAAAGTAAGTTTTTGCATTTTATAATTTAGAAAGCTACAGTCCTAACTGAACGTGGGAGATAAGGGACTTGTAGGGGTAGGTATAAGGCCTCTGGCGCAGTTCCTGCTGTGTGCAGATCCACGACGATGTTTGAACATAGACAACCCAGTCCATGTGTTTTTATTATGATATACCTGGATAACTGTTAGCGGTAGTTTCAATTACACCAAATTGCCACAAATTTAGTGTAGCAGTGGTTGTGCCAACGGGTAAAAAAAAAAACGCCGGTAGATGGTTTTAGTACACCATCTTAGGCAGAAGTTTTAGCACCACTTGTTTAATTTCTTGGGGTAGCTAAAACCGCTGCTAAACTCAATTTTAAACCGTTGCCATCAGCTAATTTTTTTGTAGTGAAATCTCAGAGTTCTATCTTGTTTTATGTTATTTTCAAATGTTATTATTGTTATGTTATTTCTTGTGAGCTTATTGTGCTTGGGTCGAACACTAATAAGGCACCAAATATAGCATAACAAGGCTAATTAAGTAGAAGTAAATAGGATGAAAAAGCTTCATTGTTCACTGAATTAAGTCCTTATCATTTTAATATACTATTCTTATGCAACTCAGCTATATATTATAATTTACAGCTTTGGTGTCTACTACTGATTTGTTTAACTTTAAGGAAATTCACGATGGTCTTGCTTAGGTTGTAAATTAAGTGATATAGGTTGTTTGATCATGTCAGGTCGTTTTAGGTTTCAAAAATAACATGACCATTTTCTACTTGAGCCTTTTGAATATATATATAATTTTTTTGTTTGCTCCTAATCTATCTAGTTTGAATGGGGACTTATGAATATACTATCTCAATCCATCTATCTTATGTTATCTTTTCTCAAAATTAGTGCCTTCACTTCAAATATAGAGTTTAGATTTGGTCACAATACATGATTGTGCGGTGTTTAGCTTTAAGAGTTTACTAGCTTGCTTAAATAACAGATGGGAAAAGTCATGGATAGGGGTATTTCCTCAGGCTTTTCCTATTTAAACACTTATGAATGAACTGTCTTCTAAGACAAGTTCCAACTGATCCTTCCTTGGTGAAGTAGCTACTTCACTTGTTACCTGAGTATTTGAGCTTATTATGCTTCAGTAAAACTATTTTGCACAACTTTGCTTGGTTATATTTTACCTTCTTAATTGAGAATTGCATCTTTTTCTCTGCTGTTAATATTGACTCCCTTTTTTACTACTTGCCTTAAGTTATGAGAATCATCAAAGTGATCCTTATATTCTTATCCTCTATAATAGGGAGAAGATTTCTAGGACAGTCACATATGGTGGCAACCAAGAAGACGCTTGAAGACACTTAACATTTTAAAATTTAGTCATATATATATGCGTACAATGACAATGAGCAGCTTAAAGACTCTTAATGTTTTGCTTTTTTTGGTTACATGTACGTGTGTGCGTACATGAACATGAACAATGAAGATGTGTTGTATATATTTAAGTTGATATTTTAGTAATGAAAGTAGTTATTATATATGGGTTTAAAAGTATTTTTGATCTTTTATTGGATTATATTGGATACTTTGAATATTGTTATATAGTTGAGAAAAATTTATGGATTATACACTTTAGAGAAAATGTCGCCACTGAATTTGACAATTGTAGTTATTGAAGAAAAAGGCTTTAGTGATGACATAAATTTGCCACAAAAACTAACAAATATTTTGTTGCCACCTAGGTCGCCACTAAATAATAAGCTTTTGTGGCGACAGAAGTTGTCACTGAATGTACAACAATTTTTGTGATGATAAAAGTCGCAACTAAAAGATACTCTACAGTGGCGACCAACCTAGAATATAACTTGTTGAACACTTTTTTGTAGCGTCAGGATTTAGTTATTGTCGCTAGAAAAACAAACCTTTACTCGCGACAAGAAAAAGTTACCACTAAAAAAGTTCAGTATCGGCTTGTAGTGCAGCAACTCCTTAGCTGCCACTATAAACTACTTGTGGCGACTTTTTAAGCTTAGTGGCGACTTTGTAAGCATTAGTGGCGACTTTAGTCGCCACAATAAGATAGTTTTCTTGTAGTGGATGGGCCTGTTGAGGCCTTTGCTGATATGGCCTGTAAGTTGGTTGCCCATAATTCTAATTCTGGTAGCCCGGTGGACCTTGTACCTGTTGCTTTTTGAAGCTTTGAGAGTTCTAGGCACCATTTGGATTGCTCCATTGAAATCCTGGATGTTTTTGTGCCAATAGACTTCCAAAAGGGTACGACCTATAACCAATGGCATTGACATGTTCATCCTTCTGATTGCTTTCTTGGCATTCATGGTTTAGATAGTTTCCTCCAAATATGTCAGAAGCCTCACATTTGGCTTGATTGTTGTGTATTAACCTAAAAAGATTCAAAGTTTTGTGCTAAAATAACAATCTGTCGTGATAGTGCATTTAAAGCATCTGCCTGATTTACCATAACAGCTCACTTTATCATTACACAATCAGATGGCCATTGAATAGCATTTTCATAAATTTCATTCAACAATTGCAATGCTTCGACTGTAGTTTTGCCCATTATGGAACTTCATGCAGCCGCATCTATCACATTTCTAGAAGATGGTTTTAGCCCGTGATCGAAAATGTATTACTGCATATGTTCAGGAATGTCATGGTGTGGACATTTTCTTAGCATTATTTTTAATCTTTTCCATGCTTGATAAACTGACTCAGTGTCAGTCTGTAAGAAATTAGAAATATCTTGTCTTAACTTTGTTGTTTTAGCAGGGGAAAAGTATTTATTTAGAAATTTCTGAGTCATTTTGTCCCATGTAGTAATAGAATCTTGAGGCAAACTTCACAACTGAGTCTTGGCATCTCCTTTTAAAGAAAAGGGAAATAACCTTAACTTGCTTCAGCAGGTACTCCATTATATTTAGCATTTTCAACTAGTTCCAAGAAATTAATTAAGTGACAATGCGGATCTTCACTTGGATCACCATTGAAGGTGCAAGACTATTGAATTGTTTGAATTAGGCCTGTCCTGAGTTCAAAATTGTTGGCTACCACAGGTGGGTTTCTGATACTTGATTCACAATTGAAGCGGTTTGGTCTAACATAATCCCTTAGGATTCTGTTTGCTTGTCTTGGTGCCACTTCATCAAACTGATCATCTATATGGACTGGTGGATCGACTCTCAATTGGTTGTTGTCATCTCCTAGTTGGTGCTCCATCTTGTCACAAGTTACGCATTGAAAAGATGATGGTTGTCCTTTCCTGCGCAGTCGCAAAGATTTTTCAATTTCAGGATCGTTAATAACCAACTCTTTGTTAGAGGAGCGGGTCATAAACTACTTGATTTTTTTTCTCTTTTTTTTTTAAGTAAAAAAAATTAAAATTAGTTCATAGAGTAGTGGTAAAGTATTAGTGCCAAAAGGAAATATTAAAAGGAATATAAATATAGCAGCAATAAAGTAACAATGCCAAAAGGAAATATTAAAAGGAATATAAATATAGTAGCAACATTTAATAGTAGTACGTACTTTAATCACAATAGATCGAAATAAAAATAAAAACAAAACAAAAAGCTATGAAAAAATAGTAGATAATAATATTATAAATGAAAGAAGAAAGATAAAAAGAATTACCATAATATTATAACATATATAGAAATAGATAAGAATGGTGGTGACCGTAATACGATAATATTAAGAAACAAAGTAAAGAACATTAGTAAAAAGAAAAATTTATTACAAAAAGAAACAAATAGTACAAAAATATTATTATTTATAAGTAGTATAGCAAAATAATAATAATTTTAGTACTAAAAAATGATGAAAACGGGTAGTAGTGGTACTGACTATTAACACAAGTAATAAAATACTATTAATATATATATATATATATATATATATATATATATATATATATATATATATATATATATAAAGATGACAAGAATTACTGCAATAGAAGTGCAACCAATAAAAATTGGTACAAGTCTTGTCAAGGATGAAGAAACAGAAACAAAAAGAAAAATAAGAAGATAGTATTGTTGATAAGAGTTGTAGCGGAGGTAAAAGAAAATACGATGACTATAGTAGTAACAAAGAGATGACTGTATGAAGCAAAGTCGTAGTAATAATTTTTTTTATGGATAATAATAATACTAGTATAAAGAAAAATAATAATACTAACTATAGCATAATAGTTATAGAAATAAAGAGAAATTAATGATGAAAACAGTAGGTAGTAACTACAATAATGAAAGAGATAATATAGTACTAAAATAGTAATAGATGTGGCAAGAACTAAAGAGAATTGCAAAGTTAGTAGGTGATAGAAACAATCTAGAGAAATAATAAAATACTATTATTTTATCTAGATAGATCTACTATTATTTATAGTTTTGATGGTAAAAAAAAAAATATTACAACGATTACTAAGCTAGTTGGTGATGAAAAGTGAAAGCAATAGTTAGGCACAATAGGATGAAATACAAAAGTTAAGGCACAATAGTAAGATAGTAAATATGCTACGTAGAGAAATATTAATGAAAAAAGTAGGTAGAAATCTTTTCAATGAGAGAAAACTAGTAGACTTATAGAGATGAAATGTAAGTACTATGTAAAAAAACGGTAATATATATAGTATATTAACAAAAATAAACATTAAAATAATATAATACTGGTAATAATAAATTCTCAAATTAGTAACAAAATATTTAATCTGAAGTAGATATACGCCAATCCTCGGCAACATCGCCAAAAATTTGACGAGTCCAAAGTGTATAGGATTTTCCTGTTCGTTCTTGTTAAATTCTAGTATAGTTTATAACATCATTCCACAAAGTTTGGGTTACCGACTTGTAATATTTATATTACTATTTGAGAGAATCAAATTGATGAAAGGTGAGTTTTTTTAAAAAAAAAAATTAATTTACTTAAACTAAAACAAACACTTCCGTATGATTTTTATTTTAAAAGAGTTGGGAATCATTGAATTCCCTTGGTAATACTTATAATAAGTATCTCAATTTTGACATGTCTTTCTCTTAAGAATAATTGCTTATTACTAATTCAATTAAATTTTGCTCACTAAGAAATAATCAATTAATAACACTCCGTGAAGTTATGCATATTAATTGAATTATAAATAGTGATGATTAAACCAAAATATTTTTCTTGCCTGAATTGTAGTAAAAAATTGTAAAAACTTTGTGAGAATATTTTCACTAAAAATCAATAATCTTGCCTACGACAATTCTACAGTGAGAATTAAAACTGAAGCAAGCAAGACTATGGACTTGGAATAATAGTTTTCACTCTACTATTTTATTCACCGGTTATCATACATTAATTTTGCTCCGTGAGAATTACAAAAATAATATAACAATACCTTAGAGATAAAATAGACGGATATGAAAATAACTATTTAGTAAAAACTATCATTCCAGCACATTATTAAAATGTGATTAAAAAGTTTCAAGCCAAGCATGTATTAAGATTGAGATTAGTATTATAAATATTACCAAGTTTCATCAACTATCCCAACAAAAGAAATTACTCCATTATGGAGTAATAAAAACTAAAAAAATATAAAAACTTTGAAGAAATAATTTCTTCTAAAGAAGAAAATTACAAAAGCTTAAAATTATAAAATACAAAGAAAGAAAGGAAAAGAGTGCAAGACTACTTCTTGTCTCGGCAAGTGAATTAGAAAAGAAAATTGAATGATTGGCCTTATAGTACATGTGACTATTTATTAAAAAAAATCTCCCGAATATATTTTCAAAGTAGCCTAGATGCATCTTGTTCTTGCTATTTGATTAATCTAGCAATCGAGCGTAGATTCATCTTGCTTTTTCTCTTACGTGTTGCTTCTCTTCAATTCACCATTCTTTCTTCTACAAAAATTCCCAAAATGTCTTTGATGAAAGTAAGGTAAGGTCTTGGTATTTTTCCGTTGAAGCAAAGGTGTCTTGAGTTGAAGATTTTTTCATAGGTGTCAAGATGTCTTGAATTGATGACTTTTTCTTCCGTTTGCACTTTGTTCTTCACCGTAATAAAATTATAGACATGAATCATCAATACTATAATTGCACTATGAACAGTATAGTCATTGATGGTCATTCCACTCTTTTTCTTCACTTTTATTATGTTCTTCTTCCTGCAAAATATGTTTAAAAATATGCGAGAGATGGATATATTAATGAAGGTTATTATTGTAGATAGGTATATTTATGTAAATTATAGTAGTCTAGATCAAGTATATATTGGGCCAAGCCCATTAGGAGTAACTTAGGGACTAAGTTAGATTTTCTATTTTACACTTGTATATATAGGCTTATTCATTAATGGAAAAAAGGTGAGAAGTGCTTCACCCCAATATTGTGTCTTGCCTTATTAATTTTAACATGGTCTCAGAGTCAGGGAAAGACTCTGGCCCACTTTTAAGCACGTGGTCCACATGCTACCCATGTGAGTATGGCTGACCGTGCGGGGGGGGGGGGTGGAGGGTGGGGGGTTGGAATGTGTTGAAGTGGATGTTGGCGGACAAGGTTGTCCTACATCGGTAAGAGAGAGAGGGACATATGTCCATATAAGCTTTGGACAATCCTCCTTCTTTGAGCTAGCTTTTGGGGTGGAGTTAGGTCCGAGGCTTATGTAGGCGCCCGAGTGTTACGAGCGCCTGATGCCCATGCAATTGATCGGGAAAGTGATCGAAATAGTGAAAACATCTCCTTTACAAGTGTGAGGAAAAAGTGTGGTGATGGCCGCTCGACGGGATGGAGTGGTGTCACCGTCGCAAGTGTCCGTGTTGACGGAGTAAATGGTTGGCGGCAGAAAAGGTTGCCGAATGACATGGAGTCCAACGTTGAAAGGGTGAGATTGGTTCAGACAATCTTGAATTCCCCGACGAAGATAGGTTGCAGAGGCGAAGCCATTAAACGAACCGGAAAGGGTTCGGCAGATACGTTAAATAAGCAAGTGCGGAGTGAAGATCAGAGATAGACCAACCATGAATTATGCTGTGAATAGAGCAACATTCTCTCGGGGAAGTGTGAAAAACAAGTGGAAAGGGGTGATGTGTCTGAACTGTGATCGTTCGGGACATAACCCAAATCACTGCTATGAGGTTATTGAGTATCCAAAGTGGTGGAAATTTGACTCACGATATGAGAAGAGGTCTTGTAATTGAGATACGGTGTCGTCAATCGGCTGTATAAGACACGAGCAAATATGGCTCATCCGGTGAATGATGTTTATTTGGGAGCACTAATGCCTCCGGGTTGAGTAGTGAACAGGTGCAGATGTTGGTGAGTTTGTTGAGTCAAAAGAAGTCGGACGCTGACCGAGTGAAAAATAAGACGGTTAATGGTCCGTGGATAATTGATACCGGAGCTTCGAACCATATGACCGGAGAGTTGAATGTGTTGAGCGATTTACAGGATATTAACCACTGTCCAGTGGGTTTGCCTAATGGAAGCATTACCATGGCTACGAAAGAAGGGTCAATCCAGCTTAATGAACACATGACCCTCTGAAATGTTCTTTATGCGCCCAAAATGACGTGCAATTTGATCTTAGTGTCTCAGTTAATCGATCAATATGATTGTGATGTGCAGTTTACTGGGGACATGTGTGTTGTGAAGGATAGGACCACGGGCAAATTTATTTGCACGGGTAAATAAACTGACGGTTTGTACTACTTTCGGCCAGTGTTATCGGTGAAGGCTTTCAAAGTAGATGCTTTGGATCTGTGGCATCAAAGGTTGGGACATCCCTCTATTCAGGTTAAGAATTCTCTCCCAATTCAAGAAGTTAGGAACTGTAGCGGCAAGAAAAATGTAAAAGCGTGTGATGTATGTCATCGGGCAAAACAGACTAGGAATGTGTTTCCGTTAAATAAAAATAGAGCCTCCGAGATTTTGAATTGATACACTGTGACTTGTGGGGTCCGTATAAAACTGAAACTTCATGTGGTGCCTCCTATTTTTTAACAGATGTTGATGACTTTTCCCGAGCTATGTGGGTATTTTTGTTGGTTGATAAGAAAGAGGTCGGAAGAGCTTTGTAATATTTCTTTGCAATGGTCGAAAGACAATTTCAAAAATATGTCAAGATTGTCCTAAGTAATAATGGGACCAAGTTTATAAGTATGAAAGCCTATTTTTGGGAACAAGGAATTCTCTTTCAAACCTCGTATGTAGGGGCTCCACAACAAAATGGAAGAGTTGATAAAAGCATCGACATATCTTGAATGTAGCTCGGGCGCTCTGATTTCAAGCACATTTACCGATTGAATTTTGGGGAGACTGTATGATGACAAACGTTTATTTGATCAATCGGACACCTTCATCAGTGTTGAATGGGAAGACACTGTATGATGTTCTGATGCATGTGACACCGAACTATGATCACTTGAGAGCGTTCGGATGCTTAAGCTATGCGCGTAATCACGGACGAATGAATGTTAAGTTTGAAAGCCGAAGTCTTCGGTGTGTATTTTTAGACTATCCGAATGGGAAAAAGGCATGGAAGATGTATGACTGGGATACCAAAGAGTATTTTATGTCTCGAGATGTTACTTTCTATGAGAACGAGTTTTCATACGCACCAACGAATGGTGTGAAAGAGCGTCTGCGTCCAAGTTTTGAGACAAACCGAGTGGATGAAGCTGCTGAAGAAGAGAACATTTTCAGAGGGAGGGGGTATTGAGATTCCCCCAGTACATGTTGTGGATGAAGCTCAAGTGGAAGAAGAAATGAATTCACAAAATGAGGGGTCGAATCAAGATGACCTAAACCAAGGTGTAATTTCTGGACACTTGGAAGCGGATGCTATGGATGAAGAGTTGGGCCGAGAAAAGAGAACTAAGATTGAAAGTGTCTATTTGCGAGATTACGTGAACAATACTGTCCAGAAAATGAGTCATCGTGCATCGACTTGTGTCCGGAAGTTTGATAGCTCATGTGTCCGAAGTTCTAAAATTTTACTCGAGCCTCGGCAAGCCTTAGGTGTGTCTTTTCCATTGGCACATTATGTTAACAGTGATAATTTCTCTTCGAAGCATGTGTGCTTCCTTGCAGCAATAACGGAGGGACATGAACCAGCGTCCTTCTCCGAAGCAGTAAAAGATGAAATGTGGCGGACAACTATGCAACAAGAGTTGCAAGCTTTGGAAGAAAACAAGACATGGGAAATCGAGTGCTTGCCTCTGGGAAAGAAGGCGCTCGGATGTCGAGGGATGTATAAGATTAAGTACAACTCTGATGGTACCGTTGAGCGGTACAAAGCCAGACTGGTGATCTTTGGTAATCATCAAGTTGAGGGAATTGACTACATGGAGACATTTGCACCGGTAGCTAAAATGGTGACTGTCTGTGTTTTCTTGGCGGTAGCTGCGACTAAGAATTGGGAATTACATTAGATGGATGTTCATAATGCTTTTCTTCACATTGATCTTCATGAGGAGGTATATATGAAGTTGCCTCTAGGTTATCGAAATTATGGGTCCAGCAAAGTATGTCGTCTCCAAAAATTATTGTATGGATTGAAGCAAGTTCCCCGGTGTTGGTTTGCAAAGTTATCAACAGCTCTAAAAAATTATGATTTTCGACAGTCATATTCTGATTACTTATTGTTTACGATAAAGAAGGGAAATATGCACTTAAGTGTACTTGTGTATACGTATGATCTGATTATCTTTGGAAATGATCCGAAGGTGATATGACTTTTCAAGTTGTATCTCTCTGTTTGCTTTCATATGAAAGATCTTGGATGGTTCAAGTATTTTTTTGGGAGTTGAAGTAGCGAGGGGCCCTAAAGGGATATTCTTATGTCAGCGCAAGTATGCATTGTATATCATTTCAAAGGCCATCTTGTTGGGGGCAAAACTGGTGGGTACACCAATAGAGCAGAATCATTGTTTGGCACTCGCGGCTGGCCGTTTTTTCAAAGATCCTTAACGTTTTAGAAGATTGGTTGGAAGATTGATTTATCTGTGTTTTACACGTCCTGATTTGTCGTATATTATACACGTGTTGTCTCAATTCATGCATAGTCCATGTGTTGAACATATGGAAGCGGCTCTCCGTGTGGTTAGATACTTGAAAGGGCATCTGGGTCAAGGCATTGTAATGAGTTCTCGGTGTGATCTGTGCTTGCATGGGTGGTGTGACTCCAATTAGGCGGGGTGTCCATCGACACGTCGCTCGTTTACTGGTTGGTATGTGTCTTTAGGGGACTCATCGATATCATGGCGGACGAAGAAGCAACAAATTATTTCTCGATCTTCGGCGGAAGTAGAGTACCGGTCGTTGGCAATAACCGTGTGTGAGTTGAAATAGTTGAAAGGGATATTGTGGAATCTTGGAATCGAGCACCATCCTCCGATATATTTGAAGTGTGACAGTCAGGCAGCGATACATATTGCTCGTAATCCGGTATTTCACGAACAGACGAAGCACATTGAAGTAGATTGTCATTTTGTCCGTGATGCGATCATTGAAGGGACCATACATCCCAGACATGTGCCAACGGGCACTCAATTGGCCGATATTTTTACCAAAGCACTGGGCCGAACACAGTTTGATTATTTGTTGTGTAAGTTGGGCATTCGAAACCCTCATGCTCCAACTTGAGGGAGGTAATGAAGGTTATTATTGTATATGTTTATTTATGTAAATTATAGTAGTCTAGCTCAAGTGTATATTGGATCAAGCCCATTAGGAATGACTTAGGGACTAAGTTAGGTTTTCTACTTTACTCTTATATATATAGGCTTATTCATTAATGAAAAAAAGTAAGAAGTGCTTCATCCCAAATTTGTGTCTTGCCTTATTAATTTTAACACATTTACATTCACATTCAATAATTACTAATAAGAATAGAAAAATCACTCTTGAAATCCGTTGTCTGGCGATCTCTGGCTTGATATCTTAACTCCCTTAGCTCAAAAATCTTGTTCAACCGTTCAAAATATGTTTTAGGATGTACATTTTTAGAACGACTTGGGCCGACCCTAACTTGAAAAACTTGTCCAAAACCAAAATAGATTCAGAAGCAGGAAAATACGATGCATGGCGTGCTAGGCCACTTTTTCTGCAGCTTTGCTATTTCTCGATTTTTCAGACTCCTTGAAGTTTTGGCTTTCCGACCCGTGATAGGCCAATTCGGCACCGCTTCATAGATTTTGTCTTCACCCTGCTCCTCTCGTGCCTCGAGCCTCTATCAAGCTTCAAAGCGCAAATTTTCGTGTTTTAAGCTTCAGAACAACAATGCTCCATCTATTTTATTACACCATAAAAATACAAAACACCTAGAATATTATTTAAACGGCAAGTAAAGTAGACATGAGGCGAGACAAATTAAGGAAAAATTATATTACATAGACATTTATAAGAGTACTAAATACAAAATAAACATATTTTGACTTTTTTTATGATTTATAGATATTTAATCTTATGTATTTTACTACTAACAGCCATTCATTTTAATTAAACACTTTCTCCTTTGTACGCTTATTTTTGGGGAATCAGATGAGTCATTGCAGATTTTTTAGATGAGATCTCTCCTCATTAATTTCAGATATTTTCTAAATATTTTATATTATCTCAATTAAATTAATTTTCTCCTAATTTTAAGCACACATACACATCCGAGCGCTAAAACTAAAAAATCACGAGAACAAATTAAAATGGTCTATATCCCTTAATTGTCTTCCCCAACAAATTTAATGAAAATCACCTTCAAAGAACTAATTTACAAAAGTGAAAAAGTAAACCTAAATCAAAGCCACCCACAAACAACACTAGAACATAGCAGCAATCTAATCCATGGTTACACCTTACGCACTACCGCTCACCTGAAACGACGTCGGTCAGTCGTTTCGGGAGATAGGACTCCGATTTGCGTGTCAATAATTTTAAAATCTTCGTTAGGTCCATTGGGACTTATCTGTAAAATTTGAGCTAAATCAGACATCGTTTGGTAGGCATCGGAAGAAAGTTTCAGTTTTTATTATCGATAAATATTAAAAAGAGATATTCCAGCTCAATTTTGGCGAATGAACTCCGATTCGAAATCCGAAAGCGCCATTGGGTTCGTAGGATTATTTATGATTTTTCTGAATTTTCGAAAGTGAATTTCGAGGTTGTTCGGCTAGTTTCCGCTAAAATACCGAAAGTTAAATAATTTGACCTATTTTCATTTAAATTTGCATCTTGAGTTTCAGGAACCCGATTTGAGATCCGCCTTAGTGAGTATGCTACATATATTTTGCATAACTTGTATGCAAAAGTTGGAATTATTTCCAATATCGTAGGGTACTGTTTTAATTTTTATCATGAAAAGAAAAGAAAATAAAAGAAAAGAAAAAGAGAAAACGACAAAAGAAAGGAAAAGAAATTAAGGGCGGTGGAATGGGATATATATCCCTAAAGCTTCAATGCGAAGCTTAGAAGCAAAAATAGGACAGAAACATGGTGAAGAAACAGAAACGCAGCGAAAAAATACTAGAAAATAAGAAAAGAGCTGGAAAAAGATAGAATTTTCACCCCGAAACATTCAGGTAATGATCTTAATGCATTATTTGAGTTTATTATGTGTGCTTGAATATATTCTGACGGTAAAAATTGGGATATTAGACATCATTTTAAGAAGATCAATTAATAGTTTAAAGGGTCAATTGGACCCTGATAATGAAATTAATTATATATTCGTATTCAGTGAGTTATGGGCAACATATAAATGTAATTTATTTAGGGTTTGGTTATATGACCTTAAACCCTGTACATAGGCCTGGCCTGCGTATTGCGTATGCAAATAGTGTATCAGGTTCCTAACCGAATTGCCCTAAGATGTGAGGAATGAAGCCTTGAGCCTAATTTGATATATTTTCTGCTTATTGAATAAGCAGGATCGTTTGGCAGTGAACCCAAAGGATAAATCGGTTGTTGAGTAGCACTTTGTAACAAGGTAAGTGTTTATATCCATTGCTTTGGAGGCACTTGGCCTCGTGGATTTTCTACCACGTGTTCCTTACGTGTGTAGCTGCCGATAGGCGTACTCATTACGCCTTAGCTTTGGACTTACATTGTATATTATATGTTATGCCCTGTTGTTGGTATTGCATTGAGCATATGAGCATAACACTCTGGTTTTGAGTATTACATATACTTCTCGGTTGGCGATGAGAGTCCCGCACCGGTGAAGGGTCATTATTACATATATTTCCCGGTTGGCGATGAGAGTCCCGCGCCTGTGAAGGGTCATCATTGCATATACTTCCCGATCATCGATGAGAGTCCCGAGCCGGTGAAGGGTCATCATTGCATATACTTCCCGGTAATCGGTGAGAGTCCCGAGCCGGTGAAGGGTCATTATTGCATATACTTTCCGGTAATCGATGAGAGTCCCGAGCCGGTGAAGGGTCATTATTGCATATATACTTCCCGGTTGGCGACAAGAGTCCCGCAGGAGAAGGGTCATTATTGCATATACTTCCCGGTAATCGATGAGAGTCCCGAGCCGGTGAAGGGTCATTATTGCATATACTTCCCGGTAATCGATGAGAGTCTCGAGCCGGTGAAGGGTCATCATTGCATATACTTCCCGATAATCGATGAGAGTCCCGAGCTGGTGAAAAGTATCAGGCATATGTGACTGCATTGCATTGTACCGCATTCATCGCATCTCATTGTACCCCATACTGACTATTGTGTGTATTATGTTGTATTTTATGTATGCGGTATGTATAATATGTCGTGGAGATATCTCAGTTTGCCTATATATTTCTGGCTCGTATTCTGGGTTGCGGGGATCGAGTTGCACGCCGCAACAGTATAAATATACGGATTGGGTTGCACGCCGCAACAGTATAAATATACGGATCGGATTGCACGCCGCAACAGTATAAATATATGGATCGGGTTGCACGCCGCGACAGTATGAATATATGGATCGGGTTGCATGCCGCAACAGTATGTATCTCTGATTGTTGATACGTTCGGGATACTTGTAAACCTATATGTTCTGTCTATCTTATGTCCCTGGTGGTTTATAATTCCATACGTGTTTCTAGTTATTATCTGGCTCTGCCTTTTCATAATTTAAATAAGAAGAATTTGGTTTATCTGTTTCTCTTCTCCCTGGCAAGCTATCCTATTCTTTGAGGTGGCTAGTTTGCCCCACTTATTGAGTCCTTTTGACTCACTCTTGTTTGTTGTTTGTTTCTTGTCTATCTATTTCGTTTCGGCAGGTTCGCTCCAGGATCGAGTTCGCCACGTTGTGAAGGAGCGAAGACAACTTCAGCTGCCAGGGTGAGCCAGCTTTTATTCCGGATGGCCACCAGTTTGTGTTTATTATTTCAGTTGCATTTTAGTCCCTTCAGGAGGTATCTGTCTTCTTTCTTACTCTTAGATGTCTAGTCTGGATAGCCCTAAACCTAGAATGTTGGGAAGTCAGCAGTAATTTTTTATTGTACAGCTTAGAGGTATCAGTATGTCTGTGCTTTTTTTTTTTTTTAATTCCTGTCCTTATTTATGAATTGAATTATATTTATTTTCCTAATTTAATTGGTAAGGGTTCGCTCGACGGGTCTAGGGGAGGATGTCGGGTGCCCGCACGACCTAGCCGGATTTCGGGTCGTGTCATCACCACTGCCTTATGTCACTCTTCCGCACAAATTAAGCCCACGAGAAGGTACTGAATATAACATGGGAGGTTTACAAAAATACCCATCAAAATCAAAATATTTACCCATCTCTATCCATAAGTTCCATATTTAATTACAACCCCTATCTATAAACTATTTACATATCCTACCCATCTAGACATATATACTATTATTTATGCAGTATACCTTAAAGATATGCACCATATCTAAACTTGTATACTATTATTTATACAGTATACTTTAAAGGTATACACCTATAAGGTATAACAAATGTATACAGTAATAAATGGGTAGGTTGGGTAATGTAATTTTTAATGGATATGGCTTGTAAATACTTTGAATTTTATGGGTATATAGTGTAAAAAACACATATAACATTAATAATGACAGGATGCTCTGAAGCTATTTTTTGGACGAGGGCCTTTAGTTTGTCCTAAATGACTATGGCTTGCATCGTTTTGGATCCTTTTTTGTCCAGAAAACATGTATAAATTTAAACTTTATGCATATCTTTTGAATACATATATATGATGAAGTGTTGAATTTGTATATCGTTCTGTCCATGCTGTGAGTTTTGGGAAATCTCTCATTAGTACAAACTAGATGTATCTACCCGCACAAAAGCACGGGCATGAATAATAAATTAAAATATAGTTAATTATGTATTCATAAATTGTATTAAAGAATTATCTTTACTAATCAAACATCTTTTCACGATTCTATCATCTTCAGGATTCTTTTAACACCTTATATAAATACTCCAAGTTAATATCAATTACCCATTTAAATTATGAACTTGAATAAGAAATAAAAAATAGCAACACAGAAAAAGAAAATTGATGACACTGTAAATCTGAAATATTATCACCTGCTTTTTTCTTCTTCTTTTAAGATCGATTTTATTACTTATTTTGTTTTTTTACTGTATATTCTTAACGTTTGTGTTTCATAAGATTGTTATTTTCCTTCTCTCAAATAAAACCAAGACGAATGTAAAGAAGAAGAAAGCAAATGGAAAGAAAAATCATTGTTCAATACATCCTAAAGAAAGCAGATGGAAAGAAAAATCATTGTTCAATACATCCTAACGATTGATAGGACCATTTTCCCTAGTTCTTTATTTATTCCGTTCTTTTGTATATTATCTTTTTCACATACTAAACTATGATTAATTTAGAAGATTATATTGACGGCTCTTAATGGATGAAATGTAACTAAAAGCTGCCAACTTTTTACAAATGTTCAGATACACATCACTATTCAAACTCCTTAACGAAAGACAAAATAGGATTTCGATCTAAGAATGGAACTCTTGGTTAATTTGAATTCTGAAGATATGAGTAATGTGTAAATATTACTCCAATAGAAAGCCTCTTATGCAAATTTGAAGAAGTATTGGTGGTCATAGTACCTTAATAGATAATAGAGCTCGATTGTTTAATCCTATCACACATTTCATCGGATAATTCGAAATCCATTTCTCAAACATTGAAACCTGCGTATAGAAAATCAACATTAGATCAGTATAAGTTTTAAGAATGGAAGAAGGGGATGATAACAAAATTAGGAGGAAAAAAAACAAAAGTATTTTCAACACAAACTTTACATAGTGATTTTTAATGATAATAGTTAAACAATACCATATATATGAAAATTTCACAAAGAAAAATGAATAAGATCGTTTAGAGTGAACTGTAAAATATATAGAGAGAACACATAAATCAAATGAGAAGTACTATCCAGACATGAGAAATGCATCGTACCTTCTTTTATTAGCTAGTTGACTCTTACCTTTTTGTTTTTAGAGGAAGAAGCAATAGAGGAGGTACTGACTCATGAATATGGAAAATGAGTAGTTTGGAAAATGAGACTTTTAAGGATATTTCTTTTCCTACCCTTAATACTCTTGCATAGATCAATCAAATCTTTCCCCTCTAACTCGGATTCTTTATATAGTTCGCTTCAAATTGTTTAATATCGTTGCACATGTAAGAAGTCTTCCAAGTTTCCAATGTCAAGCGTGTCCGATAATCATTTCGTATCATATACTCCTTCCTGTAAAGATAAGCTACAAATTAAAGGACTATACTACTACAAAAGATAGTTGATGTGGATCATGAGTTATAATCTTATACTTCATAAACTTCTCTTCAGTCATGTTCTTCCACACTCTTCTCAACAAACATGCATATTAGGTGCAAGTGCGGAATGATTTTCAGGTTCTTCATGTTCTAGGCATTACAGACCACACAGTGAGCGACAATTCACCAAATATTGTAAAAAGTATTCTCATAATCAATTTTGTCATTGTTAGCAATATTACCTTTGTGAATGAAGAAATTAACCAACATAATGCTCACCATATTTGGAGTAACTCTTCACTTATTAATAGTGCAAATTTTTATTGGGAAACACCATGGACTCCTGAAGAAGATATTATACTGGTCTCGTATGTTCAAGATCATGGGTACTGGGAATTGAAGAGAAACTATTACATACAGTTGATGATATGGTAAAAACTTTTAAATAGATATGAGTGAGATCATGGGTAAGTGTAATTTAATACTAAATTAGTAACCGAAGACCCACATTATTGATTCATTATGACGGGAAAAATCACCGCTCATTGAATTAATATGATGTATTAATTGTGATATTAAAGAATAAGATGAGTGGATAAATTTATGGTAATACAGTGGCTTTTGGCATTCTTAATTAACCGTAAAAAAAATTGGAAAGTAGAGAATAAGGCCAAAAACTAAGAAAGAAGAAATGGTGTGAAAAATGTCCAAAAATATTGAATCCTTGGCCATAGAGGCATGCCACATCACTTGCTTATGTTTCTGAATTAGAAGATATATAGATAGATATAGATATAGATATGCATATAGTTGAATATTAGAGATATCATTTTATATTAGATGTATATTGAATGTAACATGTAAGCAATTAATGGAAACAATGTATGGTTACATATTCTACTGATATTTAATGTATATTTTATGATGCATTGATTGAATTAATGCATATATTTGTCATATTTTGTGCCCACGATGTCGGATTGGAGCTTGATTTGAGAATATTCCCAAATTTATTTATAGTTACATATTCTACACATATTTGACATATATATATATATATATATATATATATATATATATATATATATATATATATATATATATATATATATATATATATATATATATATATATAACAATAATATACCCATATTATATTTCAAATATCAACAATGAAACTAAGATTATTTAATAAATATACAAGACAAACAAATCGTATTAGCTAATGAAAAAAAAAATATAACAATAATATACCACAATTATATTTGATGAAATGGAGATAAAAGACAATTATTATCTAATAAATATGCAAGACAAACAAAATGTATTAGCATATGAAAAAAAAGATGGGTTAATGAGGAGAGATAAAGTTGGATTTTATGCTAATTTTAAGGAAAGAAAATCTGCGTAAATCTATTTATATAGGGTAATTTTTGCTAGCCTTTGTGTAAGATTTCATATGTCTATTTGAATGTAGGGCCTAACTTGGTTTTTGCTAGATAAGTTATTTTCTCACAAATTAAAGGCTAAGAACATTCACTGTATGCTAAATATTGAGGGTGTTTGAATCGATTTGTTTTGAAGTAGCTTAAAAGCTAAAAGCCAAAAGTTAAAAGTTGGTTTCTCTCAACTTTTAGCTTTTGGCTTTTTTGGTACCTTTTTAGCTTAAAAGTTACTCGAGAAAATGACACTAAAGGGTCCTCTCAGGTTCCACATTGAGAAAAGCGACCTCTCTTTTTGCCTCTTTTCTTTTTTACTTTATTTTATTTTTTTAAGTGTAATTAAGGGTTAAGAAGGGGGCAGATTAATATTTTAAAAACTTGTGGGGGGCAGATTACACCCCAAAACTTAAAAAAACTACCCCACTCACCCCACGACCCCTACTACCCTCCCCTTCAAAATCCAAACATCCCCACACTAATCCTAAAACACCCAAAACATTCCCCTTCCCCAAATCAAAACGCACAGTTCCCCTTCCCCAAAATCGTGACAACCAACGATGATTTCAGTTCTCCGACCATCAACTTTCTCCGATACCCAGTGTAAGTATATTCGGACACCTACATTGCATGATATTCCACAAAATCATCACTTTTTGTTGTTTTCCTTCTTTATGTTTGAATGAAACCCCCTTTCTTGAAAACTGTAAAATCTGGGTTGATTCTTGTGCTTTCCTTTTGGATTTTGCTTGTGTATGAGTTGTTTTTAGTGTGGGAAGTGTTGATTTTGAGCGGGAAGGTCTGATTTTGGCGATGATATATTTAAACACGTCGATTGATTTCTCAAACATCTTGCGTGTTGTTTGTGGTGTTTAAACATCATATGAGGTGTTTGTTCATGTCACCGGTTGTTTAACCGAAGAAGATGTTATTCATTTGAGTTTTGAATTTTTAAACATTAAATTCAATGTTTAAATATAATCGTAAATGTTTATAATTTGGAACTTGAAAATTAAAATGAGGCTTAAACATTAATGTAGATGTTTGCAACATCACTGCATTTATTGTTAAACACTAACATGAATGTTTAAATATCACTTCAGATGTTTCAATTTCACGGTTGAACTTTCAATGGTGATGTTTAAACATAACTTATGATGTCTTAAAACACCACGTTGGATGTTTAAACATCCATTATAATGTTAAAATGGTGAATTTATTCGTAATGATTTGGTTTGCATTTTTTTTAAATAGTTATGTATTTGTTGAACTAGTTTAATTATTCGCTGTTTGCAGGTATTAAATTATAGGACCAAAAAGAAGTAGACTGGTAAAGGCACTGGCTAAGAAATCGCCGGCTGACACGCAAAGAAGACTTGACATGGATGAACATGAAGAATCTCCTCGTAGCAAAAGACTGAAAGGCAGGGCTGGAGATGCACCCTCGCTTGTACAGGTTCCTTTTCAGAGCCCAATCAATAGTCGTGATCTAAGTAGAGACCAATCTGAATATGAAGAGGGAAATAGAAGTGGAGGAGATGAACAAAGAGGCTCTGCCGAATGAGGAGAAGAATCTACTCCTACTCAGAATGAAGGGGACAAAGAACAGGAAGAAGTTCCTACTCTACAGAGGAGGACGAGGAAATCCAGAGCTGGTATGACACCAGTGGAGCAGCGGCCTGGTACAGTATGTGCAGAAGAGGATAGTGAAGTGGAACATGCAATGGAGGTAAGAATAGTAGTGAAAACATACAAATAGATGCTGGCACAGCGTTAATTTGTTTAAACATCACTATTGATGTTTAAACATAACTATGAAATGTTTCACACATACACCTCAATAGTTTAAATATAAGTACGAAAATTTTTAAACATACACCCCAATGTTCTAACATAATTGGAAAATGTATAAACATATCAGTGATGTTTAAAACAAGCACTTGCTATTCTTCATTACCCTCGTGAATCTGCCTAACTTATAAAATATTAGATGCAGGTGTTTTTATCAAACTCCCTGCATGTACAAGTTTTGTTATGTAGATCCACAGTAGCATCAATATTTGTTGTTCCCCCTCCAAAAACATCAAATTTAGAGTTATTCTTTTGATGGACCAGAAACTTGCTGCCCAGTGAATTATTAAGTGATGTTTTAGTTTCAATCATTTTGACACATGTGTTGGAACTCTCCAAAAATTCCATGCGCCTATGATGAAACTTTTCAGCGTAGTTTTTAGTGATAGCAGTGAATAAGGCATCAACTGGGAAGTCCTTCACATCCCTAAACATAGCACTAACGGACTCCGCAGTGTTTGTAGTCATCACCGCATACCTACAATATTTGCAAATAAATTCTTAAACAAGATGACATAAAGGTTTTAAACATCTATCACAAATAAAGCATCTATCATAAAGTTTAAAACATATACAAAAATATTTGAAACATCACTATAAAATATTTTAAACATCAAACAAAATGTTCAAACATTTGTTCAGATGTTGAAACAACCCAAGCCTACACATTTAAATCTCAATCAAAATGTTTCAAACATCACATTTATGTTTCAAACATCTAACATAATGTTTAAACATGTTTACAGATGTTGGGAATCAAAAAGCCAAAACACGTAATATTATTAAGAATGTTCCAAACATCAATCAGGTGTCACAAACATATATTAAATGTTTTAAACTTCAATCAGTTATTTCAAACATATAGCACAAAGTGTAAACAACTTCCATGTGTTTAAGCAGTTCGGCTAAGTCTTCAAAAACAGAACATGTTTAAGCAGTAAGACTGACCTGTTTCCAGTAAAGTGGCATCTGCTCCACTTATGAAGCCCAACTTTCTCCACTAGATATTTAGCAACCCTTAGATCCAATGTTTCAATCTCTTTAAAATGAGTTTTAAACTCACTTAAACGATATGCCTCTGCAGCCAAATAGTGTTTGGAAAGGAGATCTCCACAATGAAACGTCAAGCGGAGGTTCTCAGCAAGGTGCCTAATATAATAACCATAATGAGCTGAAGGGAAAAACTTGGAAACAGCCTTTTGTATGCTTTTATGCCTATCCGGGATCACACCGAGCAACTGTTCAAAGAAGTATTCATATGCGGCATCGCACTCTTTGTCAACTATATAAAATGCAACAGGATAAATGTGATTCTCAGCATCCTGTCCCACAGCAGACAACAGCACTCCCACATATGGGCCAGTCAAAAATGTCTCATCAACAACAAGGACTTTTCTAATACTAGCAAACCCCATGATCCAGGCACCATAAGACACAAACACATATAGAAACCTTCCTGTCTGATCAGTTACCAATCCAGTCTTGCTTCCTTCATTTAAATTGCTAATCATGCAACAGTATGCATCGATACAAGCATAACTGTGTTCGTTTGTCCCCCTTGCCAAGCTCTTTGCAACACAACCTCCATTTTGACATTTCCAATAGCTTATATTACAACCCAAATCTGCAAGAATTGTTCTCTTAATATCTCTTGTGCTTGGTGCTTTGCCATCAATAAACCTACTTTTTATGTACTCACCAATGACGTCGCATGTGGTGTGCGGATAATGGCTTTTAGCTCAGAGCCACATGTGTGCTCACTGTTGTAAAATGATGATATAAAAACATCCCCACTTTTATACTTAATGGCTCGAAACCACCAAGGGCAATTCTTTTTTTTAAAGCAAGATACCACTAAGCTTATAGCTTCGCGGCAAATTTTATTAATAATAAATAAAAATAAATAAATAAGGTCATTACAATCATGAATGAAATACGAACTAGCTAGTACTAAGTAATGCCTAAGTAATAGTAGGATAGCACCACACCCAAGCATTGTATTCACTTCGCTGGGTTGAGCATCATACAATGCTAATACCACCAATTGAAATAAATTTAATACCTTGATATAGTACTTTACAAAATTCATCACACTACTTAGGAATAATGTATATGAAAAATTAATGAAGTATCTAGATAATGATCTACAAACATATAGATTTAGACTAATAATTCATGTAATAATGAACTTATAGTATTCTAATATGCCAATGCCTTGAATTTGCATCAAAGAAAAATTTCCAGCCAAAACAGCCATTGATGCCTCGCATTGAAGGGTGTTTCGACTGGGATCTTCACGCTCCAAGCATACAGCCGCTGGTGCCTTAGCATATTTCCACTGAACGTTTTTGTAAAAAATTCTTCAGGCGAAACACTGAGTGATGCTCCACCCCAGTGGATGTTTCAACTGAGAATCTGTCCAAAAATGCAAGCAGCAATTGATGCTTTCACAAATTGAGACTGACCAACATTGAATTAAAAAACCACAGTTGAAACACCCTGTGGCGTGCCGTCTGGAAGGCTGTTTCCGCTGAAACTTATGAAAAACTCCAGCTCGCTAAGGCTCATGTTGAGCACATGAAATCTCTGAATTTTCCAAGTTAAAACACTCATTGGCGCGACGCCTAACAAGCTGTTTCACCTGGAATTTATTCCAAAACACGCAGCACATGTACCAACATCTTGAAAGCATCATCCAATGTTGCCATGCTTCTCTTCCAATGCCTTCCATTACTTCATACCAATCATGAAGGCACACCATAAAAATTATAAGCTTGAAAGTACCTACAAAAAAGAAAACAAAATTAGTAGTAAAAGCCTCCATGCTCTCCTCCACATGGATTCGAACATGAAGGAAAATTCCACCTCCCTTGTTTCTAGATATTCCTCCTCGACCTAGTACGAATATATGGCTCATTACACTTATCCTCATTCACCAACCTCCTTCTCATGCTACCCAACTCATGAAACGAATTAACTATGACATCTCCCTGATCAATAGCCATGTTTGCCAAGTAATTCACCAATTTATTCCCTTATCTAAATACATGCATCACAACCACCTCTCTACTCTCCATCAAACTCTAAATCTCCTCAATTATTTGCACAATTTACCAAGGTACCTCCCAAATTTTTGTCACTACATTCTTGAGCCACATTGAGTCCATATCAACAATAACTTGTGCATAGGAAGTAGAAACCACATAACTCAAAGCCATAAGAATTGCAGTTGCCTCCACTTAAGTATTTGTGGTCATGCAATCATCCATCTCCCTAGCACAAGCATGCACAATATCACCCCTGTCATCCCGAACACAAAAAGCCCAAGAACTAACACCTGGATTACCTCTAGAAGCACTATCCGTATTAATTTTGATCCATCCCACCGGAGGCAGACTCCACAGAAAATTTGTCATCACAAGCTTAGGCGTATGATCTCTTAACACCGGCAACAAGTCCTCCCACGTACCAGACGCATACTGAAAGTTTCTCCTGCGAACTATGAGCTGAGGTCGACCCACCATGCCTTAAATTATTCCTCTGTTTCCACAACTCCCACAAAATAAAGATGGGAATAGCATGGTAAATCAACCTCAGGACCGGGCTACCAAGAGCATCCCACCACAAATTTATCACTTTTGTCAGGTGCAACCCATCAAAATTAAGGCCTGCAGGACCTCCAAAATATTTCCAGACATATCGTGCCACAGGCGCATGCAAAAACACATGGGAGATAGTTTCCACATCAGGGTTCACACAACAATGACACCTAGAGGGGAATTGAATTCCCCACCTCATCAGCATATCATCTAAGGGCAGCTTAAATTTCCACAACCTTCATAAGAAAAATGACATCTTAAAAGGAATACCTTTAATCCAGATGTGCTTGTAGAGATCACTTGGCTTCTTCCTTTGTCTCACCAAATGATAAGTTGACCCGACTGAAAAAGTGCCCCGAGGCTCCTGATGTTTGGCATTTTATGCCTATATTTCCTTAATATTTCCTCACGTTTGAGCTTGTTATTCGCTCGTTTTATAGTTTATGGATGTGGTTTTACACTAATTTTATGTCGTGTGTATGTAGGTTGTTATGAAGTGCATTTGGAGCTTTATAGAACATGATTGAGCAAGAAAACATTGGATATTGATTGAGGATTAGATCGAGCACACGAAGGCACAACACGAAGCGAGCAAAGGAGAAAGAAAACACGAAAATGGCTGGGCGCTGTAGGGCACGTGGCGCGCCCTCCACCGCGCCCCACTGCCCAGCGCTACTCCTAGCGCGCCGCGTGGCAAAGGTGGAGAAAGTTTTGAGTGTTCTGTCTTGGAGCACGCGTTCCGAGGCGCGGGGCGCCCATTATAGCGCCCCTTGTGCGAATTTCTACTTCCTATTTCGTCTAGGCTTGGGTCTAACTTATTACTAGGTGTTTGTAAACTCTATAAATACTCTTTTACTTAGTTTTTGAAAGGAGTTCAGACTTTGGAGCAATTGGAGAGCTCATAACATCAAGAACAAGGGCTTTTCTTCCTTCCATTAATCTATTACATCATTATTTCATCAAATCCTTGTGTTGTTATTATGAGTATGCGTAGCTAATTCTCCAGTTCTAGGGTTAGAGTATTACATGAAAGTTGATGTTTGAAGATTGATTCCCATTAATTGAATCCCATAACGGATTACTTATTCTTTCTTGATTTCACTTGTGTAATTGTCAGGGCCCGATTATTACGCATTATCTATGGTTTTTAGATTGAACTCGAAAGAGGGAATTTATTAACGCAATAAGAAAGAGTAGAGCTAGTTTCTGAACCCGGGCATCGGGGAACCAATTTGTGAGTAGGATAGACATATACTTGCTCGCCTAGCTTAACTAATTACAAAATTCGTTAATGCGTGCACGTGATTCAACCCATAGACATATAGGGATTGAAGTAGCCTGCATAGACCGTGAAGAATCGAAAGGATTTCACGGGTACATTTAATCTGTTAGTTAGTAATCCGGGATTTAAGAAGTGGAATCAATTGGAAAACTCAACTGGATTGTTCGTAACTCTGACCCTGGACCGTCTCCTTATTACTGATAACAACCAATTTTTGCTCCATTGTTTGAATTCACATTTACCCTCTCAATTACTGTTCTTTAGTTAATTAAATCATCACTATTGGAAAAAAATCCCTGAATAGTTTTTAAGAAATTGTTTGCTAGAATTCAGTCTGAATAGTCCTCGTGGGAACGATACTCGATTTATCACTTTATTACTTGTCGACCACGTATACTTGCGTGTGCGTTGGGAGCAACAAGTTTTTGGCGCCGTTGCCGGGGACTAAGCAATTGACTGATTTCTTTTTGAACAGTTTATTACTTTCTATTCAGGTTTAATTTTTGTTTTGAGTTTGTGCTGTTCAGGTATTAAGTCCTGCTTGATCTTTACCTACAGGAATGGCAGCGGAACAAGCTTTAGCTGTGCGAGATGTTGCTCTCCCCAGCCTGGAGGGAGTAGCCTCGAGCATAGTTAAGCCTGAAATTACTGGACACTTTGAGATTAAGTCCGGCATGATACAACTCTTACATGCGACTGGACAATTTGGTGGATTACTTCATGAAGATCCGCAACAACATATCCAGAATTTCTTGGAGATCAGTGATACTTATACACCAAAGGGAGTGCCTATTGATTATGTTCGCTTGACATTGTTCCCGTTTTCACTGATTGGGGCAGCAAAGAGGTGGTTAAAGGCTGAAAAGTCTGGGTCTATCACCACTTGGAATGCTTTGGCTAAGAACTTCATAGACACATACTACGGTCTCATCACACGGAAACTCAAGAGGAAGTGCATGATACAATGGACCAAGTCTAGTCCAGTTATCAAGCCAAAAGTATGAATTGCCTTTTTTCAGCTGCTAAATTATCTCATGATCCATCTCAGGCCTGCTCTGCAACATTTTCTTTCATGCATAAGTCCCCTTCTTCCATGGCACCACCACAGTGTGATGCTTTTTCAAGTATTTGTTGCTCATCTAGTCCCTCCGCAAAGACTGCTTGGTACGACAATTCCACCAAAGCTTTTCAAATAAGGCCTTGGAAATATCATACAAGCTCCTAAAACCAACTCCACCTTCATTCAGAGGATGACATAGAGTCTTCCAAGAAGCCCAATTCTTGTTATCCTTGCCCACAGTGTTACTCCAGAAGAACTTGGCAAACATCCTGTGAAGTTGAGCAACCACCCCAGCAGGGAGGTCACAGGCAGATAACAAGTGACTAGGCATACTCTGAAGTACTGAGGAAATCAGAGTCGCCCGTCCACCTATGGAAAGTAGTTTACCAGTCCAGGAGTCAAGCTTTTTCTGCACCTTCTCCACCAGCTCACTGTAGTGATAGTTCTTCCTCCAACCATAATAAATAGGCACACCAAGATACTTGAAAGGAAAATCACCCCTTGGTATCTCAGTGATATCAAGCACCCGGTCTGCTATCAACTGTGAAATGTGGCCATACATATACACATTACTCTTCTCCTTATTGATTTTCTGACCACTGGAAAGCATATAACTAGCAAGAGTCTCCATCACCAATTTCAAAGATCCCTCCTCAGCAAATGAAAAAATAATCATATCATCCGCGTATGCTAGGTGATTAAGGTAGGGACTCCACTTTGGCATCCCATACGGCACAAAGTTATCATCCCTATGCAGTACATTCAGATATCTAGAAAGGCACTCAATAGCTCTAGAAAGGCACTCAGCAGCAAGCAAAAATAAGGTAGGCGACAGAGGATCACCTTGTTTTACCCCCTAGAAGACTGGAAAACCATCAGGGCCCACTGTAGAGTCAGCATTATCCAAAAATTGCCTTCTTCACCTCTTGTTCATCTGGCTCAGCAATAACAACAATATTCTTGTCCTGTGTAACAAGACTAGCCAGGTGATCAAGTATAGAAAAATCATCTGGCACCGGGTCATTAGAAAACTGAGCCTGAAAAAATCTGATTACCTCCTTGGCTATGTTTGTATCGTTCGCAAGCCGAGAACCAGTAGCATCCTGAATTCTTCTAACTTGCAACACCTTCCTTTTTTCCATTTACATGAGCTTGAAAAAAAATTATGTTTCTATCCCCGTTTTTGAACCACTGCATACCAACTTTCTGCTTCCAAAACTGTTCCTCCAGAGCATAAAAATGAATCAACTCTGCATTCACTCTCTGAAGTCTCTCTCTACTGTACCCAGTGGGATGCTCCTCGAACTCCTGTTCATATACCCGAACCACCTCCTCTAGCGTAGTAATCTATCTGAAAATGTCACCATACGTCTCCCTACTCCAAACAGACAATGCCTTTCTCAATTTCTTCAGCTTGCACTGAAAATTATAAAAAGGATCCCTGCTAAAGTTTTCAGCCCAGTTTTCTCTAACAACAGCCCGGAATGAGTCATGTTGCACCCAAAATTTCAAAAATCTAAACAACTTCTTCACTGTAGGGCTATCCATATTAGTAGTAATCAACAATGGTGCATGGTCTGATCCCTGCCTAATCAAGTGCTCCACTTCAAACTAAGGAAATAGTTCCTGAAATATTTGACTCACAAGACACCTATCAAGCCTTTTTAATATGCATGCATCATCCGATCTACCATTCTACCAAGTGTACATGTTGCCGTTGAAACCCATGTCTTACAGCTGACAAGTGTTTATACAGTGCACAAAATCTTTAACCTCCGGATAACAAACTGGCAGGCCCCCAAACATTTCAAGTTCATCAACAATGACATTAAAGTCACCCCCCACCAGCCACAGGGATGTCATGTCACTAGACTGAGCATACAAAAGGTCCCACAGTTCCACCTGATTGAAGCGATCAGTACTAGCATAAACAAACGACACTACAAATTCCAGCAAACCATCCAAGTGCTTCAGCTTCAAGGACAACATTTGTGATGTATCATACATCACCTCCACCTGATATTCATCATAAACAAAAGCTCATATTTTTTCATTAAAATTATGCCAAGAAGAACCCATACCTAGCCACAGACGATACTTGTCATTATGTCTATAGTGCTGAAACGGCCCTATTAATGCAATAAATGAAAAATGCTTTTGCCTATGCATTGTGACCACTCTATCAAAGGCCTGCTGAGTGTTGACAGACCTTATATTCCATATGAGTGAGCTATTCAATGCAATTGAGATGCTTTGGAAACCGTCCTCCTTGTTGATACCCCTCCAGGTGCTGGAGGAACGCTTGCACCTCTTTTCACCCGTGCCTGCTTGGTTTTCTTCTTTTCTAATTCCACTTGTCTGGGTGATATATCACCCTTTCAGCAACATTAACATAGTTCTGAGCAGTAGACTCAGTATCAAGCTCTTTATCATCACCAATTTCTACCTGCTTTTCAGCCTGTTTGTCAAAAACATGCACTAAAGCTGTTGTGGGCTCAAAATTCTTTGCAACCAGATGTGTATTCTTCTTTTTAGTACTATCATAGGCTGCTTTCAGCTCCAGCAACTCCTTATGATTAGCTAGCCTACCCCCTGATAGCACAGGACTGGCATTAACCATATCAATCTACATGTCAGCACCACCCTATGGCTTTTCAGCACCACCCTGTGACTTTTCAGCACTTGCATTTTTCTGACTTGCACCACCTTGATCTTCGCCTTCCTTATCTTCCTTGCCACTATTATCCCTTGACATGTCACCCTCCAGCCCCAAGTATTCATCAGAAGGATCTTCTTCAAAATTTTGTGGATCTGCAACATCATTTTCACTCTCATTCACATAATCCACCAATTCATCATCATCCTCATCTGAATCAACTACCTCCAGCTTGTCATCCTTCACATCACTATCATCATCTATAGTAACCTTAGCCACCAAAGAGTTTGAAGGAACCTTCTGTTGGGAAGTGTTTACATGCACAGGGACAACAGAAATAGGTGCTGCATCAGTAATAAGAGCTCCCTATGGAGCTGTTTCACCCTTCTTCTGTTGCTAAGGCTGTGGTTTAGCAAGCTGTTTCCCATCATTCTCACCTTTTTTATTAAACCCTGTCTATTTTACCCAGTCCACAGTCGATTTAGGCATATAAACAATACCTTTTTCGGCTGATTTTTGAGTTGCAACACCATTCTTGGTTGCACTTTTCTTACCACCATTCTTTGCTGCTGCATCTCATTTCAAAATATTAGCATGTGTACCGTCATCTTTTGATATAACTAGTGCCTTATCACCCAAGTCATCAACTTCCTGAGTGTCATCCTCATGCAGTGTTGAAAATTTATTATTCTTAGTCTGCACCAAAGCTAACTTGTCATTGAGTTTCGCAGCACTTTTTGTAGCCTGAACATTTTCATTCCCCTTTCGTGTTTTCTTAACTTTGGATCATTCCACTCATCCTCCTTTCTCATATTGTCCACAACCTTCCCACTAGTTAGGATACGAACTGGAGAAGCTGGAAGAGCAGGATTAACTTTTGGAACGTTTGCATGTGCATCCCAGGCACTATTACCATTTTGCTTTTCCCAGAGCTCTAGGTGAATCACCTTGCACTTACTTTCATCATCACCCTGCAACTTACAATTTTTGTAATACAATGGAAGATAATCATACATGGTATCTACCCATGTAGAGATTACAGCACCAGTGTCATCATCTTTCTCATTAATCAAAACACGAGTAGGGTGCTTTGCCAACAAATCTAATTCAACTTTGACCCTGGCACAACTTGGTCTAGTCTTATTCAGAGTTGTAGTATCAACTTTCAATGGGGTTCCCACTGCTGAAGCAATGGAAAAAATAAACTCTGTAGTAAAAAAGTTTGGGGGCAAATTTGGAAAACTAATCCATGCAAGAGCCGTTGAAGTCTCCTCCTCAGGCTTCCAATGTTTTGTCCACTTCAATAATCTCATAGGAAAAGATTTAACTTTAAACTTAATCATATAGGCTGGGGTTGATAAGAAATTAACATAATTTTTCAATAACGTCAGTCTAATCAACACGTACCTACTGTCCAAGTAACCAATATTGCAATCACCTTTGATCCCACATTGGCTCGGGATGATTTTACGTAGAGTTTCCAAGTCATGTCTACCATACGAAAATTTCCCAATCACTGCTAGTTGTAACTGCTCCTTTGCAAGATATTTCTTAACTTCTGACGTCTTCCATGTAAGAGTAGTTGTTCCTTGAGAATAAACAACAGTATGAAACAAACGTTGGTCAATATCAATTTTTTGAACATGTGGTTTTAACATATTAGCATAAGGGATTGATGGGTTGGGTGGAATTGTACTGGGGTTTGCATGGGGAGTGGGGATGGGTTGAGCAACCTCTAGGGGGGCTTCCCTACGTGTGGCACGGCCATGGCTGTCGTTTGCAAGAGGGTGGCGCGTTGCTCTCCTCCAAATCAAGAGGAGAGAGAAGAGAACTAAGGGCAATTCTTGTCTACGGATTGAACACAAAATACTTTTTTCTTGTTCTTCACATTCTCGAAATAAAAAGGCTTCTTAACTGCCACCAATTTAACAACGCAACCAACTCACACTTGTTCGTTAATTTTTTGCCCTTGTAAAAACCAGTGTCGTCTTCGGGATCGTTGTGATGGCAGTGAACTCATGGCAGGTCTAGAATTACCTACCTCACTTTCACCTTGTTCTGCTTCTCCTACTTCCTTCTTTCCAGGCACATCCATGTTCAATGGAGCATCCCCAATGTCTTCCAGCCCCTGATTTTCCATTTATTTTGAATTTAAAAATTCTCCCGACCTAGGAACCACATTTACCCTAAGAGTTGGCCTAGCACTAGTGGCATCAACGTCAGCCATAAACAGAGAGACATCATTATCATTCTTTATTCTAGAAGGGGCAGTCTTTTGCTTTGCGACGGTCATCATGTACGTAATACAAAGATCCCTCGGATCCTCACTTATCTCCCGACATTGAATTATTTTCCCTACTAAATCAGTATAGGTAACCTCCCTACTCACAAGAATCGGTCTACACTCTTTAACCACTGGAACCCAAGTATAACATTTTGCCTTCTCCACCTATTGCCCGAGATAATCCACTCCTATTAATATCGACTCCATTTAATTGTCACGAGCCCTAAACATGTAAAAAAAGAAATATATTAGGTCGTTATAGCATTATATTTATCATACAAATATTTATATAAAGCCAGAAACATGAAATATTATAGTAATGTTTCAAACATTATGTCAGGAATTCATAATGTGTAAACATCATGATAGATGTTTCACTGACTGTGACTGATGTTTGGAACATGTCATTATTAAAAACATAACTATGTTTAAACATATAACAAAGTGTGCACAACATCAAATATATGTTTACACATTCTTACGGATGTTTCATCAGATGTACTAGATGATGAATTAAGCAATTCAAGTAAAACAAACCTTATGATTTAAGCATCTAATAAAAACACAAGATGTTTAAATATATATATGCAAACTGACGATGGATGTTGTTTAAACATCATATGAAATGTTTAAACATCCATGCAACATGAGGACGGATGTTGTTTAAACATCATAAGTAATGTTTAAACATATATGCAACATGAGGACGGATGTTGTTTAAACATCATATGAAATGTTTAAACATCCATGCAACATAAGGACTGCTGTTGTTTAAACATCATAAGTAATGTTTAAACATATATGCAAACTGACGACAGATGTTGTTTAAACATCATATGAAATGTTTAAATATCCATGCAATATGAGGACAGATGTTGTTTAAACATCATAAGTAATGTTTAAACATACATGCAAACTGATGATGGATGTATCATCAGAAGAAAATCCAGACGTGAAAAATCGGCAAAATTGAAAAAATACTTTTCCCAGTTTTATTTAAACAACCTAATGCTTAAGGAAAACTTATCAGAGCAAAGAAAGGGGAGAATAGCCGTGAAAAATAGTGAAATAATTACACAATTTTATCAAATTTGGAAAATTCTAGATCTGAACGAAAAGGGCCAATGCAGTTAGAAAGGTTGGTTGTGCCTTCATGGGGGAGCTAAGATTGGAGCAAAAAGTATTAAAAAAAAAAAAAAGGTCGGCAGGTCGCCGGCGACGGTGGACAGAAAATGGGGTTAGGGATGTCGGCGATGATGTTTGGGTGTTCGGAGGGAAAATATTTTTGCTATTTTTGGGGTAGGTTTGGGGTCTTGTAAGGATGGACGAAAGTGCAAATTTTAAAACTTGGGGGTTTTTTAGACTCATCTTTTAAATTATTAATACTAATCCTAAATAAGGCCCCTATGATGCAATCCGGATGGGTACTCGAAGCCATTGAGGATTCACGCTCGACATCCGGAGCTTGGAATGCTTCATAAGGGCTTGGAAGCCAAGAATCAAGCCAAGGGACTAGCCAAACAAGCAAATGAGAGCTCACTGGAATCCGTGTCTACGCGATCGTGAAGCAGCAGGCGCGACCGCGCAGAAGATTTCCACTACACTACGCGATCGCGAAACACCCCACGTAATCGCGAAGAAGCTTCAGCTCACGAGGAGCGATCGCAAGACACGCCACACGATCGCGATGAAGGACGTCTGGGCAGCTTGGCAGAATCAGTAGTTAGGGGCTTTTTAGTGCATTCCTTCATTGTATTTAGTCCCTACTATAAATAGGCTAATGGAGGGGTTTATTCATGAGTTAGACTCTGATGATGAATATGAACGTGAGTGAACAATGTCTAAGCATGTTGCTTGAGCACTTTATTTCCTTAGTTTGCAATTGAATGTTGATTCAATTGAGGACTAAATAGTATAGGTTCTCTTTGGTTGTTGTCTTAAGGGGGTGATTAGGCCAACTTTCCCTAATCCACTTCCTTAATTCCAAATTAATTCAAATTGGGTCTTGCTTTTATCAATTTATTTTGCTGTTATTTTCTTAATCCTAGTTAGGATCATATCATTTGGTATCAAAGCTGGATTAGTGTTTGTTCTTACAACCACTAATTAGGTTTTTGTTTATCAAATCTAAAAATTACAAAAATAAAATAAAAAAAATCCAAAAATCCAAAAACCTAAGTCATAGGTTTAGGTTTCCTTTGGATGAAATCTTTGTTACCAATTATTGCTTGGTGATTATAGAAGCTGATTCTCGAAGAAATTGAACAACAAACAACACTTGGGGTATTAATTTGAAGAATCAAAATCTAGAGTTCTTCAACAAAGATATGGGGCTTTTGCATTTTGGGTGTTGTTCTTGATCGAAGAATTGATCATTGGGATTTGTTCACGGATATATAAGGAGCTTAAATCTCAAATTTGGAGCAAAAACAAGCTGATTTGTGAAGATTCAAGTGAAGAAAATATCTAGAAATTTGGGCTTCAAGTTCTGCATTAGACCCAGAATTTGCTCTTCGCGATCGCGCGAGAAGTGTCGCGATCGCGCATGCTCTTCGTGATCCCGAAGTGACAGCGCAGAGTTAGTGATTCCCTTCGCGATCGCGCGCCTTCTGTCGCGACAACGCTGAACAAGAATTATTACTCTTCGCGATAGCGCTGAATAAAGATTCAGTCACTTCACATATTGCTCAGAACAGCCCCTCAACAGTTTCAGATCACCCAAACCCCTATCATATCATCAAATACAGTGAGTTTTTAGATCATAAACAAAATTTCATCCAAATCCGAATCCATTTCGTGCCAATTCGATTCGAGCCTTTCTTTCTTCATTTCCTTGACTTTTTCTAATTCCGTCCGATTAGCTTTCATTGTCCGTTCTTTGCCACAACAACTCCTTTCCGTCCCGAATTGGATTGAGTTCGATTGTCAAATTAGAATTGAGTGCGAAAAGCAACTTGATTTAGCCAACGAGAGGTAAAAGGCTTGAGTGGTGAGAACATTATAGTGTGGTCACAAAAGTCATTGGTTTTGAGTGTATACACGAGTGGAAAGAAAATTGAGTGAACATATATCGAGTGATACACGTAAGGGAGTGAATTTATGAGGTCCTTCTGTTATTATTGTTGCAAATATGTCTTCGGATCATTATTGTGGAGGTTATGACTCCTATGGAGATAATGGGGATTGCTATGATGATTGTGGAGACTATGGTTCCTATGACGATGGTGGGAGATGTTGCTCCCAAACGCACATGCAAGTATACGTGGTCGACAAGTAATAAAGTGATAAGTAGAGTATCGTTCCCACGAGGACTATTCAGACCGACGCTTAACAAACAATTTCTAACTAACTCTTCAGGGATCTTTTTCCAATAGTGAGAGTTTTTATTAGCTAAAGAACAATAATATAAATGATGGAAATCAAGTCAAACAATGGAGCAAACATTGGTTGTAAACAATATTAAGGAGACGGTCCAGGGTCAGAGTTACGACCAATCCAGTTGAGTTTTCCAATTGATTCCACTTCTTAAATCCCGGGTTACTAACTAACAGATTAAATGTACCCATGAAAACCTTTCGATTCTTCACGGTCTATGCAGGCTACTCCAATCCCTATATGTCTATGGGTTGAATCACGTGCACGCATTAACGAATTCTGTAATTAGTTAAACTAGGCGAGCAAGTATATGTCTATCCTACTCACGAATTGGTTCCCCGATGCCCGGGTTCACAAACTAGTCCTATTCTTTCTTATTACGTAATTAAATTCCCTCTTTCGAGTTCAATCTAAAAACTATAGATGATGCGTAATAATCGGGCCCTAACAATTACACAAGTGAAATCAAGAAAGAATAAGTAACCCGTAATGGGATTCAATTAATGGAAATCAATCTTCAAACATCAACTTTCATGAAATACTCTAACCCTGGAACATTAGATTTAGCCACGCATACTCATAATAACAACACAAGGATTTGATGAAATAATGAAATAATGATGTAATAGATTAATGGAAGTAAGAAAAACCCTTTTTCTTGATGTTATGAGCTCCCCAATTTGCTCCAAAGTCTGAACTCCCATCAAAAACTAAGTAAGAGAGTATTTATAGAGTTTCCCAACACCTAGTAATAAGTTAGACCCAATGCTAGACGGAATAGGAAGTAAAAATGCGCACAAGGGGCGCTATAACGGGCGCCCCGCGCCTCGGAACGCGTCTAGACAACCAGTAGCCGTCGAAAACCCACCGCTTTGGCCAAGCGCCGCGCCAAAACCGCGCCCACCAGGTTGGCGCGTTGGGCGGCGCGCCTCGGAGGCTACCGCGCCCAGTATTGCTGCTTGCTCCTTGGTCCGAAATCTCGCTCGTGTCGTGCCTTCGTGTGCTCGATCCGATCCTCAATCAAAATCCAATCTTTTCTTGCTTGATCATGCTCTTTAAAGCTCCAATTGCACTTCATAATAACCTACAATCATACGATATAAAATCAGTGTAAAACCACATTCATAAACTATAAAATGGGCGAATAACAAGCTCAAACATGCAGAAATATTAAGGAAATATAGGCATAAAATGCCAAGCATCACCACCCCACACTTGAACCCTTGCTCGCCCTCGAGCAAGTCACAACTCACTTCCCAACCTAGGTAAAACAGGTCTGCCCAGTTGATACCGATCATTGAACCAACGCACACATGACCACTATGGATCCACAAACATGCCAACAATTTACCAAAACCAAAAATATGAGAACAACCACCCCAAAATAGCTCAAATGCACAACTCAACATATTGCAACAATGCTCCCACAAAATCACACCTATCTACTCAACCAAGAACCATCAACTTCACCTATCTCATGCAAACCATGTGCCCTCACCAATATGAAGCAAAAGAGTGCCCCCCAAATATCACACACAACAATGAATATCAAGAGTAGATTGGGGACTATAGCATAGAAAGAATTCACTCACTCTCATGAAAATCTCACATGTCACACACGATGTACCATAGGCTTGCCCGTAGTGTAGGACTCCACTAATGTAAGCTCACTCCAATCAGGATTAACTAGGACTTTAGAAAGGTCGTAATGTAGGCTAAGGGGCTGGTAGGATACATATGGTAATAGTGACTACCTCCCTAAGCACTTTAATACATCACAATTATTTCAAACACAATTCCCATCAAAACCACCCAATCAACAATTTTCACACACACCTTCTCAATAAGTAGCAATATTTTTCTTTGAGCACACACTAGCAAGGAATGGATATTCTTTTCTCTTTATTTCTTTTTCCACAATTTTTTTCTTTTCTTTTCAACTTTGCTCTTTTTTTTCTTTTATTTTTCAATTTCATTATCTTCCAACCTTGCCAATGCTTTTCACTACTTCACAATTTTAACAATTATTCCCCTCATTGGTTCCACTCAAAAACCTCCCAAAATCCAACCACAACTCCAACATCATAACACAATGTCACTAAAGTGCTTAAGGAGTAAAGGGCCAAAAGAGACAATTTAGAACAAATGGGTAGGCTCGGGGTGTGGGTGCCAATAAAAAGGGTCAAAGAAATCACAACAACAATTTTTTCAAGGTATATATGTAAGGGTAGGCAAATCAAAAGAAGGCCTTGTATCATTTCCCGACTAGAGCGAACCTAGGATTTCGCTTTGCACACACACGGGGCAAGTTCTAGACATTAATATGCAAACATGGAGTACAAATAAAATATGCCTCACAACACACATTGCACACGATCCACACAAAAAGGCTCCATCACAACTCTCAATCAAGCAAATAGAGTGCAACTTGTGGAAAATTAAGCACTAATGCACAAAAGTTCACAACAAAGTCAAGTGAGTGGACTCAAGCATCTCAAGGGGGTTGTTCCATTTTTTCCTAGGCATGCATCACAATTAAAACTCAAGGACACCACAAATAGCACATGCAATCAATTCAAGTACACCGGTATCAAACAAATCAAGGGCACCTAGCATTCTACCTATTCTTCGTCTAGGGTCACCTATACTAGCTATTCTAATCCTAAAAATAAAAAACTACCCGGTTCAAAGGCCTCCCCGTGGAAAAGAACCGAGGTCATAAGAAAAACCACGGGGTGGATGACATCTACCACTAATAAAGAATAAAAAGAAAATCTTTTTGGAATTTTTCATTGGTTTTCTACTTTTTTCAAATTTTTTTTTTCATATATTAAAGAAAGAAACAAATCAAAATAAAGTCAAGTGACAAAAGAAAATCCTAACGGTACATGCATCCCTAACCTCAAAAATAGATAAAAGGGTAGTTCCCCACCCCACACTTAAACTAAGCACTGTCCTCAGTGCTAAAAATAAGCAAGTGCAAGGTAAAGAAAACTTCCCTGATGACTCTAGTCCTTGGTGCTAGCATCCTCCAAGCTTCCATATAGTATGAGGTACTCAGACTTCCCCCAACAAGTCATCAATATTAGGCAAGGGTGAGGACACCCCACGGTTAGCCTCGACATTACATGAACCTGCAATCCAAGGAAAAATAAAAACTACGTGACACTATAAATAAAATAATACAAGTACAAACTCGGGTTGCCTTCCGAGAAGCGCCTTAGTTAACGTCGTGGCACGACAACACTTTTAGCTCACTTCCAGCATTTATGTCTTCTCTTCTTACGACGAACTTTTGCTTTCTTCCTTTCTTTGAGAGAACCCCTCTCCAACTTCACATGTGGTTTACTTCCATGTTCTTGTTTAACACATTCAATCATAGAGCACTCTTCAACCTTAGTTATGTGCTCCTTCTCAGTATACACCTTGAAAGTAACCTTTTCTCCATACGCTCTAACAGTCATCTCACCCAGCTCCATATCAATAATTGCCTTCGAGGTGACTAAGAATGGTCTCCCCAAAATGATTGGAGCTTCTAGGTCCTCTTCATAATCTAGGACTATGAAATCAGCAGAGAATGTAAACTTACCAACTTTAAGCAACACATCCTCCAACTTACCACCAGGGTGAGTGAGTGATCCATCCGCCATCTTAAGAGTAACTGAAGAGGGCTTGATTGCTCCTAGTCCTAACCTTTTGCAAACAGAGAGAGGCATGAGATTTATGCTCGCACCCAAATCACACAAGGCACCAGTGATATTATGCCCTCCAATGGTACAAGGAATAGTAAACCTCCCAGGATCTTGAAGTTTTGGAGGTAGCTTGCTCAAGATTGTGCTACACTCCTCAACTAACTCAATTGTATCTATCTCTTGAGGCTTTTTCTTCTTGACTAAAATCTTTTTTAAGAACTTCACAAAGGATGGCATCAATTCAAACACATCAGTCAAAGGAATATTAACTTGAAGTTCTTTCAACATACTCACAAATCTTTGATACTGGGCCAGATCCTTCGATGGTATAAGTCTCTGTGGGAATGGTGGAGGCGGCAGAGGTGCCTCCTTTCTCTCTTCTTTCTTCCTTACCTTCTCCATTTTTTCAATTTTTTCTATTTCAGCTCTCTCTTTGGACTTGGCCATCAGCTCTCCTCCTTCAATTAAAGTCACTGCAAGACATTGTTCAGGCTCTTTTTTTACAGTACTTATTTCTCCCACCAACTGCCCCAACTGGTGCTCCAGGTTCTTGTGAGCATTGGCAAGATCTTGTATGGCCTGTGTATGGGCTGCAGTGTCAGCTATCATTCTCTGCTGGCCCGCCATTATCTGCTTTAGCATATCTTCAACTGAACTGCTAACCTGCTGTGGTGGAGCTGGAAGTGGGTGGTAATTATTCGGAGCTCTCGTATTGCCTTGATAATAAGAATTACAAAACTGATTTTGACCCTGCAGCCTGTTTTGATTACCCACGCAATAAACTGACTCTGGATTAGAGGAGCAAACCTCTGTAGCATGGTCTTGACCACAAACCTCACAAAAGCTCTGGAGTTGTTGCACTGGAGCCACTGGTTGCTGAGTCTTTGGCAGAGCTAGCTTGCTAATTTGATTGGAAATAGCATCCATTCTAGCCCTTAGCTCTGAAACTGCATCTAACTGAAGTACCCCTGCAGCTTTCTGCGCAGTAGCTCTACCATCACCTTGCCAATCAGGATTGCTCTGTGAAAACTTATCTAGTAAATCATAGATCTGGTCAAAATTTAAGGCTAATAGTTGGCCTCCAGCAGCAGCATCTACCACGATCTTAGTATGCGCAGTCAACCCTTCCACAAAAGTATGTGCAAGAACCTCATTGGATTGGTTATGGTGTGGACAATCTCTCAGTAAAGCTTTAAACCGCTCCCAGGCTGAATACAAAGACTCTCCTTTTATCTGTCTGAAGGACATAATTTCACTCCTCACCCGGGCTGTCTTGGCAGATGGATAAAACTTAGCCAAGAACTTCTTAGCCAAATCATTCCAAGCGGTGATAGACCCAGACTTTTCAGCCTTTAACCACCTCTTTGCTACCCCAATCAGTGAAAACGGGAACAATGTCAAGCGAACATAATCAACAGAAACTCCCTTTGGTATATAAGTATCACTGATCTCCAAGAAATTCTGGATATGTTGTTGCGGATCTTCATGAAGTAATCCACCAAATTGTCCAGTCGCATGTAACAGTTGTATCATGCCGGACTTAATCTCAAAGTGTCCAGTAATTTCAGGCTTAACTATGCTCGAGGCTACTCCCTCCAGGCTGGGGAGAGCAACATCTCGCACAGCTAAAGCTTGTTCTGCTGCCATTCCTGTAGGTAAAGATCAAGCAGGACCTAATACCTGAAACAGCACAAAACTCAAAACAAAAATTAAACCTGAATAGAAAATAATAAATCGTCTGAAAAGAAACAGTCAATTGTTTAGTCCCCGGAAACGGCGCCAAAAACTTGTTGCTCCCAAACGCACACGCAAGTATACGTGGTCGACAAGTAATAAAGTGATAAGTAGAGTATCGTTCCCACGAGGACTATTCAGACCGACGCTTAACAAACAATTTCTAACTAACTCTTCAGGGATCTTTTTCCAATAGTGAGAGTTTTTATTAGCTAAAGAACAATAATATAAATGATGGAAATCAAGTCAAACAATGGAGCAAACGTTGGTTGTAAACAATATTAAGGAGACGGTCCAGGGTCAGAGTTACGAACAATCCAGTTGAGTTTTCCAATTGATTCCACTTCTTAAATCCCAGGTTACTAACTAACAGATTAAATGTACCCGTGAAAACCTTTCGATTCTTCACGGTCTATGCAGGCTACTCCAATCCCTATATGTCTATGGGTTGAATCATGTGCACGCATTAACGAATTCTGTAATTAGTTAAACTAGGCGAGCAAGTATATGTCTATCCTACTCACGAATTGGTTTCCCGATGCCCGGGTTCACAAACTAGTCCTATTCTTTCTTATTACGTAATTAAATTCCCTCTTTCGAGTTCAATCTAAATACCATAGATAATGCGTAATAATCGGGCCCTGACAATTACACAAGTGAAATCAAGAAAGAATAAGTAACCCGTAATGGGATTCAATTAATGGAAATCAATCTTCAAACATCAACTTTCATGAAATACTCTAACCCTAGAACGATATATTTAGCCACGCATACTCATAATAACAACACAAGGATTTGATGAAATAATGAAATAATGATGTAATAGATTAATGGAAGGAAGAAAAACCCTTGTTCTTGATGTTATGAGCTCTCCAATTTGCTCCAAAGTCTGAACTCCCATCAAAAACTAAGTAAGAGAGTATTTATAGAGTTTCCCAACACCTAGTAATAAGTTAGACCCAATGCTAGACGGAATAGGAAGTAAAAATGCGCACAAGGGGGTGCTATAACGGGCGCCCCGCGCCTCGGAACGCACCTAGACAACCAGTAGCCGTCGAAAACCCACCGCTTTGGCCATGCGCCGCGCCCAAAACTGCGCCCACCAGACTGGCGCGTTGGGCGGCGCGCCGCGGAGGCTACCGCGCCCAGCATTGCTGCTTGCTCCCTGGTCCGAAATCTCGCTCGTGTCGTGCCTTCGTGTGCTCGATCCGATCCTCAATCAAAATCCAATCTTTTCTTGCTCGATCATGCTCTTTAAAGCTCCAATTGCACTTCATAACAACCTACAATCATACGACATAAAATCAGTGTAAAACCACATTCATAAACTATAAAACGGGCGAATAACAAGCTCAAACATGCGGAAATATTAAGGAAATATAGGCATAAAATGCCAAACATCAGGAGTTACTATGATGATTCGGGGAATTATGGCTCTTATGAAGATGAAGTGAGACACAATGGTGATCATGGAGGTCATGGAGATTATGAGGATTATGAGGATGAATGTTGCCATGAAAACTCTTATGCTTCTAGTCTTGGAGATGATGAAAGTGACGCTTCAAGGTACAATATTCCTACTTATTCATCTTGTGATGAACTTGAAAATGTAGATAGTGACATAGAGAGAATTGATGATGAAGCTTATTATAGAAATTATTTATTTGCATTCCCTCTTTGTGCTCCTAAAATAAACAAGAGAGTAGTAGTGGTCTTTCTATCGGTTTGAGGAGAAGTGGTAATTACTCCATGAGGAAAAGAGAGTCTACATCTTCTAATTATGCTAAAAGGTTTAATGACTCTAATTCTTATGTGAAAGGCAACTTGAGGCCTAGAGTAAGAAAAGGTGCTACATGTACTACAAGTGATTTGTCTTGGACTACCAATGCTTTGAGAACTATGTTTGAACGGAATCATTTTGTAGACAACCATGAGTGTGATGAAGTTTGTGTGGATCCATTTTTGGAAGAAAGAAAGAACTTCTTCCATACAATTTGTAGGGTTGGAGAGTGCACTTGTGCCATGATCATTGATTATAAGATTCATACTAATGTTGCAAGTGTTTCTTTGGTTGAGCAATTAAAGTTGGAAACTTGTAGTCATCCCTTACCTTATAGGTGGTATTGGTTGAATGGAGATGGGTTTGTGGATATTACACAACAAGTGTAGGTAAAGTTAAAAATTGGAAATTATCATGATGAAGTACTATGTGATGTGATGCCCATAAAAGCTTGTCACTTATTGTTGGGAAAACCATGGAAGCTTGCTAGAAATGCCAAGTATAGTGAGAAGTTGGGAAAGCATGCTCTCACTTTACGGGACCAAAAATTTATTCTTAACGCCACCCCTTCAATGAAAGTCAAAGAATTTTATTTGGGAATGCTAGAAATGGCAAGAAAGAAAAGGCAAAAGGGGTGAGGCAAAGGTTGGATGAAGGTTCTCAAGGAGAAAAATTGAAAGATGAGGTCAAGAGTACCCCTACTCCTTCCAAAGGAATTCTTGGCACATGTCCTAATCCGAATGAACTTGAGATAGAAAATATTGAGAGGAGTAAGAGAGTGGCAAGTGGCAAGTGACAACTCAAGAGAGGAAAAAGGAGAGCTTGAAGTGAGTGAAGTGAGTGAGTTGTCATAAGAAAAGAGAGAAGAGCTTGAAAATCAAATGAGAGAAAAGAAAGAGGGAAAACAAAAGAGTGAGGGTGAGGATTTTCCTTATTCTAATTATTCTAACATTTCTTCTTTCTCTAGTTGTTTCGTGTCTTTTAAAGGTATGCTTGGAGGAGCTAAATTAGGGAATCCTTCTTTGGAAGTGGTTTCATGCCTTGAAGAAAAGGAGGAGACCAAGGTGAAGTCTCCAAATGAACAAGTGAGCTTAAATTTAAAAACCCAAGGTAAAGAAGAATCCTTAGGTGTGCTACAAGGTAACAAAGCTAATCCTAACTCTTGTACTTCTTTGGGTGAGCTTGATAGAGACTTGAGTATGGTTGATAGTTTTACTTTTTGTGAAATTAATGATTATTTATCTTGCATTGCTAATAGTCAAAGTGAAAGTTGTGAGCATGCACTAGTTGGGCACACTTGTGAAAAGACAATGTGTTATAACACACCACATTTATTTGAAAAATGTGCCAATGAGTTGCTTGATCTTGATGTGATAGAATTTGATAGCACTCTTGATTATGGTGGTGGCTTGTGTCAAGGCCTTAAACTATTTGAAAATCCATTGTTTGTTAAAAATGAGCAAGATGAAGTGTTGAAAGGTGATTTTAGTATGAACAATCTATTATTTGCTCAGAATGATTCTTCTGACTCGCTTGAGAGTGATAATTGTGTGGATGTTAGCAAGCTAACTCCCAAGATGTTTATTAAAAGCTTGTCCAATGTTTGGAAGTCCTCCAAAGGTGAAGATTGCTCCTTAAAGAAGGAGGGAGGCCCTAGTGATAGTAGTGGTAAAGTAATAGATGCTAGTTTTAGTGTCAATTTCTTTACTTTCTCTATTCCTAGTCTTGCGTATATATTTAAAGTGGAATTCGCTAGAGCCTCCAATGTTTAGAGTGACAAATTGTCAATGGAGGCTTGGCATGAGTTGAATGAGTCTAAAAACGAAGATTGTTTTGTAAGTGAGCTTGTTTATTGTTGCTTTTATAGCCAAGTTTTTTATGTTGGGATTGGAAAAATATTCTTTATGGTTGATCTTGATACTTGGTTATATCATAAGAGTGTGCACTTTGAGCATGAGTATGTGAGTCTTTTTCCATTCTCTTTATTGTGTAGTGCTTGAAAAGTTATTGAGTTGGTTCTCATTCGCGTCATGGTTTTGCAAGGTACAAATTCGAGGACGAATTCCGTTAAAGAAGGAGGGAATGATACGATCTGGATGAGTACTCGAAGCCATGGAGGATTCACACTCGACATTCGGAGCTTGGGATGCTTCAAAAGGGCTCAGAACCCAAGAATCAAACCAAGGGACTGGCCAAACAAGCAAATGAGAGCTCACTGGAATTTGTGTCTACGCGATCGCGAAGCACTAGGCACGACCGCGCAGAAGAAATCCACTCCATTGCGCGATCGCGAGACACCCCACGCGATCGCGAAGAAGCTTCAGCTCAAAAGGCGCGATCGCGAGACACCCCACGCGATCGCGATGAAGGACGTTTGGGAAGCTTGGCAGAATCAGCAATTAAGGGCTTTTTAGTCCATTTCTTCATTGTATTTAGTCCCTACTATAAATAGGCTAATGGAGGGGTTTATTCATGAGTTAGACTTTGATGATGAATATGAATGTGAGTGAACAATGGCTAAGCATGTTGCTTGAGCACTTTATTTCCTTGGTTGCAGTTAGATGTTGATTCAATTGAGGACTAAATAGTATAGGTTCTCTTTGGTTGTTGTCTTAAGGGGGTGATAAGGCCACTTTTCCCTAATCCACTTCCTTAATTCCAAATTAATTCAAATTGGGTCTTGCTTTTATCAATTTACTTTCTTGTTATTTTCCTAATCCTAGTTAGGATCATATCACCTAAACCCACACCTCAAGTTATTACGCTTAACACTACTTTGCTAGAATAGAATCTTCTGCCAAAATAACTAACTTTTATTTTTTTATTTAATATTGTGGAACCCTAAACCACCACCTCATGTTAATATACCCATAACCACTTTGATGGAAGAACAAAAACAGCCATACGACTAACTTTTTATTTTTTTTATTTAATGTTGTAGCTTATTATATTTAGGAGGAATTCAAGGAGGGAAAAGTGTAGGCACAAATTTTTAAACTAAAATATCTAATAAAATTTTTGGAGGAAAAATTAAAGTGGAGGGAATTCTTAGGTGCAGCAGTCAACATTTAAAGGTGTATATATATTGCTCAAAGTATTAGGGTTATAAAATGACCAATGAAAGTTAATAGTTGGGTATATAAATGATAAGCTTAGTATAGTATGTTGTAGTATGTACACGATAATTGTAGTATAGTTTATGTATTTTGTATATATTTCAGGTGTATTTTTATGGTATACTTATCATCATTAATTACTTTATAGGAAATAATCAAATGCATGTGTAGATGTGAAAGTGATTTGAGAATTGAAATGGAATTAATATTATGAGAGAGAGTTAAACAAACTATTCAAAATTAAGCTAAAATCTGCTGAGGGGTAGAAATGGAAAAAAATTAACTAAGTAATTAAAAATAAGCGTGAAATTACTATAATGACCCCATTTGGGACGTTTGGGCCACAATTAGTGTGGCCAATTATATTTATCGTTATTGTAAATAGGTTTATTTATGTAAATTATAGTTGTCACGTGTATATTGGGTCAAGCCTATTAGGAGCGACTTAGGGACTAAGTTAGGTTTTCTATTTTATACTTGTATATATAGGCTTATTCATTAATGAAAAAATGTGAGAAGTGCTTCACCCAAATTTGTGTCTTGCCTTATTAATTTTATCATGGTATCAGAGCCAGGGAAAGACCCAGGCCCCCCTTTGAGCACGTGGTCCATGTGCCACCCATGTGGGTATGGCTGGCCGTGGGGAGGGTGTTGGAGTGTGTTGAAGTGGATGTTGCTGGACAAGGTTGTCCCACATCAGTAAGAGAGAGAGAGAGGGCAAAATGCCCATATAAGCTTTGGACAATTCTCCCCTTTGAGCTAGCTTTTGGGGTAGAGTTAGGTCCAAGGCTTATGTGGGTGCCCGACTATGACGGACGCCCGGTGCCCGGTTCTATCATATATTTATTCACGTCTTATGTAAAATACTTAATATTTAACTGTGAAAATATATGAATAAATTATATCGATCATTCAACTGCAAAAAAAAAAAAAAAAAAAAAAAACAATTTTCAACTAATCATGGTCCTATATATATTGTCAATAAAATATTCTCATTATTTTTAGCACTATGGAAAAGTGATGGTAAGAATATTTGTAGTAAGATCATTAAGTAACTGTAAAACAAGTCGTTTCATTAATTTTTTAATTAGGGTACGTATCACAAAAATCATCAATGATAAGGAATAGGTAAAAAGATTAATCCATATTTCCATTGACCAACATACCATTCAAGTGTATCATTGGATGACAGTACAAAGGCGAATGTAGAGGGTAGGGTATTAACAATACAAATAATTGATTACTCAAACCCAAAAAATTCACATCCGAAATCTGCCTAGCTATATAGCTTAAACTTGAATTCAGGACTAATTGGCCACCATAAAATAATTATTCTCTGAATATTGAACAAACAAGTGACTAATGGCAAGAACACACTAATAATATAGCTCATACATAAATTCAGAACTAATTAGCTACAAAGACATTCAACAAAAAGATACATATTACATTCTACACTTAGAGCCTGTTTGGGAAAGCTTATAAGCAGCTTATAAGCTCTTTTTTAGCTTATAAGTTATTTTGAAGTGTTTGGTAACTTCAAAAAATGCTTATAGTTCTTATAAGATGAAATAAGTCATAAGCCATAAATTAAGAAATCCTAACTTAAGGCTTATAACTTGTAAGTTGATTGCATTTAACCAAATTTTTTATTCTATTTTACCTAATAACTTTAATTATTCTAAAAGTACCTTTTAAACACTAGTCCTAAATGTTAATTAATTATTTTATCAAATTATTCTCTCATTTACCCAAACACTTGTTTCTCAGTTTCTAACTACTTTAAATAAGCTACTAATCAGCTAATTTTAATAAGCTGCTTATCAACTACTTTTTATCAGCTGACCCAAATAGAGGGTGTTTGAATTGGCTTATTTTAAGTGCTTTTTAGGCAAACTAGCTTTAAGCATTTAAAAGTGCTTGTAAGAATTACTAACTTTTAAGCTATTCGAAATCTGAAACATGACATCCTTTTTGGAACAGAGGGAGTAACTTGGCTCCTTTGGTTGGAGGGTCTCCTCCAAGTCTTATAATAAGAAAAAGGACCCCTAGTTTTATATATTAGGTGTAGGGTGATGCGATCCGGATGAGTACTCGAAGCCATGGAGGATTCACGCTCGACATCCGGAGCGTGGAATGCTTCAAAAGGGCTTGGAAGCCAAGAATCAAGCCAAGGGACTGGCCAAACAAACAAATGAGAGCTCACTGAAATCTGTGTCTACACGATCGTGCCGCAACAGGCGCGACTGGGTAGAAGAAATCAACTCCACTGCGCGATCGCGAGACACCCCACGCGATCGCGAAGAAGCTTCAGCTCACAAGGCGCGATAGCAAGACACCCTACGCGATCGCGATGAAAGATGTCTGGGCAGCTTGGTAGAATCAGCAATTAGGGGCTTTTAGTCCATTCCTTCATTGTAATTAGTCCCTACTATAAATAGGCTAATGGAGGGGTTTATTCATGAGTTAGACTTTGATGATGAATATGAATGTGAGTGAACACTGGCTAAGCATGTTGCTTGAGCACTTTATTTTCTTGGTTTGCAATTTAATGTTGATTCAATTAAGGACTAAATAGTATAGGTTCTTTTTTGTTGTCTTAAGGGGTTGATTAGGCCACTTTTTCCTAATCCAGTTCCTTAATTCAAAATCAATTCAAATTAGGTCTTGCTTTTATCAATTTATTTTCTTGTTATTTTCCTAATCCTAGCTAGGATCATATCATTAGGGTTCAAGGTTGGTTAGAGGCTCTTTTAAGTTTTTTTTAATGTACTTTTTAAACCCAAATTCATAAAACTCTAAACCCTAAACCTTAAACCCTAAACCCTAGAGGTCACTAGTCTAATTTTGTACTGTACATCAGGATAATGTATACAAGTGATCACATATAATTGTATTCTTTTGCCTACATGATGCAATTGAAGTGAGTGACTATAGGTAATAACGCCCTTAGATATCTCACATTAGTCTGTGTGATGAGTTAAGGTCACCGATATAATGTCATAGTGTTCATCATGCTATTGTATACATGTGATCACATATAATTGTGTTCTTGTGACTCCATGATGTAATTGAAGTGATTGATCATAGCTAATGACACCCTTAGATCTCCCACATTAGTCCTTGTGGTGAGTTAAGGTCACCGGTATAATGTCGTTGTGTACATCATACTATTGTATAAATGTGATCACATAAATTTGTATCCTTGTGACTACATGATGCAATTAAAGTGAGTGATCATAGTTAATTACATAATTAGATCTCCCACATTAGTTCTTGTGGTGAGTTAAGGTCACCGATATAATGTCGTAGTGTACATCATGCTATTGTATAAATGTAATCATATAAATTTGTATTCTTGTGGCTACATGATGCAATTAAAGTGAGTGATCATAGTCAATTACAATCTTAGACCTCCCACAAATAATGTTGTTCATGTCTAATTAATTATGTCATAAAATATTTGAAATATTTTGTTAAATATAATTTGTATTGGGTCATTAATTTAATTACACTATAATATCAGTCCAAAATATGCAATTAGGGGTTATTATTTTAAACAAACAGTCTTATTATTATTTATGTTTATAATTTCACGTCATTAAGTGTGCAAATGTGTATGGTATAAGAAATATATTCTACTCCCTCCGTTCTAATTTATGTGGCACCATTTGACCGGGCATGGAGTTTAAGAAAATAGAGGTTGACCTTGTTAAGTGTCAATTTTACCCTTGAAAAAGTAAGAGAGAAGATTTGAGTAATAAAAAAATTGTTGGTAGGTTTGAAAGTATGTAGGGTCCAACAAGGGTAAAATAGAGATAGTGCATTAAATAGTTGTCAAATAAGGAAAGGTGCAACTTATTTTGGGACAAACAAAAAAGGAAATGGTGCCACATAAATTGGGACGGAGGGAGTAATAAATAAAGTGTATTTAAAAAACCAAAAAAATATATATATAATTAGGCACTATGTACTACGTAAAATTAACCTTTCATCTCCCACACATGAATATTTTGTAGGGCTCAAGATCTTAAAAATAAGCTATATTTATTAGATTGTTGGGAGGAAAGGTTTTGGAGGGAAAAATTTGTTTGAGTGGTCAAACACATATTAAGGCTAAATTAGTCTTTACACGGGTGTGCTCATAGTTGGGACAAGTATGGTGTGGCCAAATAGCACTCTTCTTACAATAATTACCTTCATTAAAATGTGAATTGTGAATTGTTAGTTGCCTCCTTAATACGTACTCCCTCCGTTTAAGTTTACTTGTCCAAATTTAGCAAAGTCAAATTCTTAATTTACTTGTCCTTTTAGCAATTCAAGATAAAATTAGCTATGTTCTTCCTAATTTACCCTTGACATTAAATGGTCAAATTCTTCAAAATCTCTTTCCAATTAATTGGAAACTACAATAAAGTATAATAAATAAGGGTAAATTTGTCAAGTTTAATTTTTCTTATTTTGTCTTGGTTGTAGTGCAAAGTTGAATTTGGACAAGTAAACTTAAACAGAGGGAGTACTATCCAAGAATTGGGAAATGTTCATTATCGGGCGACGTTGTTGCAAAAATCATTGATAGGAAATGGCATAAAGATTGTACAGTACAGTATTTAAGACAAGCGCGCCGACAATAATTTTGAATTACTAAGATGGAAGATTGTATACAACTTGCAGATCGACATATCAATGCCAGAAATCACGTTCCTCCATGTATGCATAATGGGGTACCCATACATGACCTAAGCGGGAGAGGGGCAACGAAGATCGAATTTGTGAGAAGGGTGTGCTGGCTTTATAGCTCATGGTAAATCACTTCATGAGTTTATTACTGAAGTTGATTAAGTGTCCTCCTAGAAAATGCAAATTTGATAAGCTTATTGAAAGATGGAATTTATTGAAAGTCATTTTCATATCAACGGGTTCAATAGAAATTCGTAGTGGACTGATTATGGAAAGCTTGTATTACTATAATTACTCCTATTAAACATTTTGGTGATTTAGTTATACTCTCCCCGGTCCACTTTATATGATTTTTTAGTATTTTTTCTTAGGTCCAAAATAATTGATTTTTTTCAAAAAACAAGATGTTATTAGTTTTGACTTTTCAAAGTTACCCTTATTAATAAATGATCTAAACACATTTTTTAAAAGCTCTCACAATTTTCTATGAGTAAATTCCAGATAAAGATTAATTTAGTAAATGACCTCTTTAATTAATGCTAAAAGATGGATTCTTTGATTTATGTGAAAATAATTAAAAATTAAATACTCCCTCCGGTCCACTTTATTTGATTTTTTGGTCTTTTATCCTTGGTCCAAAATAATTGATTTGTTCAAAGTTCAAGAAGCTTTTAGATAACCAAATATATCCTTGTCAATAAATGATCTAAATACATTTTTTAAAAGTTCTCACAAATTTCTATAAGTAAATTTGAAAGAGACAAAGTTTAATTTTGTAAATGACTTTTTTAATTAATGTCAAAAAATCAAATAATATGGACGGGAGGGAGTAATATGGATCGGAGGAAGTATTATTTTTAGGATATTATTTTTTCTTGTGTTTTGTGATGATGCGTAAGGTAAGCTGTGAACTTAAATGTTAGAAGAAGATGGTAAAAAGTGGAAGAATATGACAAGATAGCAGAGGAAATTAATGTTTGGTTATTAAAGATGACAATTTTCAAGAAACACGTGTCGAAATCAAAAACTTCACCCAAGCATAACTCCTGATATTTGATCATGATTCCTGTAGAGTAGATTTTTGAATCAACTTATAACAGTTTAAGGAGTTACTCATTTGGACTCTCATACATAAAGTAATGTAAACAAAAGTCACGCCTATATGAATCTCCACGCGTTGACTGAGCCTTCGCTGTTAACCAAATTGTACCAAAGTTGTCGGTCCATGATCGCTATGAATTTTTTTTTCTTTTTTTGTGAGATTAACAGTCACATGAGTTACAAATTTACAATGAAGTAATATAATTAGTGAAAATTCTTATAACTGAGCTTCAACTTCTTTCTTTTTTCTTCTTAAATCAGTCCAACTGAGCTTCAACTTATTTGACATTAAAGCATTGTTATTATTATTAGAGGGGTAGTTGTTTGTAGTTAATTGATAAGGGCCCTCGCTTAATGCATGTGTCTAGAAACTATTCAGTTAGAATAGCTGGAAAGTCTGATAAACTGTCGGTCTTTTAACAAGATGAGACCCAATATATATATATATAGCATGCCAAACTTATCGAAGCTTCATATTTTGTTTTCAAATGGAAATAATGGATAAATCTACTTCTGTGCCTTAACCTGAACGAGGTTAGCGTCTAAATTTAAGAATCAAGCGATTTGTTATATTCATTTTTTTCAAAGAAAAAAGAAAGTGACAGACCAACTACTTTTCTTTATTATATCTTATTTTATTTTCCATTTCAGAACCTTACTAATTTAAATTCTCACCAAAAGGGTAAGTTCTCCTAAATAAGATTTTTTTCACTGTCAAGACCCGAACACCAAATTAAGGATGAATGAATTTCGTCCACTCATGATTACATCCCTTAGGGGTCGTTCGGTTGAAGTTTTTTTTATGCGGGTATTAACTATTAATGTGGATATTAGTAATGTGTGTAATAATAATAATGTGGATATTAAGAATGAGGGTATTAATAATGTGGAGTTTAGTAATGTGGGTATTAGCTATGTATATATTATAATATAGGGACTATTTGTTGAATCATTGTTATACTACAAATTAATAAACAATATTATAATTTAAAATATTTAGTTACTCCTTAAATAAAATTTTAAAAATATCCTTATTATTATGAGGGTTAATTTTGTCATTTTAAATTTTAATACCTGCATTGCTAATACCCGCATTACTTATTCCACCTTCTACCTCACATAAAATAATACATAGATGCCCGCATAACTTATGCGGGTATTAGCTATGCGGAATATACAAAAGCGTAACCAAACGTTGCACTAATTTTATGCGGATATTAAAATTTCACAGAAATCAAGCGAACACTGCACTAACTTAATGTTGGATTCTATGCGTATATGTATTAGCATAGCTATCCAGCAACCGAACGACCCCCTGGTGTTAAAGACACCAACTACTCCAAATAGCGAGAAATTCAATTTCACCTGTATCAGGCACGAGTAGGTGGCAACGAGGATTTGACAAGGCTTCTATATAACTCCAAAGCCAACATCAAAGAAATGCATGAGGAAATGGAATTACTTCTAAAATCCCAAGCACTCATCTCCTCTAGCCGCAGTGTTAGGGCTTTTACTGCCTCTCATGTCTCGCCACCAGCCACTAGCAATAATGTGAAAGTTGATTATAGAAAAGGTGTCAAGTATCTAGTTGACAATTCAAAGGACTTGAAAATATTGCCTTCTGAATTTGTGTTGCCACTGCCAGAAAAAGAAAAGCCTTTTATGGCAACCCACAGTTCCATTCCAGTTATAGATTTGAGTGGTCTCAATGGATCTGTCCAACGAAGGCAAACCACCATTAATGCCATCGGTTCTGCCTGTGCTGACTGGGGATTCTTTAGGGTAACTACTAATTAGTTTTCCCTTTGTCTCATTTTATTTTGTCATGATTACTATAAATGTTTGTCTCAAAATATTTGTCTATAGAATTAATTATTTTTTTCTATTTTGTTCTTAGTAATAATTGATCTTAAAATTAAAATTCAAAGTAAGTATTTATTGAAGAGAGATTAACATGTTTAAAGATTAAAAATATAATAAGGGTAATATAGTGAAAATCCCCATTTTATTACTCTTTTTTAAAGAGGTGTAAAAGGAAAACATTACAAATAAAATGAGATATAGGAATTACTTCCATTTATTAGCTATTTTTTTCTTTCATATTTTAGTGCATACTTTACATTCTTTTGCTTAGTGACTTTAAAGACTATCCTTTTTGTCGTCCTTGCAAAAGACAAAAATAATTTTTTTAGGTTCACTCTTTAACTTCTCAAATCATAACAATTACTTAGAATACATGAGTTAATCTAAGTATCTCAACACTTTTATCTGGTCAGACGATCGCCTAAATAAAATTAGCATGGCGATCTAAACCACATTTTTAACGGTATATAATCAGTGTATAATCCAAGTATAATGTCACATTAATCTATGGTTCTTTCACCACCCGACCAGTGAATTATTAAGATTGCTCTGTAATACAATATTTTCCATTCACAGGTTCCAGTGTTACCATCACATATACTTAAGGGTTACGTCTATAATGGAGCTCCGAGTAAAACTATTCAGGAGTTAATCCTCTTAGTCTTTATTGGCTCGAACTACTTGATTTTTTGTTATATTTCTATAAGAAGACTCATCTATATTGTAATTGTATTAATGCATATTGATGTTTTTACGGGTCATTTACTTGCTACAAATAGAATTTCAACCTAGATAACGGATAATTTAAACAGTTTTACGAAAATAACGTGTATTTTCTGAAAGTTACGAAAGTACACAATAAGTAGACGCTGAATAAAAGAGCATTTTATACAATTATTTATTATTAATAATATTCCCTCCGTTCAAAATTATGCAAAAAGGTTTGATTGAGTACGGAGTTTAAAAAGAAAGAGACATTTAAAACTTATGATTTAGACAAGGCATAATTTTTTTTGATATTATAAATCAACTCGTAAATAATAAAATAAGAAGTTTAAAATTAAATTATAAAATATAAAAATATTTTCATTCATTGTTTGGATTAGCTAGAGAAAAGAGTATCATGTAAATTGTGACAGATTCATTAACAATTAAGTGCTAAAGTGTTAAATATTCTACAATATTTGTGTAAACAAGCTTCACATTGAGAACAATATTAAAAGTTTAAGTTGGATTTCTTTCAAATTTAAAAATGTAATTCTTTTCAGAACGATCTAAAAAGGAATAGCTACATCACATAAACTTGAACAGATCAATGAGTAATTAACCACTGTAGTTAATAGTTAATGACTGTTAACCATGATTAATTGTTTTAATTAAGCTGGTCAATTAGTTGTTTCAGTAGCTGAATAATTGGTTTAGCCTTCTCGTCTTCTCTGTTGTCACGTTACGTAACAAATTTTCTACGAAAATACTAATACATAAAACGCTTGACTGATGTACACCGTTTATGTTTTGTTATTTCCAGCGAAGATGCATTACTTATGCGAAAGAGATTAACAAATCCATTAATTATGCTCCTTTCTTGTTATGATGTACTTGATACCTATATATTATATGCATAAGATTGTAGTAATTGGTTTGTCGGCATGAGTCATATACTAGTTTATTGACATGTATGTTGAAAAGGTAATCTAAGTGAAACTTTCGGATCACCTTAGTTTTACAATTGTCCTTTATTTCTTTGTTACCTAATGTATATGATTAGTACTTAATAATTTATAGTTTTGAGGAATACCGCAATCTCGTTCAAAATATATGTTTACAGTCCACAGGTCGTTAATCATGGTGTAAAGATCTCTCTCATGGATGAAATGGTTAAAGTTGCCGAAGAATTTTTCAATCTGCCATTAGAAGAGAAAATGAAATATGCTTCAGACAATGTGATGGATCCAGTAAGATATGGGACGAGCTTGAACACAAGCAGAAAACATATTCTCCATTGGAGGGACTATTTGAGGCACTATGGGTTGCCTAGCTATCACCTTTGGCCAGAGAATCCTCCTTATTACAAGTATGTTTTTACCACATACTTATATTCTTATTTGGAAAGTGTTTACCTTTAAACTTTTTAGTTTATCCTTTAATAACATATTTTAATAGTAATAAAAATATTGTAACATATTTAAGACCACAAAGTCAAATGATACTCCTAATGTATCCTAAAATTTCTTTATCTTGCATTTTATGCCTAGTCATTCATATTACCTCTATATAAAAATAAAGCAAACTAAAGAGTTCTTTTTTTTCCCTGCTTTATGGGAGCATAGCTGTATTTATTCAAAATGAATCGCTTTTGCCACTTGTACATTCATGTAATTACAGGCAAGTAGCAAAGGAGTATTTAGAAGAAGTTTCACAACTTGCTGTAAAATTATTTGATGCAATATCTGAAGGCTTAGGGCTTGATCCAAAGTACATAGAGAGGTCACTTGGAGAAGGGATCCAAATCCTAGCTTCAAATTATTATCCACCATGTCCTGAACCAAACAAGACACTGGGACTAGCTGGACATTCTGATCATGGTGGTCTCACCATTTTAATGCAAAATGGTACTGATGGCCTGCAAGTTAAGTATAATGGAGAATGGGTTGCAATCCCCCATGTCCCTGGCACTTTCGTTATCAACCTTGGAGATTATTTGGAGGTTATTGCCCATTACTTTTTGCTTTATATTCCTGTTTTTTTCAACATCTAAAGACACTCTATATAAGAAAGGGAAATTGGTAAGAAAATATCTTTCTATAAACAAAAAAAACCATCCACTACACTTTGCGAGTATTGATATAAGTATACCCTTATTTTTTATCATTAGAAATTTAATCGAAGTATACGGAATAATTTGAAAATATATAATGAAAAGATATCAAATTAATATTTAATCTATGTAAATATTTTTAGTCGTAGGATCCACTCAATCCACATAGGAACTCCAGCATAACTAAAGATATGTTCAAACAACAAATTAAAGGTATAAATGACCTAACAGTTTAACAAAGACAAATTAAAGTTTTTCATCATGCACTAAAAGGGTAACTTTGGACTATTTTTCAATTTAAAATAATGGTTGTTTGATAGGTCCTTAATTTTATTATAATATTCATCTCTCAATTATAAAACATTTTTCTTTAAATTTGGATGGTGTGTTACTAAAGAAAAACAATTTTCAGATACTGAGTAACGGAATGTACAAGAGCTCGGAGCATCGAGCAACAGTGAATGCAGAGAAGACGAGGATCTCTGTGGCTGTAGCACGTGGCCCAGAAATGACCGCTCTAGTTCAACCTGCAAGCCCACTACTCAAAGCAAATGATCAAAGTAAGTATCAACCCATTATGTACAAGGATTATATCAAAAGCCAACAAAGCACTACTAAGAGAGGCAAGAGTGCTTTGCATGAGATAATGACTTCCTCCAACAACAAATAAACAACTAAATTTGAGTATCATAAGGGGTGTGACCCTTTCCCAGGTCAGCATGATCGCCGAATACTTTGTGTATCTGGTTGTCCTTTAATCTTCTACAAAATCTTATTTTTACCAAAATACTTTGGTCAATAAGAAATAGGAGTTTGTTATATTCTATTTCAACCTCTACCATAAGTTATGTTTGATGTGTCTGATGTGCAAGAAAATATTGCAGCTTGTAGTAGATTACAGCCAAATGGTATAAGTGTATCGTCAGGTTTTAGCTAGCAGTCTATTTGAAATGTTGTTCGCACATAATTTCATAATGTATCATTTTGTGATTGTATCATATAATAAATTGTTGATGTCATGTTCAGATAGCTAGATTGTATGGTGTTAGACAGTGAATTTCCCAAATAGTCTATTTCGAGGTTGCTATTAATATTTTGTGCGTCTTTAAAAGTTTTACACATATAAGCTAAGTGCTTCAACCCACAAGAAAGAAAAAAAACTTCATCACTATACGGTTCCTAAAAGTTTTAAAAGTTGAAATACTCTCTCTCCTAAATGCTCTCAACGCACGTTAGCTTAACCTACGTTGTCGTGGCCAAGCAATGGGAAAGGGAACAGGACGAGGCCCTGGACGGCCCAAAAAACTGCCAATGGTGTCCATCGGAAGCTCTGTTAGAGTGTTAGTGCTCGCGTCAAGCCAGTGACCCAGAACAAGGTACAATCGAAAAAAACCCCTATTCAACAACAACAAGTTGAAGGGAATGGAGCAACAGAAAGAGGTGGAGTATCGGGTGTAGCAAAAAAGCTAAATCTAAGTACGGGGAAATCTGTTGAACCATGTTCTGGAATTGGGGAAGATGATGGAATTAATGTGAACCATATAAACCCTAGCCCCAAAAATCCAATAGAATCAGCATAGAACACTCCAAATACTAACAAACTTCCAAATTCTAGAACTCCAATTGACAAATCAAATGGTACGACAGAATATATAGAACCAGCGACGATACTTAATCTTGAGTTGCCAGGGCCTTCATGGGCTAATCTAGTCGGTGGTAATCACAGTGCTGCAAATGGGATGAATTTGTCATATATACCACCAGAGATTGTTGAATGCCAAACCATAGTTCAACTAGATGGGGAAGAAGTGGCTAAGGGCACAAAAATATGGAGATGCGCACTCATTGCTTATCTTGTTAGCGAATCCCCGGGATACAATGTTATGACAAGGTATATTTCTCAAGCTTCGAATATAGTTAGTCACCCTGATTTATATCTACATGAAGAATGGTATTATATTGTTAAATTCGATAGCCAAGAGGATATACAAGATATCTTATATGGAGGACCTTATACAATGAATAATAGACCTTTAGTCCTTAAGCCTTGGACACCAGATTTTAATCTGACTGTTGAATTTTTTGTTGACATTCTTCCTTTATGGATAAAGCTCCCTAACCTGCCCATGAATCTCTTGGGGTGTGATTCCCTTAGTAGAATAGCTAGTGCCATGGGTACTCCTTTATATACAGACGAATGCACAACCAATCAGAGTAGGATATCCTTTGCCAAAATTCTTGTGGAAGTTAATGTCACCAAGCCACTACCAATAGAAATTATTGTTAATGATCCTAGTGGCAGAACCTTTTAACAACAAGTGCCTTATGATTAGAAACCAGAATACTGTGGTAAATGTCTGAAAATTGGTCATGTATGTCCTGAAGAACCACTCATCCAAGAGCAACAATTTTAGCAGCCTAAAGGAGGAGAAGACCAAAGTTAGTTACCCACTGGCAACCAAAAAATGTACAAGAGAAGGAGGCTCCAAAACCATGATAAGAAGTACCTGAAGTAAATATACAAACTAGTGCAGAATCTGGTGACAACAGGAAGATGACTGGGCATATTGTGCAGAAGGCTAATCCATATACAAACATAGATGTACAGCCACTTCCAAAGGCCACTAACAAGGGGAAAGCGAAAATTGCAGAAGCCAGTAATTATCATGAGGAGTTTCCCCAGCTGAGTGCTATTACTCTAAAAAATGGCTTTGCAGCTCTAAGAATTGGAGATCATGTGTGTGATGCAGCTTTGCCACCTGATAAAGGGGGCACACTAAAGTTGCAATGACCTGGTTATTCTGGAATATAATGGGTATGAATAAGAGGTACAAGCAAAGAGAAATTTCTGTGTTTCTCAAGACCAAGCACATCTCCTTAGTTTGCCTCATTGAGACAAGGGTGAAAGAACATAGAAAAAATAGAATCCTAAAAAATATAGCTCCTGGATGGGACATTACTACTAACTATCAGTTTGCAAGAAATGGAAGACTTTGGTTGCTGTGGGATCCCAGATGCTACTCTACCATCACCATCCAAAAGCAATCACAACTGATTCACTATGTAGTGAAAGACATAGCTAGTGGGGCAGAATTTGAAGTAACTACAATATATGGGTTCAACACTATGGAGCAAAAAAAGGCATTATGGGAGCAGCTACAAGGCATTCATAGAATTGTCACCAGACCATGGCTCTTGTGTGATGATTTCAATGCTATCCTATCTCCTCAGGATAGATTATTTGGTAGTCCAGTAACATATGCTGATATCCAAGATTTTGCTGACTATATTCAAAGTTTACACCTTAATGAACTCCCCTGGAGAGGTGATTACTATACTTGGACAAACAAGCAACAGGGTCAGGACAAAATCTTAAGTAGAATAGACAGAGCATTTGGTAACTATGAGTGGATGATGCAATGGGGACACATACACTACAACAAAATTTGGCCTAAGGCTACACTAATTTTTGAGTACGCTTGAAAAGTGTTGCCAAAAATATTATTGAGGACGCTTTTTAATGGGTGGCCTTTGGTGAGGACTTTAGGACACGGAATTTAGGCAACCCTTATAAAGCATAACTTTTAGTTATAAAAGCTACGCTTTTAACGTGTTGAAATATTATAAAACTTTTGGCAACGCTTTTATACTTGTATTGCAATATTTTGGAAGGGTGGCTACATTTTATCCTTTTAGCAACTCCGTATAAGCGTAATAAAATTTCCTCAAAAGAATTTCCCTCCTTTTTCCCCCCCAAAGATATTAGTACCCTCAAAATAATTTTTCCCATTCTTCCTCCTCGAAAAATCTCAAATAAACTAAAAAACACACACACGAAATCATAGCCTAAACGGGCTCTGCAAATCGGCATTATTATCCCTATTGGCTGCTCTTTTTTATTCTAAAAAATCTTTGAATTTGATTCTTTGATGGAGGTATGCAAGTCTCCATCCAAAAGTTTTGGCCCGAGGTCTGCAGAGACGATGTTTTAGCACCGGAAAATGAAGAGGTTTTGCAAATCCTGTTGAAGAATAAATTATGGAAATTTATACTTGGCAGTCATCCTCACTCTAAAAGTTTTTTTTTTAATTACTATTGCTTCACCACCTTCGCAACCACCACTGCTTAACCATGACCTCCGTTGCTGCTACTCTTTCAAGCCAAAAGGTCTGAATTTGTTACTTATATGATAACTGGGCTTAATCATGCCTAGGGCTAGGTCTATTATTTATCCCGAAATACATATGCATTCATCCTTCCCAAATTCATCGGCTCTTCTGCAACAGGCGGCCAACAGTCAATTACTTTTGCTTTTATCTTTTGCACAATTTGTATGTTTACATTGAAGTCATATATGTGTATTGAGATTTTTCTTTAGTTTGGGTTGTTTTTATTTTCAGTTTAGGTCAGCACAGATGTGTAAATAACACCTATTTGCATAGGGAATCTCCGTCCTTTGCATTCTTATCGTCAAAAGCCTTGAATTTTCAGTAAGTTTGTAAATTAAAAAATAGGTTAAGAAAGGTATTCAATTAGTGAATATGTTGCTGATATTTCTAGTGCTGCTACTCTGCTTGATTTTAATTTTTGGTTATCATGTTAGTTTGGTATGAGAAAAGGCACAGTCAAATGGTCCTAGGTAGAGATTCGTCTCCTAAGTGGTTCATTATATTTCCCATAAGATAGCAAGAAGAGGAAGCTAGAGGTATTTGTCTCACATGTTTCGTAACCTACCCTCAGTTTGCGTCTATTACATATCCTCAAACTGTAGTTCTCTTAATGGATAAGATAATGACGAACTACCAGGAAACTATGGTGCTTATCTTATTACTAAAGGGAGCTCATATTTGAGATTTATGGTTACTTGACTTCCTATTGGTTTATCTTTTTATTTTTCTTATCATTATGCTTTTTGCAGGTCAAGTTATATGGATTCGTTTATAGCTATATGTACCCAATATGAGTTTATATCCAATACGTGTGCATCAAATATTTTGCCAATTCTTGTTATATTTAGAAGGAATATACCCAAAATACCCACACTATTATCACATTTGTATTGCACAGGTACGTCAAGACAAATGAAAGTTCCCTGTAAAATGTAGCTGATTTCACATATTTAATACGTATTAAGTAAATTATATCAGGCCATGCTGATGCACTGGTTGTTGACACCCAATTTTGTCCCTCCATTTTTCGCAATTTGGCTATATTTAATTAAAATTGATAAAAGTAATTTTCCAAACAAAACTGCATTAGACAACATGCATTTACGTGTGTAATATTATTATTAATCACCTATTTATATAATATTTATTTAATTGTGATTATAATTACGTAATTGCATTCATTTAGGCTATTTTTCAAACTACGTATGCTATTTCATGCAAATTAATGCATTATGACATTATTTAATAATTATTTGTGACTTATTTATATCTAATTAGTATTATTTGTGGTCATCTATATTTATTTATAATTAAATATATTTATTCATAATTATTTACAAAATTTCCTATTTTTATACTAATTATTTGTATTTGTAAGTATTTTGATTAATATTAGCCATTTTGCTATTTTATAATTCCATTTTTACTATATTCAGTCCACGTCATCACGTTTTGTCCACGTGTACGCCACCTAAGCTTCACATAAGCTTACACCTCACCAAATACACTTTTAGCACGAAGTACTACTCTCCAAACCACGCGTACAACTCACTCTAGCACGTGGTACAACCCCCCAAAGCATATTTCCCTTACACCTCAGCATATACTATCAGTCACTACATACACATATATATACTCCCCTACGTGGCACAATCCTAGCCCTTCATCCTTTCAATCCGACGGCCCACATCATTTCTCCTTTTTTACATCTACACACCTACACCCCACACCCAAAAACCCTAACACATTTCTCCCTCATCCCCCTTCCAAAAACAGCCGTCGACCCTCCTAAACTCCCTCTTCCCTTTACCCTAAAATCCATCCAGATTCCACCACGCCTCCGCCAGTCACTCCGCCATTGACGCCTCCCCAAGCTCTGCTCGCGATCCTCTCTCTCCTTTGTCGTTTTTACACGGAAAAAGGGGAAACAAATCCCTCTTACATCTCTTTCTATGGAAACCGAAAAAAGAGAGAAAGGATTGAACAAAATCTTATCAAATCGAAACGAATCTCCCTCTCCCCATGCTGTCAAGTCAAAAACGGAAAGGGGACAATGGATTGGCACCCAAATCGGCATAAATACAGGTACGATTTTGTTAAGGGAAGCGGGATCTTTTTTAAATCAGAGTTGATTATGCAAATCGGGTAAGATCTTTCCATTCTTGTAGCGATTCGTTTGAATCCTTGAACCTGCAAGCTTAGGATGTCTATGTGTACTTGTTATCTCATCTCGTTTTGGCATTGCTGTAAATGACTGATTTTTGTCTATATGCGGGTCTCTAAATTTGTATCCAAATTCTGTCTAAATTCAGGATATTAAAACTTGCTTATATTTCCTACATAACTTGAACCTGGTCATGCCTTAGTGTTAGAATCAGTTGTGGGCTCCTTGATTTCGCTGGAACATGTCCCCATTAACCACCCATTTTTGTTAGTATATATGATTAACAGTCATCATATATTTTCCTTTCTTGGCCGGATAAAAATGACTGGATTAATTATGTATAAGTTGGCCTTGATCCGTGACTGATAGAGTCTGGTTTTAGCTGAATATACTACTGGTTTCTATGCGGGATTCATAACCCTGAGACATATAAAGCATTATGTTTATGAATCTGATTTGATGAGATATTAATAAGATTCTCACTCAAAATCATTTACTTGTGAATAAGATTCAAAATCCAATCATCCCTTTTTACACTATAAATATCACCCTTTGGCTATCTCTGAGGGAGGGGCAATCAGGGGATCTCTCTTTACACTCCCTTCACTTTACACTCTCACACACTGATACATCATACACAGACCTTACACCTTCAGCCTCCCTTCTTCTCCTCTGCACCTCAGGACACTTAGACAGAATCAGGACATCCCTAGACACTGATACACCTCTAGAGTCTGCCTCTAGAATCTGCTCTCTAATCCACTGTGCTCGTTGTTGCAAGTATGCATTGATCTGATCCTGTCTCTTTAATTGCTGACTCTTTAATTGCTGCCTACTTAAGCCACCATTGAGGTATTCGTTATGAATTCAATAGATGTTCCTGAAAGTATGTTAATTATTACTCTGCATATCCTTGTGATATTCTGCTTCCATTATTGAGACCGGATGTTGTGTAGCTTTGGGTAAATGATTCTATGGTTGATTTTGAATCCTCGTATGATTGTTAGTTGCTCGCTTGGCCATCCTTGGCCACCTACTAACCCTTTCTGCAGGTTCCAATAGAGTCAAAATTAGTCTGGATAGCTAAAAAAGCTACACCATTGACAAGCTCTCCAATTGCAGGGAAGTAGTAGTGTTTTCTGGCAGCAACTATGCCATTTGTTGTCAAAGAAACAGGACAGTATGAACTGAACAGTTCATTTGGAGTGCACACAGGGCACTACTCTTCACTCTCTTTCTTTGTGAACTTACATATTCCCCTAGACTCCCAATGTTTGTATTTGCTAGGTCACCCTGTTTTGTATAAGTGTCACAAGATGCGATTGTAGTGCTAGGACAGGTGTTGCCGATGAGTCGTTGCTAAAAGCAACAAAACAAGGCTAACAGGGGCCATTTCCTCTACTCTTGATTATGCTATGTGTTTGTGGGAAATCTGGATATTATGTTAAACATAACAGGTTTTCAACTGAATTATAATAGGGGCCGTTTTGCTGAAAATTAGAAAAAGGGGCTGAAATTGAAATTCATACTGAAAATTAGTCTATTGGTGCAAATAGTAAAACTGAACCTTGTAGTAATATCCTTACAGGTTTTATATTTAATATTGATAGTATTTTGGACTGTTTATGCAATTCATTAAACTGCAATTATATCATTTTCTGAAAATAGGCTAAAATCGCAAGTCACTCTGAAAATGAGACTGTTTCTGTAAACTGCATATTCTGAAACGTAAAAGTATAATTTTAGTTGCTAAAACTGAAAACTGGTTTATCTATGCAAATGTTATATATTTTGAATTGTTTAAACTTTTCAAAGGTGGCTAATTTTACAACCCATGCTAGAATTGACTTCTTTATGCAAATTGAGCTTAACAGTGGCATATTGAATTCTATTAACTTGGAGGCCAACCTTATCTTTTAAGTTTATAACATTGTCCTTATTTGCTTATGTGTTAACATGATAAGTTTATTATTTGACGCTTAGTGGTCTAGTTTGGGGCACTAAATAAATTTAGGAGTCTAGATACTCAAAGTAGTGTCCCAAAAGCCTCCGGGACATTAAGTTGGGGACGGTAGCAATACTTTAGGACGTGAAAACATTAGCAAACGCTTTAGTTAAAAAACATAAAGAGGGTATGGGGGTTAAAGGGAATTAAGCCCCTCGGAAGTGATGAAATTACCCGAGCTATATATATTGATAGTGGATTTTGAAACTATCGTCCCTTACGAAAGCCGGGTTCTGATCCGAATAGGATAACAAAACCTAGGGTTCTTCAAATGTTTAATTAGTTATTATTTTGTGGCTATTTGTGCAACTATTAGTTCAAATTATTTATGCAAATTGCCTATTTTACTTTGCATCTTATATCTCCTTTGTTTATTTATTTAGTTTCTATCCTTTTTATAAGCAATATGTTTAAACCCAATATAGAAATCGGCCGGGAACCACATTTGTGGAACTTAGGAGGTGCCTAACCCCTTCCTTCTAGGTTAACTTGAACACTTACCTGAATCTCTGACTAGTAGACCAACCCGGAGTTATTCTTTAAAATTAAATTAGAAATTAATAGGTGGCCTAATACACCTTAGAACTATATTAGGTGGCGACTCCAAAATTTCTAACTCCAAACGAGTTATCCAAGTCGAACAACACCTTACTCATATTATTTAAAAGTGGGGTGCGACAGAATGGCGACTCCGCTGGGGATTAAATGTTCTAACCATTACGATTTTTATATTGGGTTTATTATTGCTTTTATTATTTTGTATTCAATACTAACTTTTTATCTTTGCAGGTGGGTAATCTTTTACATTTGGCATTTTTTTATAATATGATATTATTGAATTTATTTGTTGCATTTTGTTCATACTCCTCCACTCCTGGAAAATTGACACTTACACACACACAAACGATTACGTGGATCTCACGGTCGTTTCACTCTCAAAAAACCCTTTAGGGGGGACGGTTGGGATAAGTTGGTCCGTGGTACAACCAACAATTCCAAACGTTCCCACCCCTTGGTTGTCCGCCTGGGGGAACCATGTCCTTGTCTAGATTAGCCAACTCTTAATGAAGACTCCTTTTAGGGATCATTCATCATATCATATCTAGGACCACTTTTGACTTCGGCTCATGTCTAAGTCTACTAGTTCACCATATTTGAACGAACCAAACGGGTCTCCGACCCTAAGGGACGTTTAAATATATTACGTGCGCATCTATTTAACGTTGAACGTGTCTAATGTTGACCATTTGTTCTCAAAAGTGTGGATCATCCAATTATTTATTTTTGTTGGAGGATACCACAAGTTGAAAATTTGGAAGATCAAATAAAACATATTTTAACTTTTGTTTAACCAAGTCAACTATTTATTTCTATAAATGGAAATTGTTATAGAAATAAATTATTTATTTCTATTTACGTATGAATTTTTTTTTTTACATTCATACAAAACCAATTATTTTGTAACATTATTTTTGGGTTATGAACGAAATTAATTTTTCTATTTTTGAAAACCAAATCATAGACTTTAAATGAATTTCTTCTACTTTTAATGTAGCAAGATCAATTATTATTCCTATTTACTTAAAAATGTTATTCCACATTTATACAACAAAATTATTTTTCTGTTTAACTTTGGATTATGAGAACAAATGGGATGACGCACGATACACGTTCAATTTTAAATATCATACTCAAACTTAGGAAGACTTAACATCCTTGGCATGTTAAAGTCCATTAGCCAACCTCGTCCAAATGACGCCTATCATGCATCTTATATGTGTGGGTCTTGTTAGGCCTACCTCCGATACAAAAGAGGTTCCTTGCATTATAAAACATGATATGTTTTGTATATGAAAATTATTATCTCAACACTGACTTATTTTTTTTTCATGTGTTAGTTTTACTCCTACTCCCGAGGTTGACTTGTGCATTCTGGCCGAGCATCAGTACCGGACGAGAGCCAAAGGACCAGTTACAACCCCTCCCCCCTCACAAACTAGAAGTAGAGGAAAGCGAAACATCATGGCTGAATTGAATAATGCTGCTCTTAGTGATGATAACAATGGAACACCACGCAAGCTTGCCCCAGTTGGGTATAACGAACATGTTGCTACTTTAGAGCAAAGAATTAAAGAACTAGAAGAGAAACTGACAATGACCAGTCTACCCGTTGTTAACTCCGCCCATTCAGGAGAGTCTGTCGATCCAAGTGGGTCAGCCCGCCCTAACGGAAAGGACCCTACACACCCAACTGATCCCCCTGTTGTTTACCAATCAACGCAACCAGCTCCTTACCAAACAGCACCACCTGCTACCTACCAAAGCGCACCAACCGCCACATATCAAGCACCGCCTCCCTATCCAGCACCAGCAGCTACTTATCAAGCACCACCTCCCGCATACCTCACTTACCCAAACACAAGCCTACCTCACACAAACACTGCGTATCCACAGCCTTACAATCCCATGTTCACTACTGAAACCAAACAACTCACTTCGCCAGTCAAAAACCATGAAAACTATGAATGGGCGGAGGATGAAGCCAATGATGATGGCACAAAAGAGAAAGTTCGTAAGCTAGAGGCAGCCTTTAAGAAGTTTGAGTTAGGTAAAACTACTAAAGGTTTAGCTTATGAAGACTTGTGCATCTATCCTACTTTGAAATTGCCAGACGGATACAAGATACCAAAGTTCGACCTGTTCAATGGAACTGGAGATCCTATGGCACACCTGAGAACATATTGTGACAAGTTGATTGGAGCAGGGGAAGATGAGAAAGTACGAGTGAAGCTGTTCAGTCGAAGCTTGACCGGAGAGGCTTTGAGTTGGTTCTCTAAGCAGAAGCCTGGCACATGGCTCGGTTGGGAAGATATGGCAGCAGATTTCGTAGAACGATTTGGGTACAACACTGAAATGGTACCAGATCGTTTCTACTTGGAAAAGTTGAAAAAGAAGCCCACAGAGACGTTTAGAGAATATGCTACGAGGTGGAGAGCAGAAGCTGCCAAGGTGCAACCCGCTATGGATGAAAAGGAAATAGTGAACATATTCATCCGCATTCAAGAGGACGTCTATTACGATAAGCTGCTGCATATGAAAAATCAGAAGTTTGCTGATGTAGTGTTGATGGGAGATGACGTAGAAGAAGGGCTGAAAAGTGGAAAAATTATTAGCCTAGCTGCACTACAGGCTACTAATAAGGCTCTCCAGTCAGGAAATGTGAGCCTTTCCAAAAAGAAGAAAGATGAAGTCTCTTTTGCGGCAACCATTCAAGACCCTGCTTTCAATCACTATTATCAAACACCGCCACCTTTCTATCCCTACCATCACATACCACCTGAATATTCCGTTTACAACACTCAGGCCGCTCGACCCATATTCCACACTCCAGCACCAAGCCATCCCCCATACCAGCAAAATACTCAACCCAACTACCGAAATGCACCATCATACCCTCCCAGGCCTCGCCCCGAGGCAAACCAAAAACCAAAAAGAAACTACACTGCATTAGCTGAATCTCGCACCCAATTGTTCGAGAGATTGAGAGCTGCTGGGCTTATTGTCCCAATCCCTCAAAAGGTGCCAGACAACCCTTCACCTAACTTTGATTACAGTAAAAGGTGTGCATATCACTCAGGTGGACCGGGGCATGAGACGGAGAGATGTTTTGCACTAAGAGACAAGATTCAAGACCTAATAGATGAAAAGGTCATTAATTTGAAAGCGCCAAATGTCCACAAAAACCCGCTACCTAATCATGGAGATGAGAAGGTGAATATGATTGACTTCGGCGAAGAGTGCAATCTGGAAGGCACGATCATAAAAGCAAAAACAGTGTTTGATGAACACAAGTTTGGCATGGGGTACATCCTGGTTTACAAAGTAAAAGACACTACAAGAGGTTATCATTCACTAGAGCAGTTTATTCCAACTCTGAAACAAGCATCCATCTTTTCAAGCTACATGAAAACTCTCAAGGGAGAAGGATTTGCTGTTCACGGTATAGAAGATGAGCTGACCGGTCTAAAGGAGCTATTCATGGAAGAATATGATGCAGCTCTTGAAAAGCATACTGAAGCCCCGAACATCTAGAAAGCTGAAGCTGAACAACTGAATCTGCAGCACATTCCGAGCATGCCGAGAACCTTAGTGGAGCTGGGGCATTAGTTATTTTCTTAAATAAAACACGACTCCGAGTCGTTAACTTTTATTTTCTTTGTTTTTCAACTTTGTATCATCGTTGTTTCCTTTCGAAGACTTTTTCTCAAGTACAATAATAAAAACATTTCCATTTTTTTAAGTATGCATCATTCATTTTCAGCATAAATATTTTAATTCCATTGAATATGCGACTGCGATGTGAGGAAGCAGTCCAAAACGACGAGTACAAACCAGGCTATGGTGGTTTTGACAAAAGACATTTGAGGAACTTCAAGAAATTTTATAGCAGACAATTGAGACAAGAACATATTAAGGAAGATGACTTACAATCCAAGGTGAAACAGCCGGAATACATAAGGAGCATAACTAGACAACCCCAAATGGACTAAAAGCATACTCGAGCGAGTGACGCTCATGGATAGCAAAGAATGAGCACAACAAGCAATGGAATGACAAAGGCGTCTACCAAGAAAGCTAGAGCGAGACAGTTGATCCTAGAATACAATTCTCTAAATCAAGACAAAATTGACAAGATCCTTTACTCAGATACGATCAAGAGATACTACAAATCAAGCCACATTCCTCTTTATTGGATTTGAACTACGTAGCGACCTGATTCCCAAAAGGGGATACGTAGGCAGCCTACCCAAGGCACGGTCACATCATAAGAGATCTTTATTAGACACTGGGGCAAAATTTTTTGTTTCCCTCAAAAAATTCAAAGAATGCATTACAACACTGGGGCAGAATTTTTGAGGGACCTCAAAAATTCAAGGAAAATACAAGCAGCACACTGGGGCAGAAATTTTGAGCTTCTCTCAAAATTTCAAGATGAAAGATCTTTGAACAGCAAATGGACATAGAGGAGATTATGTCCAAACAACACGTCGCAGTCTATGATTCAATGGAACAAATTTGCATTACTCTTTAAAAATAATTTTCACAAAACACATGCATATACCATTTCCTTACCCCTCTTGCCCACAGCTCGACTAAGGTTCGACGTTCAAAAAGGGAGATATTACAAGGAGGAGATTATACAAGATGCAGCAGCAGAGTGCAGCACAGCGAATGCGCAAGTCAGCCTCCTCCTAAAAGACTCACAAATTTTCTTTGATCGCAGGTTTACACAGGTACCGAGTATACCTGACAACTTTTGCAAAGCAATATATATCAATTTGACAAGCATAGGATCCATGTCGGTGGATATATAGGGTCCGCAGCGGTGGACATGACATCAATTTGACAAGTGTAGAATCCATGTCGGTGGATGTATAGGGTCTGCATCGGTGGACATGACAAGCATAGGATCCATGTCGGTGGATATATAGGGTCCGCAGCGGTGGACATGACATCAATTTGAGAAATATAGAATCCATGTCGGTGGATATATAGGGTCTACATCTGTGGACATGATATTAATTTGAGGAAGCATATTTGGTCTGCATCGGTGGACACATTCAACAATGAAAATGATCTAGGGCTCGCGTTTGTGTACGTGACAACAATGACAACATGGTAGTGTCCGCGATTGTGGGCATAATTCAACGGTTTGAAAGCAAAACAACATTCGTGTTTGTGAACATGAAGACAATGACAAGCATAGAATCCATGTCGGTGGATATACAGGGTCCGCAGCGGTGGACATGATATCAATTTGAGAAGTGTAGAATCCATGTCGGTGGATATATAGGGTCTGCATCGGTGGACATAACAAGCATATGATCCATGTCGGTGGATATATAGGATCCATGTCGGTGGATATATAAGGTCCGCAGCGGTGGACAGAACATCATTTTGACAAGCATAGAATCCATGTCGGTGGATATACAGGGTCCGCAGTGGTGGACATGACATCAATTTGAGAAGAATAGGATCCATGTCGGTGGATGTATAGGGTCTGCATCGGTGGACATGACAAGCATAGGATCCATGTCGGTGGATGTATAGGGTCCGCAGCGGTGGACATGACATCAATTTGAGAAGTATAGAATCCATGTCGGTGGATGTATAGGGTCTGCATCGGTGGACATGACAAGCATAGAATCCATGTCGGTGGATATATAGGGTCCGCAGCGGTGGGCACAACATCAATTTGACAAGCATAAGATCCATGTCGGTAGATATACAGGGTCCGCAGCGGTGGACATGATATCAATTTGAGAGGCATAGAATCCATGTCAGTGGATACATAGGGTCTGCATCGGTGGACATGACATCCATAGAATCTGCGTCGGTGGATATATATAAGGTCCGTGTTTGTGGACAATTCAACAATTGAAGGTATAGGGTCCGCGTTTGTGGGCATAGTTCAGCAATCTGAAGCAGAGTAAGAATCTCCGATTGTAGATGATAAGGTCCGCGTTTGTGGGCAGTTCAACCATTGAAGGAACACATGATCTGTGCCTATGTATACAATTCAACATTAAAAGCAACATAAGTATCGAAGAGACATATGATCTGTGTCACTGGATGGAAAAGTTTGGAGTCCATGTTTATGGACGATATATCAGTCAAACAAGCATATAGTCCGCGTCGGTGGACACATTCAACCGTGAAAGCATCATAGGGTCCGCATCGGTGGACATGATATCATTTGAAGGAGCATAGAATCTGCGTCGGCAGATATATAAGGTTCGCAGTGGTGAACATGACAACAATTTGCAATAGAGTAAAGTCCGCATCGGTGGGCATATTATTGGAAAGACATTTGGATGAGACATCAATCAAATAAGTATCAGACAAAACAACCACCCGGCTCAACAGGGAAGTTTACTTTACTTTATCTTTATATCTATTGCATTTATCATGTTCTACTGCAGGATACTCCCCAATCTCCTGACAAACCCATGTGCCATACTCTCCCGCCTGCTCCCAAACATTCAACCATACAACCTCAAAATCTCTAACACATATAAAGCAAAGCCTAATCCTACAAACAATGCCTTTTGCAACACCCCTCAAGCTACCTATCTTGCCGAGTCCCAAGCTGCAATCCCATACTCGCGCCAGTGGCCTACCTAATCCTTCCTTGTCAATTGGATATCAGTTTCGTATTCCTCCCTATCCATATCCAGTTGCGTCAATCGTGCGTATTTCCGTGCTTAATCGTGCCCGTCAGCTTGAATCGTGCACATTCATAAAACTCGCTCCCCAAATGTTCCCAGCTCGGTCAAGGCAACATTGAAGGAGAGATTGCTCATTTATCGAGATGAAGTGGAAAATATGTCCTTGTAAACTCCTCTTTATGGGTGTGTCGTGCACCAAATCTTCATAACTAGGATGATTATAAGCCTCTTTTTCCACGCTCGATCTATCGATGCTATTTCATCTCCGACAATACCTTTGCTTTATTCTTCATTCATCCTGCCAAAAGGCAAAGCATACATGAATCTAAACTTTACATACTCGGATAAGTTTAGTCTTAACATTCAAAATCGTGCGTCATAAACATCTCACACAGGCTACATGCCATTCAAGAACTACACAAGGCCTGATTCTCGTGAAACCCGAGATACGTAGGCAACTCAGAGACCGGGGTTCGGCCAAAAACACCCCAAAACTCCCATTCTTCCCCTTCAATCTTCTGCCTACCGGTCGTGACAAAATTGGTTATTCCGTCAACTATCTTTGCCCGAATACTCTTTCATCGTCCCCGGGCAAAGAGGGGCAGCTGTTGACACCCAATTTTGTCCCTCCATTTTTCGCAATTTGGCTATATTTAATTAAAATTGATAATAGTAATTTTCCAAACAAAACTGCATTAGACAACATGCATTTACGTGTGTAATATTATTATTAATCACCTATTTATATAATATTTATTTAATTGTGATTATAATTACGTAATTGCATTCATTTAGGCTATTTTTCAAACTACGTATGCTATTTCATGCAAATTAATGCATTATGACATTATTTAATAATTATTTGTGACTTATTTATATCTAATTAGTATTATTTGTGGTCATCTATATTTATTTATAATTAAATATATTTATTCATAATTATTTACAAAATTTCCTATTTTTATACTAATTATTTGTATTTGTAAGTATTTTGATTAATATTAGCCATTTTGCTATTTTATAATTCCATTTTTACTATATTCAGTCCACGTCATCACGTTTTGTCCACGTGTACGCCACCTAAGCTTCACATAAGCTTACACCTCACCAAATACACTTTTAGCACGAAGTACTACTCTCCAAACCACGCGTACAACTCACTCTAGCACGTGGTACAACCCCCCAAAGCATATTTCCCTTACACCTCAGCATATACTATCAGTCACTACATACACATATATATACTCCCCTACGTGGCACAATCCTAGCCCTTCATCCTTTCAATCCGACGGCCCACATCATTTCTCCTTTTTTACATCTACACACCTACACCCCACACCCAAAAACCCTAACACATTTCTCCCTCATCCCCCTTCCAAAAACAGCCGTCGACCCTCCTAAACTCCCTCTTCCCTTTACCCTAAAATCCATCCAGATTCCACCACGCCTCCGCCAGTCACTCCGCCATTGACGCCTCCCCAAGCTCTGCTCGCGATCCTCTCTCTCCTTTGTCGTTTTTACACGGAAAAAGGGGAAACAAATCCCTCTTACATCTCTTTCTATGGAAACCGAAAAAAGAGAGAAAGGATTGAACAAAATCTTATCAAATCGAAACGAATCTCCCTCTCCCCATGCTGTCAAGTCAAAAACGGAAAGGGGACAATGGATTGGCACCCAAATCGGCATAAATACAGGTAAGATTTTGTTAAGGGAAGCGGGATCTTTTTTAAATCAGAGTTGATTATGCAAATCGGGTAAGATCTTTCCATTCTTGTAGCGATTCGTTTGAATCCTTGAACCTGCAAGCTTAGGATGTCTATGTGTACTTGTTATCTCATCTCGTTTTGGCATTGCTGTAAATGACTGATTTTTGTCTATATGCGGGTCTCTAAATTTGTATCCAAATTCTGTCTAAATTCAGGATATTAAAACTTGCTTATATTTCCTACATAACTTGAACCTGGTCATGCCTTAGTGTTAGAATCAGTTGTGGGCTCCTTGATTTCGCTGGAACATGTCCCCATTAACCACCCATTTTTGTTAGTATATATGATTAACAGTCATCATATATTTTCCTTTCTTGGCCGGATAAAAATGACTGGATTAATTATGTATAAGTTGGCCTTGATCCGTGACTGATAGAGTCTGGTTTTAGCTGAATATACTACTGGTTTCTATGCGGGATTCATAACCCTGAGACATATAAAGCATTATGTTTATGAATCTGATTTGATGAGATATTAATAAGATTCTCACTCAAAATCATTTACTTGTGAATAAGATTCAAAATCCAATCATCCCTTTTTACACTATAAATATCACCCTTTGGCTATCTCTGAGGGAGGGGCAATCAGGGGATCTCTCTTTACACTCCCTTCACTTTACACTCTCACACACTGATACATCATACACAGACCTTACACCTTCAGCCTCCCTTCTTCTCCTCTGCACCTCAGGACACTTAGACAGAATCAGGACATCCCTAGACACTGATACACCTCTAGAGTCTGCCTCTAGAATCTGCTCTCTAATCCACTGTGCTCGTTGTTGCAAGTATGCATTGATCTGATCCTGTCTCTTTAATTGCTGACTCTTTAATTGCTGCCTACTTAAGCCACCATTGAGGTATTCGTTATGAATTCAATAGATGTTCCTGAAAGTATGTTAATTATTACTCTGCATATCCTTGTGATATTCTGCTTCCATTATTGAGACCGGATGTTGTGTAGCTTTGGGTAAATGATTCTATGGTTGATTTTGAATCCTCGTATGATTGTTAGTTGCTCGCTTGGCCATCCTTGGCCACCTACTAACCCTTTCTGCAGGTTCCAATAGAGTCAAAATTAGTCTGGATAGCTAAAAAAGCTACACCATTGACAAGCTCTCCAATTGCAGGGAAGTAGTAGTGTTTTCTGGCAGCAACTATGCCATTTGTTGTCAAAGAAACAGGACAGTATGAACTGAACAGTTCATTTGGAGTGCACACAGGGCACTACTCTTCACTCTCTTTCTTTGTGAACTTACATATTCCCCTAGACTCCCAATGTTTGTATTTGCTAGGTCACCCTGTTTTGTATAAGTGTCACAAGATGCGATTGTAGTGCTAGGACAGGTGTTGCCGATGAGTCGTTGCTAAAAGCAACAAAACAAGGCTAACAGGGGCCATTTCCTCTACTCTTGATTATGCTATGTGTTTGTGGGAAATCTGGATATTATGTTAAACATAACAGGTTTTCAACTGAATTATAATAGGGGCCGTTTTGCTGAAAATTAGAAAAAGGGGCTGAAATTGAAATTCATACTGAAAATTAGTCTATTGGTGCAAATAGTAAAACTGAACCTTGTAGTAATATCCTTACAGGTTTTATATTTAATATTGATAGTATTTTGGACTGTTTATGCAATTCATTAAACTGCAATTATATCATTTTCTGAAAATAGGCTAAAATCGCAAGTCACTCTGAAAATGAGACTGTTTCTGTAAACTGCATATTCTGAAACGTAAAAGTATAATTTTAGTTGCTAAAACTGAAAACTGGTTTATCTATGCAAATGTTATATATTTTGAATTGTTTAAACTTTTCAAAGGTGGCTAATTTTACAACCCATGCTAGAATTGACTTCTTTATGCAAATTGAGCTTAACAGTGGCATATTGAATTCTATTAACTTGGAGGCCAACCTTATCTTTTAAGTTTATAACATTGTCCTTATTTGCTTATGTGTTAACATGATAAGTTTATTATTTGACGCTTAGTGGTCTAGTTTGGGGCACTAAATAAATTTAGGAGTCTAGATACTCAAAGTAGTGTCCCAAAAGCCTCCGGGACATTAAGTTGGGGACGGTAGCAATACTTTAGGACGTGAAAACATTAGCAAACGCTTTAGTTAAAAAACATAAAGAGGGTATGGGGGTTAAAGGGAATTAAGCCCCTCGGAAGTGATGAAATTACCCGAGCTATATATATTGATAGTGGATTTTGAAACTATCGTCCCTTACGAAAGCCGGGTTCTGATCCGAATAGGATAACAAAACCTAGGGTTCTTCAAATGTTTAATTAGTTATTATTTTGTGGCTATTTGTGCAACTATTAGTTCAAATTATTTATGCAAATTGCCTATTTTACTTTGCATCTTATATCTCCTTTGTTTATTTATTTAGTTTCTATCCTTTTTATAAGCAATATGTTTAAACCCAATATAGAAATCGGCCGGGAACCACATTTGTGGAACTTAGGAGGTGCCTAACCCCTTCCTTCTAGGTTAACTTGAACACTTACCTGAATCTCTGACTAGTAGACCAACCCGGAGTTATTCTTTAAAATTAAATTAGAAATTAATAGGTGGCCTAATACACCTTAGAACTATATTAGGTGGCGACTCCAAAATTTCTAACTCCAAACGAGTTATCCAAGTCGAACAACACCTTACTCATATTATTTAAAAGTGGGGTGCGACACTGGTCTGTTACTCTATCGATAGTATGGATTTTTCAAAATTATATGTATGGCATATAATGGCTAAAGGTAGGTTCCTTTGAACTTTAGCAAATGTAAGTTTCACTTTCAAGTATGATGTTGTTAGTTTTAACATGTGAATAGTCTCCAGGATTTGTTTCATCATATGTAAAAAGATCTGTTTTTTATTGCTGAATAATTTGTCTTACTCGCCATATGATTTTTGGTCTTTATAACAGAGAGAGGCTTTTGACATCAATATGCTGTGAAAAATGTGCTGGTGATGAAGTGGTTGAATGTGCATGTGTGGTTGATATACTAGAACTCAAGGTGCCACCTTATGCTCTTAATTTATTCTCTTCTTTCTATATTCTAGCTTTACCCTCTAAGGGAGTTAACTTGAATTTAACAAACAATACATGTAGAGATGTGCTCTTATGAAAGTGTTGTTCTAGTGTTGGTATTTGCTTATCATCTGATGTTCATGTGATTGTTGGCAGTAGTTAGTTAAAACATTAATATCTAAATATCTCATTAGGAAGAACTTTCTACCTCCAATATAGAAGCTAAACACGTATTACCCATACCATGCATTTACTCTTTGGAGTATGAAATTATCTTTTCTTATGATTATTTGTTTTTAATTGGTGAGTTTTCAATTAATTAAAGAATAGGAAGAAGCATGACACAAGATGATAACTAAATGTAGGGAATTGTAAGGTTGGACAAGCACAAGAAGATAAATTATGAAGGTGATATTGAAGGTCGATGAAGTGGATATTACTTTGCATTGCAGGTATAAAGTAAATTGTTTCCAATTAAATTTACTTTGCACAAGATTGGATTTAGCGATGTAAGTATAAATTATCCTCGATGATTCTCTACTGCGTATATTATCTTTTGTTCATGTGATTTCAGCCTGTCATCATAATTTTAACCCACATCTTCTATTAAGGTACTTTGGTGTAATTATTTTAAAAAAATTTACTTGTTTTAGTTAGTCTTTCACTTCATTTAATAAACTGACTTTGTCTCGTCTATTTCTTCTATCTAGTGTACTCTAGTTAATGGAAAGAAATTTGACGTATTCCGTCTCTGTTTTGAATTTCTATATCATGATGATAACTCCCTCATATGCATGTGAGATACTGGTAGGCTTTATACAGTATTTAGTTTCTTTTGACTGCCATGTATCGCTCCAAACGCACACACAAGTATACGTGGTCGATCAACTAATAAAGTGATAAGAAAGTATCGTTCCCACGAGGACTATCGATTAACTATTAACTAGACAAACTTTAATTCAAATATTGTTCAAGAGAGTTCAACCAAATTTTGAGTGGGTCTAATTAAACTAATTAACTAAAAGTAATTGAAGTAAATGGAATGCAAGATAATTCAAGAGTTTTAGATATCAGTGAGAGGAAATATTCCAGGATTATGTGACGTTCACCAATCCAGATGCACTCCTCTGCTAATTGAATTAACTTTATTTATCTGAGTTGCTAATCACATGGTTGATTATACTCACAGAGCTCTTTCGATACCATGTTCGCCTATTCAAGCTAACTTAACGCCTATATGTCTATGGAATTAGAGTTTACAAGAATGCATATGCTTTTACTGTATACTGATTAAGCGTGACTGTTAGGTATATTTCTATCCTAACCGTGAAACCATTCCCCGATGCCCAGGTTCAAGAGCACGCTCTATTTAATTCTATTGCAACCTACGGTTCCCACTTTCGAGTTCAACCTTAGGTTCATGGATAGTACTTAACAACTGGCCAGGAAATCAAGTAATTCAGAGCAGAATTAAATAAACAACTCAATCTGATAAATTTAATAGAATTCAATCAACTTCAGAGTACAACTTTCATAGTTAACCCATAACCCTAGAATAATAGAGTTAGCTACTCATAGACAAGATAGTTTTCTCATAAAATAATCTAAAATTCATGAAACAATGAAGAGGAAAGAAGAATTACACCTCAATGGATGAATCTTGGTTTCTCTAGCCTCTCCTATAGTTCTTGTCTCTAAAAGTTCGTAATAAAATATGTTTACAAGGGTTTCAATATGAAATACACTAAATGGCCCACGTTTTTAGCTTATCCCAGCTGCTCTGGGACTGTTTCCCAGTGCATACATCGAAGCATGCCAAGCATCCGTGGCTGTATGCGCTGCTTCTCTCAATTTCTTTAATATTTTCACTCTTCCCAGACCATACAGCTGAGCATGCCAAGCATCCATGGTTGTACTCGCTGATTCTTCCTTGTTCTTATACAAATCTAGCTCTGATTTCCTTCATTTCGCTCTTAAAACATCCAAACACCTCAAGTTAGCATTTTACTTCAAATCAATCATTGTTGGGCACATAATATAATGAAAACAACACAAAAGCTATGAAAAATCGACGCCGAGACATAAGATATACGCCCAATATCAACACCCCACACTTAAACTTTTTTCGTCCCCGAACAAACAAACCCAACACACTTGTACTCAACAGATCTCATCCAACCAACTCAAGAACTTCAAGGAAGCGCACCTATGAAATAGGTTGATACCAATAATTAGCCACCAAACATACAAGCACACAACTTCCCCATATTTACACACCACACATTTAGAAAACAAGGATTATCAAAGCAATCAAGTAGCAACATCCAAGCCTTAAGAAACGACTCCTCACACCAACTTACTCACGACATGCCTGCTCGCTCAAGATTAGGGCCTAATAAAAGCTCCAACCTCTCATAATCTATGTGCCCTCACCAATCAAAGTCTAGTCCCAATCACAAAAATAAATCAAATGAATTATAAGGGACGTTCAAGATAGAAAGAATTTTCTCACACTCAAAAAGAATCTCAAGTGCCACACAATGGTACCATAGGCTTGCCCGTAGTGTAGGACTCCACTAATGTAGGCTCGCTCCTATTCGGGATTAACTAGGACTTTAAGGGTTGTAATGTAGGCTAAAGGACGGGTATGATATATATATGGTTAAAATAGTGACTACCTCCCTAAGCACTTTAATACATCACTTCAGAAAAAAAAAATTTATAGCTCAACTCTTCACAAAAACAACCGAGCTACCACCCGAACATCAACCTGAAACTTTCCTCACTTTAAGTATTTTTCATCAATGGTGCACAACACTAGGAAGGATTGAGAACTTTTCCTCTTTTGCTTTCTTTATTTTTTTCCCCCTTTTTTTTTTCAATTTTTCAAATTTTTTCTTCAACCTTGCCAATGTACTTTTCCTCAAAATACCATAATAATTTGTTCTCATTGACTCCACTCAAAAGCCACCAAATTCCTCCAACCACAACTCCACTAACAAAAGTATTTTTCAATTAAAGTGCTCTAAGGAGTAAGGGTTCAAAAAGAGAGTAATTAACAACAAAAGGAATGAGCTCGTAATGTGGGTGTCAACAAAAAGGCTAATAGGTTCAAAAGGGGTTACAAGGGATATATATAAACGGGTAGGCTAATCAAGGCTGCAAAAGAATGGCTTATCAAAGAAACGCCTGTATCGTCTCCCGACTAGAGCAAACCTAGGATTTCGCTTTGAACACACGCGGGGCAAGTTCTGGACCAATAATGCAAGCACGAGAAGAAATACAAGCACCTCACCACTCATGGCACATGAACTACTAAAGGCGGAACAATTCCAACACCTAAAAAAAATAAGTGAGACAAGTCATGCTATTCAGTCAGCACTCAGAGTCAGAAACCTGAGCTGAAGAGTCACTAACAAGTCTGACTACCAATCCAATACATAACTCACACCAAAATTCTTTAGGAAAGTTCAACTTGCATTTAAAGGACTAAATATGATAGTATCAAACAATTCACAGAGAAGGCACAAGTCCTTACCACTTAGCTACTCCTATCTCCTAATTTTTTTGTATTTTAAATAAATAAATAAATAAATAAATATATATATATATATATATATATATATATATATATATATATATACATATATCATTTATATCTAAAAACATCCAGTTCAAAACAAAAGGCATCCTCAGAAAAGAACCGTGGCTTGAAGAAAACCCAAGGATTATGCCACTAATCTAAAAAAAAAAAAATTAAACGCAGTAAAAATACAAGTACAAGTCATGATACCCCACCCCACACTTAAAATAGTGCATGGTCCCCACTGCACAAATACAAAAATAATGAACAAGAGTGGGTATCAAGAAAGCTCCCTCAAACTGAAGAGTCTAGAGGTGCTGCAGACCGGTCTGAATCCGGATCTAACAATGTAGTGCCAGCTGCATCCATCGCATCAATCAGTGACCCCTCCATAGTAGTGTCAGTAGCCGGAGCTGGCTCTGTAGCAGTGCCATCAGTAGCACTCAAATCCACAACCTCATGACTGGACCTTGCCTCAGTCTGGACGCTAATGGAATGCGTCACTCTGGTACTCTGAATAGAAGCAAGGATCTCTCCTAGTGTACTCTGCATCAGGGTGTCTCAAGCTGCCTGCTCCTATCTCAGCTGGACCAGCTCATCCTGCTGCTCCTGTCTCAACTTGGCCAGCTCGGCCTGTTGGCCCTCCCCCAGCTTAGCCAGCTCGGCCTCAAATGCCTCAAATCGCTCTGACGTAGATCTCTTATCCTCTTTGGCCGCAACCGGGTCATGCACCGATGTAATGTCATGAGCAATGGGTACCTCTAAAAGATCATCACCCGTATAAAAAGGGACCCCATGCTCCTCATCAAAGCCGTCAAAGTGTACACAAAATACAACTTCAAGGTCTTCTCCTTCCGAGTCCGCACCATCTGCTCATACATGAGCTCTCCCAAGTTCAACACTATTCCACTCATCAGAGCATAAATAAGAATCACTCTTTCCCGAAGGACATTTTTCTGATGATCAGCTTGCATTATTCTGTTAGACACCCAGTTTAACGAAGATCGACTCTGCCTAGACATAAACTTCTTTGGTAAGGTGGCATATTTTCTCTTAGTGTTGTGCAACCATGCAGGCTTTGAGGATTCACGATCATCAGTAACAGCTGGTGGGTCACACAATACCTGAATGACATCTTCAAAGTCTGGCTCTTCTAGCATTTTCTTGTAGTCATCCATTGCCACTTCATTAGCCCTGTACTATGCATTAATGGCTCTGGCAGAAATATCGACCTCAACCTTACTAACCCGCACTATGCTGCTCTTCGGATTCTCCCAGTTAGCATATAAGTCTTGAACAATAGTAACATTTGCCTGGCACTTGGGACCTTGCATAAATCTGTCCCACTTCATGTCTTTCACAACCTCTAGAATAGTTGGGCATGTATTCTCACAAGCATGATAGTTCAATGGCCTTTCTTACGAGATCTGCTTCTTAACGATCTATTGGTATGCCATGTATGCACTCTCACTCTCAAATGTGTCCTCCCACAATGATCTGTCAATCGGGCTACTCGTAGATGGAATGTCCTCAGGTACTGGAATAGGAATGTACTCATCTTCAACATCATCATCAACCTGCTCGTCATCCTCATCATCCTGCTCCATTGGTTTCTTCCCTTTGCCTTAAACTACTCTTCTCTTCTTGGCCGGTGGTTTAGAAGCACCACCCTCGCGGATCACACTGACTTTTCTTTCACATTAGTTGATTTCCTCTTGCCCGAGGCTGCCTGAGGAGTGGGGATGGTCCGGGCACTTGGAGCCGATCGCTTCTTCGCTAAAGGCATGACCTCAAGCTCTGTATTCTCCTCTTCCACTTCCAGGGCAAGTGTATCTTGTCTCTTCTTTCAGCGTTGCTCCCGTTTATCCTTGCCCTCTGGTTGATTCTGCGGTGGTTGGCCACCGTCCCCGCCTCCACCGCTCTTGGATGTTTGCTTTGTAAGTACCATTTTGTAATGAAATACCTGCGTACACCCTGGCGCTCGACGCATCTCCCACTGTTTCACTGATTTCAAGCACAAAACAGTGCTGCGCGCGATTCCTGTGCAACACTGTTTCTGTATTTTTTTTTCAAAAACTGATCGCGCATCTAGTCTAGCGCGCGACGCACACATTGCTGTGCAGGACTGAATTATGCATACAGCGGAGCATGCGATCCCAGTGCAACACTGTTTCTGATTGAGTTGAATAACAGCCACCATACAGCCTGCCATGCGACGTACGCAAGGCTGTATGGTCTGTATTGCTTGACTTCTGCTTCCTTTAAGTCCAGGGCCGGCCACTTTCGTTGTTCCAACTGTTTTCGAGCCTCGGGAACCTGGAAAAACACTACACAAACACATTAATCTTCTCAAGTTTCCGTTCTTTTGTTCTTTTCTATTTTTATTTATTTTTTTTATTTTTAATTAAATGAAAATACAAATTAACTAACTATAGAAAGCGATAAAACATGGGTTGCCTCCCATGAAGCGCTTCATTTAACGTCGTGGCACGACGAGTACATCCATTTTTCAAGGGTCGACCAAAGAAATGGAGGATTTAAGCCTATCGACTTCACCTCCCCAATATCTCTTCACTCTTTGCCCATTCACTAGAAACGACTTATCCGAACCCGGGGCTCGCAATACAATCGCTCCATGGGGCATAACCTTAACGATTTCAAACAGACCAGACCACCTCGATTTGAGCTTACCAGGGAAGAGCTTCAACCTGGATTGAAATAAAAGAACTAGTTGGCCCGGCTCAAAGTGACGGTGCTGAATACGCTTGTCATGCCACCGCTTAGTCTTCTCCTTATATAACTTGACATTTTCATAAGCGTGGAACCTAAACCATCAAGTTCATTGAGTTGCAACAATCTCTTCTCACCCACCAGATCCATATCAAAATTTAGCTTTTTAATCGCCCAATAGGCCTTGTGCTCGAGCTCAACTAGTAAGTGGCACGCTTTCCTATAGATCAGCTTGTATGGTGAAGTCACAATTGGAGTTTTGTAAGCTGTCCTATATGCCCAGAGTGCATCATCGAGCTTGGTAGCTCAATCCTTCCTATTCGCACTGACAGTCTTCTCAAGCATTTGCTTCACCTCTCTATTGGGCACCTCAGCCTGCCCACTAGTTTATGGATGATAGGCGGTGACGACCTTATGCTTGACCCCGTACTTAGATAGAAGGTTGTTTAGCAATTTATTATAGAAGTGTGTACCTTCATCACTAATCAAAGCCCGCGGAGTTCCAAATCTGGTGAAAATGTTCTTCTTGACGAAACTCACCACCACCTTATCATTAGTAGGAAGAGAAACAGCCTCTACCCATTTAGACACATAATCCACTGCCAGTAAAATATACTTGTTACCATTCAACGAGGGGAAGGGACCCATGAAGTCGATCCCCCACACATCAAAAATCTCCACCTCTAGAATGCCTTGCAGAGGCATCTCTTGCTTCCTTGTGATTGTGCCGGTTCTTTCGCACCGATCACACTTCTTTACAAAAGCGTGAGCCTTTTTGAACAGTGTCGGCCAATAGAAACCGGACTGAAGTACCTTGGCAGCTGATCTGTCACCACCATGATGACCCCTATAAAGGGATACATGACACTCTTGCAGAACAACCTTCGTCTCTTCCTCAAGAATACATCTTCTCACCAACTGATCTGCACACACTCTAAACAGAAACGGCTCATCCCACATATAAAATCTCACATCATGGAAAAACCGACGCTTACCTTCTGCAGTCAGATGTGGTGGCACTGCCTCACTTACCAAATAGTTGACATAGTCAGCATACCATAGGTCCGAGTGATTGGTGATGGCAAAAAGTTGCTCATCAGGGAAGGTTTCTTTGATCAAACCTCCCTCATCCACATGCCTATGGTACTCCAACCTAGATAGGTGGTCAGCTACTTGATTTTTCGTTCCCTTACGGTCTCGGACCTCCAAGTCAAATTCCTGCAGCAATAATACCCAACGAATTAGTCGAGGCTTAGCATCCTTTTTATCAATTAAGTACCTGATTGCTGCATGGTCTGTGTAAACAATAACTTTGGTTCCAACCAAGTATGCCCGAAACTTATCAAAGGCATACACTACTGCCAGCAACTCTTTTTCAGTAACTGTGCAATTCAATTGGGCGGGATTGAGAGTTTTGCTGCCGTAGTAAATGGAATGGAACACCTTGTTCCTCCTTTGCCCCAGGACTGCACCAATAGCGACATCGCTAGCATCATACATTAATTCAAATAATGCAGTCCAATCAGGAGCCACTATTATTGGTGCAGACACCAATTTCTCTTTCAGCTCATTAAAGGCCCTCAGACAGGCCTCATCAAACACAAATGTTGCTTCTTTCTCAAGTAACCTGCACAAAAGAGTAGAAATTTTAGAAAAATCTTTAATAAACCTCCTATAGAAGCCAGCATGTCCGAGAAAACTTCAGATTCCCTTCACAGATGTGGGCGGAGGTAATTTTTCAACCGCCTCCACCTTCGCCTTGCCAACCTCAATTCCAGCACTGGACACCTTGTGTCCCAAAACTATACCTTCACGAACCATGAAATGGCATTTTTCCTAGTTTAAAACAAGGTTAGTTTCTTCACACCTAGCAAGCACTAGACCAAGGTTAGTTAGACAAGCATCAAAAGAAGAACCAAAGACAGAAAAATTATCCATAAATACTTCAACAAACTTTTCCACCATATCAGTGAAAATAGCCATCATACACCTTTGAAAAGTCGCAGGTGCATTATATAGCCCGAATGGCATACTCCTATAGGCATAGGTACCGTAAGGGCATGTAAAAGTAGTTTTCTCCTTGTCTTCAGGAGCAATTCATATCTGGTTATAGCCAGAGTAACCATCAAGGAAGCAGTAATACTCCTGACCGGCTAGTCTGTCCAACATCTGATCAATAAAGGGAAGAGGAAAGTGGTCCTTCCGGGTCGTTTTATTCAATTTTCTATAATCAATGCTCACCCTCCACCCCGAAATAGTTCTTGTGGGGATAAGTTCATTATTCTCATTTTGCACCACTGTCATCCCTCCCTTTTTAGGGACACATTGTACTGGACTTACCCACTTGCTGTCAGAGATAGGAAAAACTATACTTGTATCTAACCATTTAATCACCTCTTTCTTTACCACATCTTTCATGATTGGATTGAGGTAACGCTGATGCTCCACACTTGGTTTGTATCCTTCCTCCATAAAGATCTTGTGTATGCAAAAATCAGGGCTTATTCCCTTGATATCAGCTATGGTCCAGCCGATAGCACTCTTATGCTCTCGTAGTACTCTCAACAGCTTTTCTACCTGCAGGTCAGACAACAGAGAAGAAATAATCACAGGTAAAGTGTCATATTGTCCCAAATAGGCATAACGAAGATGAGCAGGTAAAGGTTTGAGCTCAAGCTTGGGCGCCTCTTCAATAGATGGCTTGGGTGGTGACCCTAGCGGTCTATCCAGGGGCTCAAACTTTGGAAACCCCATAATATAGTCACAAGAGCAGTCTAAAAGCTGCAAAATCTCCTCTACATTAGCATCTTCACTAGTTTCTTCTCCTAACATCAGTGCTCGCTGCAAATCATCATTAACATAATCAGCTGGATCACTCGACTTCTCCTCCGGGTCACTCACTGTGATCATGGACAACTCTTCATGATGGTTAGGCATTTTTAGAGCCTTGTACATATTAAAAACTGCTCCTGATCATCCACCTTCATTGTCATTTTTCCCTCTCGGACACGGATCACAACATCACCAGTGGCTAAGAAAGGCCATTCCAAAATGATAGGAACTTCCTTTTCTGCCTCATAATCTAGGATAACAAAATCAACGGGCAAAATAAATTGACCAATTTGAACCAAGACCTCCTCAATCACCCCCTCAGGATAAGTAGTAGACCGATCAGCTAACTGAAGGGAAACTGTTGTTGGCCTTGGAGTACCGAGACTTAGTTGGTTGCACACAGATAATGGCATAAGCTTTATGCTAGCACCTAGATCACATAGGGCTCGACCAACTACTATGTTGCCAGCATGAATAGGAATGGTAAAACTACCTGGATCCTTCAACTTCTGAGGGAGTTTGTTATGAAACCTGGATGTGCACTCTTCTGTAAGTGCCACAGTTTCAAATTCATTGAGTTTCCTCTTTGATGACACTATGTCTTTGATGCGCTTGGCATACTTTGGAATTCCTCGGAGCACGTCTACCAATGGAATATTGATACTAGTCTGACTGAGTATGCCCAAGATCTTTGTGACTGCAGGATCCTGCAGATTCTTTTGCAACCTTCAAGGAAAAGGAGGTGGTGGTTTAGCAGCAATCACTGCCTCTTGCTTTTCTACCTCCTTCTCAACTTCGACTACTGGCTCAGCTTCTTTTTCTCTGTCAGAATGTGACTGCTTTGGCTTCTTTGGCAATTCTTCCAACTCTCTCCCATTTCTTAATGAAACTGCTTGCACATGTTCCTTGGGATTGGGATCAGTATTGCTTGGCAATGCACCAAGTGGCCTTGTATTTTGATTGCTAGCAAGCTGTCCCATTTATTTTTCTAAAGAGCGAATGGCACCGTCCTGGTTCTGCTGGAGAGTTGTAATTTTCTGATTAAGATCAACAGCCAGTTGTTGTATCTTTGCCTCTATTTTTGACGTTTCAGGTTGTTTCTCCTGCGATGGATTCTGCACTTGCTGAGTGTTACCTCAAGGTTGTCTGCTGCCTTGCCCACCTTGATTACGGCTCCATGAGAAATTAGGGTGGTTGCGAAAGTTAGGCGATTAAGTGTTGCCATATTGAGCATTTTCGTTGAAACCCCTGCTCTGCTGACCCACGTAATATGCAGACTCTGGGTTGTCCATGCAAACATTACCTATATGATCAGATCCACCACACACATCACAGTATGGAGTTGCTTGCACTTGTTGAACCTGGAGTGGAGCATGTGTCTTGCTTACCTGGACTAGTACTGCATCAAGTGGCTTGCTTTCCACCTAACTTGAGATTTTTGTCTCTGCCTGAGTTACCTTGATAATGCTGACTTCCTTCTGAAATTTTGTTAAGAATGATCTCTAGCTCATCATACTGCTTCTCTAGACTTGATTCGCCACAATAAGCATCCAACAAGATTTTACTATGCGATTGGAGTCTCTCAACAAAAATATGTCACAATACCTCTTTTGATTGACCATGGTGTGGGCAGCTTCTCAACAATACCTTGAACCTTTTCCATGCTTCGCCTATCTCCTCTGATGAATTCTGACTAACTGACACTATCTCACCTCTTATCTTTGCAGTCTTGCCCGATGGAAAGAATTTGATCAGAAACTTTTTTGCCAGTTCGTCCCAAGAGTTAATGGAGTTCGATGGTTGGACCAAGAGCCACTTCTTTGCTTCACCTAGCAATATGAATGGAAACATAGTCAGCCGTATATATTCATCAGACACGTCAACATATTTGTAAGTGTCGCTGATCTCCAGAAAATTCTGCATGTGCTGTTGATGATCTTCATGTGATAAGCCCGCGAACTGACCATTAGGTTGGAAGAGTCAGATCATACTCTCTTTCAGCTCAAATTTACCAGTAATGGTGTGAGGGTTTTGATTTTCAGCCATCTCTGCAGGTTCAGAAATAAGAGCTTTCTCTAGCTTTGCTTTGAGTCTGGCCTCCTTCCTTAGCCTGTGAAAATATCTTTTAGGTTTAGGGTCAAAAGTGTAGAGTTTATCACCACTCTTGCTCCTTCACATTCAAGCCAAAACCTAAAACACCTAAAGACAACTCAAACAAAAATTAATCTTGAACAAATAACAAATAAAAGCTAATCTAGAAACTAATTAAATCTTAGTCCCCGGCAACGGCTCCAAAAACTTGTCGCTCCAAACGCACATGCAAGTATACGCGGTCAATCAAGTAATAAAGTGATAAAAAAATATCGTTCCCACGAGGACTATCGATTAACTATTAACTAGACAAACTTTAATTCAAATATTGTTCAAGAGAGTTCAACCAAATTTCGAGTGGGTCTAATTAAACTAATTAATTAAAAGTAATTGAAGTAAATGGAATGCAAGACAATTCAAGAGTTTTAGATATCAGTGAGAGGAAATATTCCAGGATTATGGGATGTTCACCAATCCAGTTGCACTCCTCTGCTAATTGAATTAACTTTATTTATCTGAGTTGCTAATCACAGGGTTGATTATACTCACAGAGCTTTTTCGATACCTTGTTCGCCTATTCAAGCTAACTTAACGCGTATATGTCTATGGAATTAGAGTTAACAAGAATGCATGTGCTTCTCCTGTATACTGATGAAGCGTGACTGTTAGGTATATTTCAATCCTAACCGTGAAACCATTCCCCGATGCCCAGGTTCAAGAGCACGCTCTATTTAATTCTATTGCAACCTACGGTTCCCACTTTCAAGTTCAACCTTAGGTTCATGGATAGTACTTAACAACTGGCCAGGAAATCAAGTAATTCAGAGCAGAATTAAATAAACAACTCAATCTGATAAATTGAATAGAATTCAATCAACTTCAGAGTACAACTTTCATGGTTAACCTATAATCCTAGAATAATAGAGTTTAGCTACTCATAGACAAGATAGCTTTCTCACAAAATAATCTAAAATTCATGAAACAATGAAGAGGAAAGAAGAATTACAACTCAATTGATGAATCTTGATTTCTCTAGCCTCTCCTATAGTTCTTGCCTCCAAAAGTACGTAATAATCTCCAAAAATATATTTACAAGGGTTTCAATATGAAATACACTAAGTAGCCCACGTTTTTAGCTTATCCCAGCTGCTCTGGGACTGTTTCCCAATGCATACATTGGAGCATGCCAAGAATCTGTGGCAGTATGCGCTGCTTCTCTCAATTTCTTCAATATTTGCACTCTTCCCAGACCATACAGCCGAGCATGCCAAGCATCAATAGCTGTACGCGCTGATTCTTCCTTGTTCTTATACAAATCTAGCTCCGATTTCCTTCATTTCGCTCCTAAAATATCCAAACAACTCAAGTTAGCATTTTACTTCAAATCAATCATTGTTGGGCACATAATATAATGAAAACAACACAAAAGCTATGAGAAATCGACGCCGAGACATAAGATATACGCCCAACATCACCATGCTATATCAATGGTTACCATAATGCATTGTTTATCTATAAGGTCATAGTTGCGAAACAACTTAATTACTGGATTGACTCACAACATACTAGTGTCTTTTGATATGCGATTATGTTGAGATTTATCATTATCAGAACTTTATGAACAAATGAAAAATCATTTTCTCAAGTTGGAAGGCTAGTAGTAGTATGAAAATCAAACACAAATCTTTAGGGTGAGATGTAAGGTAGTTGTTGTACTGATGCAGTGATGTTTAATTGCTCCTCCATTTCTCAAATGAAATATATCTGCTCTCTATCTGGTGCAATGATGTTCAAATGTATGTTTAATTTCCAATATTTTCCTCTTCTCTATGATAGTAGATATGCTGAATGCAAGATTTATATTAATTCATTAAACAAACCACCATGTCCAAATATACTACCATGTTATGGTCAGTATGGTCTAATGTCTTATACTTGATCCTATTTATTTTTTTGATTTTGTTTTCCCACGGCAAGGAAACTGTTCGTGGTGATTGATTAGTCAAGTTACTTCCTACCAGTTGTAGTTTTTCAGTAGCTGTGAGAACTCTATTATGTTATGATATTTGGTAAGTGTCTAGTGTATTTTATGAACAAGAACCTCCTACTTAGAGTTTGCCCTTGAATTTTAATTTATATCTAACTATTGATTAATTGTGAATGTATAGGAAAGTTCGGGTGATGCATTTGACAATCGTGGTGAGAAGTCAATTTAATCTTTGTGAAGTTCGTGAAGACAATTTGACCACTATGATACCTTTTATTATTCATGACACGATATGAATATATTAGATTTTATATAGTTCATAGCTAGTGCGCACCTTGGAGCAATATATTTTAATGTATGATGTATTACAAGATTTTTTTAAAGTTTATTGCAATGCATAAGATTTTGAAATAGTTATGTTATTTTTGTTAATATATTTCTTGAAATCTTTATAGTTGACTGATATTTATATATAAATGATACACTTAAGAAGTGTGGCCTTAGGTTATCTGCAAAAGTATGGCTATATAGTAAGAAAGGCCATGTTTTATAAGTGTTGCATTAAAAGAAACTTTTTTAGCAATACTTAAAAAGAGTGGCCTATAAGGTAGCAAAGGCCACACTTCAAAAGTCTAGCTACATATAAAAGGCCATGCGTTTTGTAAACTATGGCATTTGCCTCATGAAAAGTGTTGCCTTAGGGAAAAGGTAACGCCTCTTTAGGCCATCCTCGAAAAAGCGTTGCCTAAGGTCGAAAAGTGTGACCTTTGATCAAAGGCCACACTTTTTGATAGTTTAGGCCACACTTTTTGGAGGTAGTTATAGGCCTAAAATGTTGTAGTGATAGTTGTAGATTATGATGTGCCTAGATGCTCAGACCATAATCCAATGGTCCTGACTATTAAACCAGCTACTCGCAACATCAAAGTCCCCTTTAAGTTCCTCAATACCTGGAATAAACATGCTCAATTTCAGGATATGGTAAAAACTGTTTGGTCCAACAACAGAGCACAAAGTCACATGAAGAATATCTGGTTGAAACTCAAAGAGCTGAAGCCAATTCTCAAGCAGCTCAACAAAAAGGAGTTTCAGGGAATTGGAAATAAAATTGCCAAAGCTAGACTGGATCTCAAGAACATCCAAGAAAACATCCAGCAATGTTATACAGAGGAGCTAAGACAAGCTGAGAGAATGACCTTGCAAAATCTGGAAAAATGGAGTCTCCTTGAAGAAAATGCTATCAGACAAAAGTCAAGAATGCAATGGATCAAACATGGTGTCTGAAACACAAAATACTTCTCAATTGTTGTAAAAGAGAGAACACAGAAGAAGCAGATCATGGAACTCACTTCCCTCACAGGGCATGGACTAACTGATCCTGAGACCATCAAGCTCGAAATTATCGGCTTCTACAAATCATTGATAGGCTCTTCCAGCCTATCTCTCCCTGCAGTAGATAAAACAGTAATGCAAAGAGGACCAACACTGACTCACCAGCAACAAGTAGGACTCTGTAAAAAGGTAACAGAACAGGAAATTAGAGAGGCCCTGCAGACCATTGGAGATGATAAAGCACCCGGGATTGACGGATACAATTCTTATTTCTTTAAGAAAACATGGGGAACCATTGCTGATGACACCATTAAAGCTGTCAAGGATTTCTTCAAGACAAGTGAGTTGTATACCCCTGTTAATTGCACCATAGTCACCCTTCTCCCAAAAACTGCTTGCCGCAAAACAGTCAAAAAGTTCAGGCCAATTGCTTTTTGTACTATCCTCTATAGATTGATTGCAAAGATCATTGCAAATAGAATGCAACATGTGATAGGATCCATCATCAGTGAGGCTCAAGCAGGCTTTATCCCAGAGAGGAAAGTAGCAGACAATGTAATACTCGCACATGAACTTGTCCATGCCTACACTAGGAAATCAATCTCTCCTAGATGCATGATAAAAGTTGACCTGCAAAAGGCCTATGACTCAGTAGATTGGGTTTTATAAAACAAGTCATGGAATACTTGGGCTTTCCCTGAAAGTTCATTCAATGGGTGATGAAATGTGTTACAACAGTCAGTTATTCTATTATAGTACATGGCGAACCTGCTGAACCCTTCCTTGCTGCTAGGGGGTTAAGGTAAGGAGACCCTATGTCTTCCTTCTTGTTTGCAATAGCCACGGAGTACTTAAGCAGAATATTAAATGAGCTTAAGGAGAACAAATGCTTCAAGTTTCATCCCAAATGTCAAAAGCTGGGTATCACCTACCTAAGCTTTGCTGATGATCTCCTTTTATTTGCTCGAGAAGACATTCCCTCTGCTACTCAAATGCACCAAGGATTCATGAAATTCTCTAGAGCTTCAGGGTTGCAAGCAAATCTTGATAAGAGCTGCATTTACTTTGGGGGTGTTAAAGACACTGCACAACATACCATCCTCTTGAACCTTAGATACAGTGCAAGGCAACTGCCATTCAAATACCTCGGCGTACCCTTCACCACCAAAAAGCTCTCCCTTATCCAATGGAAGCCACTAATAGACAAGATCACATCCAGGATTACCTCATGGACATCAAAGAAACATTCCTATGCTGGAAGCATGCAATTGGTACAATCAGTCCTTTTTGGGATACAAGCATACTGGGCCCAATTATTTGTAATCCCAACAAAGATTATGAAACTCATTAAAGGCCACTGTAGAAGTTACCTTTGGTCAGAATATGAAAGTATCACTAAAAAGGCCCTAATTACTTGGGAAAAAGTGTGTCTACCTAAAGCTGTGGGAGGTATGAAGATCACAAATTTGCAAGTCTGGAATAGAGCTGCAATTTTCAAAAACTGCTGGAATATTGCTCACAAGAGTGATAAGTTATGGATAAAATGGATTCACACTTACTATATTAAGAACTAGGATGTATGGACCTATTCCATCCCCTCACAGGCATGATGGATGGTAAGGAGAATACTAAGTGCTAGAACCGATGCTCACCAAGTCTCTGTAAGCTCCAAGGGCAAGAAAAGGTTGATAAGGTAGATCTACTTTCAACTACTGCAAATGCCCAATACTGTTAGCTGGAAGGCTCTAATATTTAACCATCCAGCAAGACCCAAATCCAAATTCACTATGTGGGTGATGATGCATAACAAATTGTATACAACAGACATGCTAAAAAAATGTGGGCTTATTGTGAGTCCAAGATATAGACTGTGCAACAAGTTTAATGAGTCTAGAGATCACCTCTTTGCAACATGTGAATACACTCAAGCTCTATGGAGCAGAAGTTGTAGATGGATCCAAAAACAACACATCAAGGCAACTACATGAGAAGAACATATCTAGTGGGCAACCAAACAGGTCAAAGGCAAGACAATGTTTGCTCAACTATTCTAAATGATGTACGCAGAACTGACCAATGCCATCTGGATGGAGAAGAATCAGAGTACCTTCGAAAACAAGGCACAAGAGTGGGAAAGAATTGCAAAGTCTGTTGCTGTCATTATTACTCCTAGAGCTCCTAGAGGACTGCGTGTAACTACCCAAGCTCTTCATTTCTAAAACTAGATATAGCTGTAGTAATAGGTTGCCAGGGTAATGACTATGGGATAATAGAGTCTGATAGTTCCAGTGTTAGCTAACATCGTGCAGGATCTGTAATTTTCATATGCAAACTGTAATAGCTGAGGTAAAGAGTCCCATCCACGAGATAGCTAGCTGAGTATTAAGCTAAGCTATGGTTATGTAACGATCTTTGGTAGTTATAATAACAATATTTAATTACCAAGAAAAAGAAGTTCTAGTCCAAAGGTCTAGATTAGCTTGATCAGATTTCAGTTCTCTTTCAACTTTAGAACATTGGTCTAAAGTTTGGCTTGAAACAAAAATATGTTTAATGGTATGAAAAATACTTGTGAAAATGGTGTGCATACGCTTATTTTTTACTCTTAAAGTTTGAACATTTCTATCATATATAGGGGAAGAAATTATTGTTGAGGTTTAAAAAGTATTAGAAAAAATGAAAATCAAATGCATGCAATTGTTAATTACTTCTGGTTTGAGATTCATCCAAACATAAAAGTTCACTTTTTAAAGCTAAATACAATTTGTGTTGGTTGATCAATATCAAATTCTCAATATTATGTTCCCAAACTACGAGACCTCTATTATTGATGTTGAAATGACACTATTGCCTACAACAAGCCGAACATTGGTCTATAATTTATGTGCCACGATTCAATCTGAGATTATTATTCTGGACTTTCGAAGTTTCAATACTTGTAATTTGTACCGACAATTTCGGTAGATTGCTTAGCCCCGTTAATTTCAGACGAGAAGAAGAAGAAGAAGAAGAAGAAGAAGAAGGAGGAGGAGGAGGAGGAGGAGGAGGAGGAGGAGGAGGAGGAAGATCAAGAAAGAGGAGAGGAAGAGGGCTTCTAAAGTTTTTGGAAAGGAGACAGAATATAAAGAGAGACCTCTAAGTGGACATACAGTGATGTTTCTATCAAAAAATGGGCAAGTGTTTGCGCGAAATAGACAGTTTTGGCGCTTTTGTTACTGTTTTGACCCCAGTAAGTGAAGTCTTACAAAAGTGGCCTCCATCTGGAAAAGTTGCTAGCGATGTCAGTCTGGTGATCGCCACGTCTTAAATAGAAAGATCTGGCGATCGCCAGGTATTTGATAAAAAGATCCGGCGATCGCCAAAAGTTTTCTTACAGGGGCTAATTGGACTTTCCTTTCAGGGGCCAATACTGCGATGGAGCACCAAAAATGTCATATTTCTGTAAATCACTCAAGAATGGGTGTTTTGGATTCAGACAGTTCTAATTCTTAGTTCAGCAAGGTCACAGGACTATGAAGAATGAGCTGTGTTTCAAGACTTCTGTAAATACTTTTACAAATTGAAATTTTAATTAGCATTAATAAGCCGATATCTTTTTAAAAAATTTTGAGACTTTGATTAATTAAGATTCAAACTCCATTCAAATGTCATCAAATCGAAATACTATTAGAGAGCAATTAGCCAGTTTAAGGTGGAAATATATAGCCTAACGTGGACTTATAAGTGGAAATTTCAACTTGGGAGCTATTGGTGAAGAGATTCCAAGTGCAAGAAAAAAGGGACACTTTTTAGAGATTAAGAGATGGGCAACATAAAATCAAAGATACCATTTGTATTTGTCAGTAAAATCATTGATGCTAATGATGTTAGATAAACTAACCATTTGCTTTATTTGAAAATCTAACCTTCTCCAACCTATTCATCCATTAATAAGGCATTTATTTAATGATTGGTACGAAAATCATAATTAATGTTTTTTCCGTTTATTAGAAAGAGTAGTATGAAATGGAGCTGTCAGAGAAATATTACATTATGGAGTCGGTTGGGTCACCGTCACACTACTTATTTGCGAGTGTAATGTACTATATTGTCTACAAACATTTCATTATGCAAGAATAATTTTTTCTAAATGCTTCAATTAAACTCTACATTTACGTGTGATTTTATGATAGAACTTTCTTTTCTTTATCCTTCCAACTAAACCATTTGATTTGCGGACAAGTTATACTGGGATTGCATATAACATTATGATTAAATATAGCAAAATTATTTAGTGCATATACTTTTATTGTTAGATGGTTGATTTATTAGACCAATAATAAGATATAAGGAGTCTAATATAAATCTTGTGTTTCTATTAGATTAAAGACACAGAGATTTAACTTTTAACTCCAATTTTAACCGTAGAAGACTTTGGAAGACGAATTTTTGGATAGGTACATATTTATCATTTGATAGTTTTCTCCATCATCCCAAATTCAGTGTGGTATAAAATGATGCCACAATTGTGATATCAATGTCGAGATTGTTGGTATTACACTAAAAATGAACCTGGATAAACATACGTCACATTTTATCCTGGAATTTTTATACTTATCCTTGTAACTAAATAAATAACCCTTAAATTCTAAATTAATTAAGAGACAAGAGGTTAAGGTGCAACTATGATTACACTGAATGGATTACGCAAAGATTTTGAAACCCCACCACTCCCCCACAACTCGCCACACTGTTGCAAAATTATGGATGGGAATAATACTAGTAATATTTTACTTTCAGAAAGTGCCTTAAATATAGGTTAAAAAGGCATTACTATAGTATTATACATTAAATCCCACTTGAAGACAGAGATCTAAACCAGAATCCAGCCACCCATGTTTTCCCTTGATTAATAGAAAGCTGAAAATGACAAGCAACAAAACTTGCCCCTCCTATCAACTTTATTAAAGTATATTATTGCACAGCTTCCAAAAACAAAGCAAAAAGGTATTACTATTATCCTATACACTCATATTCCCCTTAATTCTTGCTTAATCAAAAATATTTATCAATCCAAACACCAGAAAGTCATTTTTATAACAGTGAATGTGAAAATACTGAATATGCTAATGTAGTGAGGATTGTACCTAGTGGCATTTAAGGACACGAGCTGTTCTTTGAGGAAACAAGAGAAGATCTTGTGAATTTGGAAGAGATTTCGATGGTAACAATGGCATCTGAGAGTTTTCAGAGACGTACTCTTCTGTGCCTTCAATCTCGCATTCATCTCCTTCTCAAGGTAACCTTTCTCACCTTTTCTCTATTTATATTAATTACTATATAGCCTTAATTTTTACTTTAATTACTATAACTCTTTTTAAGTACATTGAAGAATCTGGAAGGAAGATAGTGATTATTGGGTAAATAATTCCATGCATATCGTGTTTACACCGAATTGATAAACTTAATTATAGCAGCTAAAAACTTAATTATAGCAGCTAAAAAAGTAAACTGATACTTAACCCAAACCTTCGGTTAAGTGGTGAATGCAGCTTAAAAGACACATATCTAGTGTATTCTATTTTTATTGGTTTGATTTGAACATGGAGTGGGCGAATTGAACACACACCTTTTTATCTATCACTTGACTATAGTAAATTAATAATAATCTATTCCATTTTCCGTGATACTATTTGTTTAGGAGTATGTTTATAAAAGAATGACACATTTATTTTATCTCAAATGTAAATTAACTTTAAACTCCAAAGTGCCTTTAAACTCCAAAGTGCTCCACTGAATAACGTTTTTATAGCTACAAATATATGTTTAAACCATAAATCTAAAAGATATTCCTTTTCTTAAATTTTTTATCGAATTAAACTATGCTGTAAAAATTAACACCAAAAAAATCAGTTTAGGATAAATATCAAAATATAAATAGTAATCTTTTTCGGCCGAACACGGACGCACATCAAAAAGAGCCAAAAAGTTGTTCTCCATTTTGGTCTGTCTGCAGTTTTTGTTGCTTTCAATGGGGGTTGAAAGAAATGGTATATAGGACTGAGGGAAGAACATTGACGTTAGTGTTCTCTCTGTATTCTGGAGATTTGGTGGCATCAGTGGCTCGTTGTCTACTTGGCGGTTTATCGGCCACGGGCTAGCTGATTAATGAAAATTAATTGAGCTCGGGCTTCGAGTCAACTTTGGCAGATAGGCTGATTCCAACAACAACGAAATCTTTATGAGAAGTTGAGATATGAGTAGATTTTATCTATATTTTATTACGTGTTGCATGAGATAGAGAGTCCGTTTCCAAAAGATTTTCGACTCAAAAAAAGTTTTAAGAACTAAGATGAAAGTATTTGGCGAAAGTAACAAAAGTACCAGTTTTGAACTATGCTACCTTTCCTTTGTAAAAAGTTCAAAGCAAAGAACGAAACAGAAAAAGTACCCTAAACCGCTATCACTAGAAGATTATACTCTTAAAAATTGAGACTAATTTCCTGGCACCATGGTCTCCTTCAAAAAGGGGAGAAATTTTTTGATTACCTACTAACCTTCTCCTTAATCCTCGATCTTCATGTTCTGAACGAAAGCAAAAAGTTACCAGTTTTGAACTATGCTACCTTTCCTTTGTAAAATTGTACGTAATTGACATCAACTTCAAATGAAAAACTGGTAACTTTTACTTAATATGAGACAAAGAGGGTTATATAAAATGAGATGGAGAGAATAAATTGTAAACATAATTTTATACAAAAGCGTCAAAGAGTCGATTACATGCATGCAGTTAAGGGATGTACTGGTGAACTATGACAAAAGAAACGTCGGAAAGTTATCTACATAACTACACGCAAATACAATTTTGTCATAAAGAAAGAAAGTATATTGTGATTATTGTTATTGCTGTCAATGGCTCATGAGTTTCATGCTTTGGTGTACCGCAACTTTAAAACAACATGACGTACAAATTACTTAACAATTTCGCTTTAAAGCATTCCCACAACTTAACTTTAAGATTGTTCCACCTATATCAAGTCTCCTTGTGCAGACTTAGCAACGAAAAATCCATTGTTTGTCCAATACTTTTGCTGTTAATCAATTTTATTACTCCTCATTAACTTTGTATATTATATTTGTAATGACCTTATCTGTTATGCAACTGCCAACCTGAATACCAGATTTTTAGCTCTCCCTTGCACGACTAACCAATGTATAGTTTTAGCTTATATATGGGAGTTATAGTCTAGTACTTTCTTCACATTATTTCAACTTCTCTTTTGCAGAATATACTTGTCGCTTGTCTTATATTATTCTCAGCACTTCCTTTAAGAATCAGTTGTTTCCGTCTTCCCTTCAAAGATTCAACCATGAGAGACATGCTAAATAATGCAAGTTCTTTGCTGGATAATGTTGCAGCAAAGAACAGCATGTCACTCCCTATTGATAACGCCTTTCGGCTTCCTTCTCCATTGCCCAAGTGGCCTTCAGGTACTTTCTTTTCGTCGATGTGGTAATCATTCCATAATTCTCTGTTTCGTCCTGACTAGTATTTGATCAGTTGTTCTTAATGCATTATAAAATTTTAGGTGAAGGCTTTGCAAGTGGACTCATTGATCTTGGAGGATTACATGTGTCTCAGATATCATCCTTAACTAAAGTTTGGGCATCCCATGAAGGTGGACCGGATAATCTTGGAGCTACATTCTTTGAACCATCAAATTTACCAAATGGATTCTTTACGCTTGGTTCCTATAGCCAACCTAACAATATGCCTCTTTTCGGATGGATTCTTGCTGGAAAGGACACATCAGGAGGTGCTCTAAAGATGCCAACCGACTACACCCTTGTATGGAGTAGCGAGAACTTGAAAATCAAGCAGGATGGTGTTGGCTATATCTGGCTGCCAATAGCTCCTGACGGCTATAAAGCAGTAGGCCATGTTGTCACGACCTCGCCTCAGAAGCCTTCTCTGGATAAAGTTCGTTGTGTTTGTGCTGATCTAACGGATGTATGTGAAAGTCATGATTGGATTTGGGGCACAAATGGCTTGAATGTGTACTCATCAAGGCCTAGAGACAGAGGAATGCAAGCTTTAGGAGTTGCAACAGGCGCTTTTATGGTTCAGAACAATGGAGCTGCAGATTCCTTAGCTTGTTTGAAAAATGTCAAAGCTGATTTATCAGCTATGCCAAATTTGAACCAAGTTAAAGCACTAGTTCAAGCATACTCTCCGTTGATTTACTTTCATCCTGATGAAGAGTTTTACCCCTCCTCGGTGACTTGGTTTTTCCAGAACGGTGCATTATTATACACCAAAGGACAAGAATCTTCGCCTGTTGGTATTCAGCCAACAGGTTCAAATCTTCCTCAAGGTGGTTCAAATGATGGTGCTTATTGGTTAGACCTCCCAACTGATAATGCAGCAAAAGCTAATGTCAAGAAAGGAAATTTGCAAGGGGCCACTGCCTATTCACACATTAAACCAATGTTTGGCGCAACGTATACTGATGTTGCTGTATGGATATTTTACCCCTTCAATGGCGCTGCAAAGGCTAAACTCGAATTCATGACTATTTCCTTGGGGAAAATAGGAGAGCACGTTGGCGATTGGGAACATGTTACATTGAGGATTAGCAACTTCAACGGTGAGTTACAAGGTGTATACTTTTCAGAACATAGTGGAGGCATTTGGGTAAGTGCTTCTCAGCTTGAATACCAAAATGGTAACAAACCCGTGGTCTACTCATCGTTGCACGGACACGCTGCTTATCCAAAACCAGGACAGAACTTGCAAGGAGATGGGGACATTGGAATCAGAAATGACACAGGAAAGGGGCGGCTGATGGATGTTGGAGCAAACTTCTCAGTTGTTGCAGCAGAATACTTGGGTTCAACTATAGTGGAGCCACCTTGGTTAAATTATGCAAGGGAATGGGGTCCCAAAATCAATTATGATATATCAAAAGAGCTCAACAAAATTGAGAGATTTATGATTGGGAAATTGAAGAAGGCTCTTGAGAAAATTGTGAGAAGTCTACCAAATGAGGTTCTTGGTGAGCAAGGTCCGACTGGACCAAAGTTTAAAGACATGTGGAATGGTGATGAAAGAGGTTGAACATCAACATAATTCCAACATTTATGCATTGATCGAAAGGGAATTGCTTTTCCACGATTCTTTTGAGCAATTGTATTTATCAACTAGCCGTTTCTTTCAAAATCTAAGTCACTAGGTGGTAAACCAGTAACCATAGATATCTAATTAAGATCTTTCTCAATAAGTATTGCATTCCTTTAATTTTTTTGTTATGTTTTTTCGTTTAACCTTCTCGTATCTGAAACTTACTTGATCGATTAATCGAAATTCGCGATGTGTATTTTCCTTTATGAACTCTGGAGTGCTTTCCACTCTCAACTCTTTCACAAATTACAACAGTAGCCCCTTTTCAAGCCAAAATAGGGCCTCTACAACTGTTTAAAGTACTATTCTTTAAAGGACTGTATAAGCTTATTTAGTAATCTGAAATGGACTACTTATAAAGAGTTCTCCTTTTCCATCCATTCACTAAAAAATAAGTAAACATCTATTTTTGGACATCTATATCACATCTAGAAATTGAGTCATTAAAACAATAAAAAATTGATTTGTTGAGCCCCTGATTAAACATGAGAGAGTTAAGTGTGAAGTGCATGCGAACATGTTATCTTAATTGGGGAACATTAGGAGTTTTCGCCATTCGTTAGTAAGAAACAAATTATTTACTCGGGAGAAATCCTTTGTGATTTTCAAAATTGTCTACTTTTGAATCGGTTTAAAGTTAGGGTTATCATTGCAGACAAACATCCGCTTAAAGCTGTGGTCAACTGTACTTTTGCCGTTACAAAATCGGCACACATTTCCCGCCCTTGCTACATATTAATTCCTAACTCTAGGCTATTATTTTTTACCTCCCTTATGTGAACTAAGCATCAATCTTCCATGATAGAGATATAACTTACACCTATAATAATAAGGTTTAAAAGTGAGTAGTGGACAATAATGGTTTTGAGGGTTAGCTCTATTGCCACTATTTACGTTTCACTTTTTGATATTGTTTTAAAATGTGGATGCTGTATGCCTGTATCACTACTATGATCAATGTGGATGCTGTATGCCTGTATCACTACTATGATCAATGTGGAGAATCAAAGTTAAATCTTGTTATTTATACAGCAACAAAATGCTCCCAAAGAAGTAATAGCGCCGACATTTTATTACCTTCAGTGGCATATTTTGAAAATGTCATTGTGAGTTAGTTATTTTGTCACTAAACGTTTGTCTGGTGTTATAAATTTTCTCTAAGGTGCAAGCAATAGAACTACCTTAGAGACCTGCTTATTGACATCTCCTGAAAATAGCAAAGTGTTAAAGAGAAGAAACATACTCTTATTGAACCAATTTGAGATAGTCTTCTATGAAAAGTTTACAAGACTAATAGAATGTTGAAGAGTAGAAACCTGACGAACCAATTCGACAAGAGATCGGTATAATTTTAACTATCTGAGAGATCTCTTCAGTTGTGATAGTAACAAATTAGTACTTAAAGTGGCTTGCAAAATTCAAGTAATAAAGAATTTTTAATATTAGATCACCTTTTACTTATTGTACCAAATAACTTATCTTATTTTCAAAATCGTATAGTCTAACATTTTATAGAGTATTTTGTGTTGATATCTTTCTGGTGAATTAAGCTGATAGTTTAATTTTTTTTTTTTTTGGGGGTGTCTAATAACTTGTTTAAGATCGTGACAAGTTGTTATTGTGTGTACAGTGAAAAAATGAGGGAGATATTTGAATTTGTGCAATAATATCACTATCTCACCCTCGATATATTTTGCCATATAAGTGCCATATGTCATTGATTCAACAACTTCAATTATCCAAAGGGTCAGGGCTTACGCAAAACTTTAAAATTTGTTTGTCATAAAAGTGACCAAATATATACAGAGCCTTATGGCTTACATGTTTCATTTTCACTATTGAATGATTGAAGCTATAGCACCAATGAAGAATGCCACTTTGTAAATCCACACCAACTTCCCTTGATTTGATATTCAACACATCATCAAATTTCTTGAGAGTTCATAACAAAACCATTCAAGAAAGATGACACCTCACCTTTTGAAAAAATGACACTAAAACTGACCATTAACCAATCGTTCAATCATAAAACCTGAAATTATTTAATCATATAGTTTCTCCATCTTATTAGTTACTGACTTCTAATCTTCCAATTCTTGAAAATAATTACAACTAAATGGGAAGTGAATTTTCTCCAAGAAAATTGCATTATGATCTTAGTATGTCAAAGAGAACAAGAAAGCCATTGAATTTGAAAGCAATTAGTGATGAAAATCCTCATCAGCAGCCAACAGAGTTGAACAAACAAGTTACAAGTGAAGAAGGGGAAAAAAGGGAATACCAAAGGAAAAGTTTGAAGCAACTGCTGATTGAAGTAAGAAGTATTTCACTAAGGCAGCACTTTATAGAGGAAGAAAATCAACTTCAAATGGTGATAAGAAAGCAGCCAGAAGAAAGCTTGATAGATGGATTGAAGTTTAAACAAATGGTGAGACGTTATACCAAAGATTTAAGTCATATGATTAAGAGAAAAAAACATGCAGGTTACAGAATGAAAATACAGGTTCATAACAAAGAGGAATCAAAGTTATAGTGATAATATAGAGATGCAGAACACAAGACACTAGAAGGGGGCTTCAAATTTTGTGTGAGTAGTGTAATTTACATAATGGTGACTATATCAAAGTGTATTTGTGGTTCTTGTTGAGTATATCAATCCAACCACAAAGTATTTTCACTTCGTATAACAAGAATAAAAGAAAATCAATATTTTATTGATATTGCAATTAGCCTTGCTACATTTTTAGTTTAATTAGTTTCAGGTCTGTGAGAGGGAGTGTAGTATATGATAAAGGATTGATTTGCACTGTATCAATGATCATTCATTATATCTACTTTTGTTAGAGGTAAATTATTCTCGATTTTTTCCGTTAAGATTTTAAGGAGATCCATTATCCATTAAGATTTTTAGGAGGTAAGGATCTGTTTAATGGACGGCGCCTTATTTTTCATCTTAAAAGGCAAAATATATTTTCCAACAAATTATTTACGGAAAAGAATACACCTTTTAATATAAACAAAGACTTCTCACTTTACCAAGCTCTAGTGAGGCAAAGAAGTATAAAATGTTTTACAGGAGCAGCACAAAAATATAAATACTCCTATAAGACTCATCTCATGAAAATACAATATATCTCCAAGTAGGTTATAAACTAGAGTACTTTTTTTGTTAGGCAAAACGGAAAAGGGTCAAAAATATTCTTTAACGTAATGTAAATAGATCAAATATACTCTCCTTCCACCTATCGGCTCATAAATACCCCTACCGTTACTTTTTGGCTCAAAAATACCCTTTACTTTGACGGGAAGCTGACAAGGCATAAGTGGGGCTTTTCATTAAACACTTGGCGCCCTTTTATCCGTCTACTTGGATTTCAAATCCATTCAAAAAAAATCCGACCCAACTGGACCATACCCATCACTAAACCCATCCCATATCCTCGGCTTCCTCGGCTAAACACCAAAGCCCCCAAGTTTTGCTAGTTTCATAAACATGAAGATATAAGAAAAGAATAAGATATTAGGAGCAAATAAGAGATAAATAGAAATATTGAGCAAGCAAAATGGAGTAATTGACAAGACCATCTAAAGGATCTCATTCTTACTGATCTGTTTTTATCGTGTAGTACCGCGGATCACATAGAAGATTGTACCATTACAATTAGTATCCATCAAAGAATGCAAAGGATCCAACTTCAATAAAGTATTTGGGTCCTGTTTCACTCATCAAGGTAAATGGCATACATAAAAAAAGCATGTAACTATTGGTAAAATGGCATTTCTTCATATATACTCAAATTTATTTTATCCCTCAATTTCTTCAATGGTATTTTACTCGTCTTATTTGTCGACAGACGATGTGTTTTTTATAAACATCCATTGAAATATTAGCACTTGATGGCTACAATATCCTCTAAGTTTTCCTATGGCCAAACACGATCGGAAAAAACCTAGTTAAGATTTTCGGTATAAGAAAAATCATACGGGGCTATGGGATGGGTTTAGTGATGGGTATGGTCCAGTTGGGTCGGATTTTCTTTGAATGGGTTTGAAATTCAAGTGGACGATTAAAAGGGCACCAAGTGTTTAATGAGGAGCCCCACTTATGCCATGTCAGCTTTCCGTCAAAGTAAAGGATATTTTTTAGCCAAAAGATAACGATAGGGGTATTTATGAACCGATAGGTGGAAGGAGGGTATATTTGATCTATTTACAATATGTTAAGGGTATTTTTGACCCTTTTCAATAGCCAAAAAGTTAAGTCAACTTTGTCTAAGTATCACGGAAAGCCACTACACAAGTTTCTCTAACAGAAAAAGGTAAAAATTTCGCGGGGGAGCCACTTTGGCATCCGTTATTTGATGCGTAGCCTCTGCGCAGCAATTCGCTGAGAATTAGCCACCACGCGCGTTTTTTAAAGTTATACTGTGACGACGCCGTTTTACGCTATTTTGAAAATTTCGCTTTTACCCTTCCTTATTTTAGCTTATTCGAGAGTTTATTTCTCTCTCTTTTTACTGTGACTTTTGAATTCTCTCAGAAATACACAAATTCTCTTTCGAAATACACAAACCCTCTTATTTTTGAGATATTGAAGCCTTGGGTTTGCTTGAATTAGTAATTTTTTTTTGTTGTTTCGTCTATTAAGGTAACTATTTTACTTCGTATTGTTATTTTTTAATTTTTTTACGGGTTATTGGGTTATTAGGTTATGCTTTGTTTCGAAAAATGTTTGGATTTTCCATTGAAGTACAATATAAGCTTTTGATTCCATTGTAAATGGTGGGTGTTTGTTTAAGGGCAACGCTTTTTTTGTGAAACCTTGTTGCCCAGTACTACTCTGTAGGGGATAGACTGTTGTCCCATCATTAAAACCTGAGTCCCATGATTAAATACTGGAACTCTGTATTTAACAAGTACTTGTGTCTCTGTTCAAAATAATGGGACTTTTGTATAACATTATAGCATACGTTTTTCTTTCCCAGCACAAATACCGTGAGTTTAGATATGAAGTACTTGGGCCCCCAGTACTGATGTCTGGGAGTTAGTGGGGAGAGGGGGGACAAAAAGCTTGTGTGCCCCATAATAAAATACTGGGACTCTGTGTTTAATAAGTGCTTGTGTCCCAGTTCTAAATAATGGGACTTTGTATAACAAAGCATTATAGCATACTTTTTTGTTCCCCAGTACAAATACTGTGAGTTTACATATGAAGTACTTGTGCCCCCAGCACCAATGTCTGGGAGTCAGTCTGGGAGGGTGGGCCAAAAAGTTTTGTGTGCCCCATGATAAAATATCGGGACTCTGTATTTAACAAGTACTAGTGTACCAGTTCAAAATAATGGGACTTTGTATAACAAAGCATTATAGCATACTTTTTTTATTCCCCAGCACAAATACTGTGAGTTTTACATATGAAGTACTTCTGTCCCCAGCACCAATGTCTGTGGGGTTTTAGGTGCAAGCATATAGGTTTTAATTTTTGTTTGTTTTATTTTAACACATGTGCTGATCTTACAGCTATGGAGATTATGCCAAATGATGAGGGTGTGGATAATTTGCCAAGCGACGATGGTATATTGGTTCCATTTGTGTAGTGGAGAAATCGTGGTTGCCAGTGGAAAGGTGACACAGAGTATCATGGATTACTTGAAGGGTTATTGTCTGCCGATCATCTGGAGAAACTGAAGCAAGAACCATTCGACAAGTTTATGCTTTTGGAAGATGCTAAATATTCTGGGAGGCTTATAAATTACTTTCTGCAGTCTCAAATAGTTTCTTCAGACGACACTAAGATTAGCTTCAAAGTTTTTGGTGATATAGTAGATTTTACAGTTGATGATTTTCACACAGTTAGTGGTCTTAGTATTTCCAGTAGTGTAGATATAAGTATTTTGAAGCAGGAATCCTGAAGAGGATGTTAATAAAAAGGACAACAAGTGGAGTTTAAAGTTATATGACTTACCTGGTTTGATTGAACATACTTCCAGTTATGTGAGAGTGACTCCAAAGAACAAGGATAATGTGAATAGAGTGTCAGCTGCATGATTGGATGTTCCATTAGAACAAGATGATGATGTTAAGCTGAGGTATATTTGCTTACTTCTGTTTTATTGGGTCGGCCATTACCTAGAGTAGTGGAGGATCAACATATGATTATTATTGACGATAAAGAGGTGCATAGTTGTTATTAGTGGGGTACTGAGATATATCGTCCCTTGATACCCCATTTGCAGTCAGTCATAAAGCCAAATTCTTCTAGCACTACTTATATGTTTCTTGGTATGCCCTTCCTATTCTGTTGCTGGGTGGCAGAGGTATTTCCTGTCTTCAGGCAGTATTTTAATTTTCGTCCTAGGATCAAACCTCTGATGCTCCGTTATACATGTACTGCTACCCCATTTTACAATATCTTGTGTGAAGAGTACTTTCATGATGAACATGTGAGTTTTACTAGTAGTTGCTTTTGTTTGTTATTTCTTTTTTTTACTTTTTTGTTGGTTTTTTTATTTTTGAAATGTATTTTTCTTTAATAGTTTTGGGAGGATGCCTCAGTGAGACCAATAAGGCATAAATCTAAACGTGCTTCAACTTCAAAGTCAACCTCAAAGTTATCTTCAAAGATTAGTTCAACAACAGAATCTATTCAACATATGATAAATTCTTCATGAAATAGTGTGAAGAAAGATCTTGTTGACATAGAGAAGAGGATTACAGATCATTTTAATGCAAAGTTCGATTCGTTACTGCTTCTTGTTGCAAAATCAAAGACAAGCGATCTTGGCGAACACTGTGGTGTTTCTGTAAGTAAATCAGACACCAGAAGTAGAAATAAGAAGAGCCAGTTTGTTGATGATTTCAATTGTTCAGATGGTCGAGATAGTTTTTTTAAAGAATCATCAAATCCAATTAATACATCAGATTTGTTTGATCATCGGTCCGAGCTTGTTGGCAGTGTAGAAAGTGGTCAAGGTATTCCAGGTGCTTTAATAGAGCAAACCAATCAAATTATTGTGGATGTTTTAGGGAACTACAAAGTTGATGCTTGTGACACCACTGATGAAGCAAAAGGTACAGATGGTTTAGAAAAGGCGCCATTAAATCCAGACCATCATTAAGAAAGTCATGGTAATCAAATAGAGTATTCTATATAGTGGTTAATTATAGTGAAAACGTAAAAGTGAATATTTTGTTTAATGCAATGATTTTTTTTGTGGTTATTTTTTTTATGTAGATGCTGATAAACAGAATCCTTCAGCTGATTTATTGCATAAATGTCCATATGAAGATGATGATACATCTTTGAATCCAACAGAAGAAAAAACTTAATCCACACCTCATGGTAAGAAGAAAAAAACTTGTTGGTAGATTCAACCAACATGTTATGCTCTATACCTCTGTGATTTTTTTTTAGTCAGTAGTGTGTGTTGTCTCAGTAGTAAAACCTGTGACTGTTTTCATTAGATGCTAATGTCCCAGATTACAGTTTTGGGACTGTATTTACTTGTCAAGGTATTTAACACTGGGAGTCTTTTTATAAGATGTTTATCTCTCAGCCTATAGTATTGGGAATCTATTTGAATACGTGTGTCTTGACACTTCTTTTGCCTAGAGAAAATATAATGTATTATGCTTATCTATTTATATAGAAGCTAATAATGGCAAATCTGGGAAAAGTTCTATGGCTCAAGAAGAAATTGAGAAAGTCAACCGGTTTCAACAAGCTGGTATTCTTTGGACGCCAGTAGGTATGTAAAAGTAATTTTTATATAATAATTAGCGTTCCTATTTTTGTAGTTTAAAATGTGTAACAAATTATCTTTTTATAAAGGCTCTGAACAAGGTTCTCAACCAATTCAGCTTGCTGATAATCAAAATTTTTTGACTCTTGGTATGTGAAAACATCTTGCATAAAATAGTGTGGTTGTCCAATGAATAGTGTGTCTTGTCCCATTATTAAATACTGTGACTCTTTACATCTGAAGGTTATGTTCCAGTTTAAGTACTTTAGTCTATCTAATTTTTTATTTTTGGCTTCCTTTCATAGAGTAAAATGTAATGTATTGTTGTTATCTATTTTTACAGAAGCAACTAATGTCAAATCTGAGAATGAAGACGTTGTCAATCAACAGAGTCACAGTGCTGAGGTTCGACTTGAAGTTGAGCGTGTCAATGAGCTTTGTATAGCTGGTCTTATTTTTACACTAGTAGGTATGTAAACGTCTTTTTTATAGTTATTTTGTATTTTTTATTGTTGTCAAATGTGTGATATATTATCTTATTTATAAAGGTTCTCAAGATGGTTCTAATGAAGGTCTTAAAGAAGGTGTGGCGCATTCGCCTTTGAAAACGGCTTTGAAAATATTTTCCAGCAAGAAAAGGAAAGGTCGTGATAATGATGCTTCTCCTGAAATTGCATCTCCCCTCAAAACTAAAGTTGTTGAAAAGTTGGTCGAGGGAAGTGGTAGCATCATGAATATTGGTCGCTTAGATGCACCTTCATTTTCACTTGGCTTAACACAGCCATCGCAAGAGACTACACCAGTGATCGATAGTGTCAGGCCAGATTCTATGGATATCGATCGCTCAAAAAGTAAGGGTGGCACTGAGTTGGCATCAATCAAGAAAGATAATTCAACACTTACGACCCTTGCTGATGCATCTGTTGTAGTACTGGAGCAAGAGTCTGTTTTGGATTCGGCCATGAAAACACCTGAACAGTTAATTTTTGTGGAGAAATGGAAGGTTGCTGGAGCAGATGTCTCTGCAAGGAATACTGCAGATGTGTGTTCATCTAAACAACAGTCAGTTATGCAGTGTTCAGTAAAAAAAAGAGGAAGTTATGGATTTTGCTGTTTTGCCAGACAAACCAACAAATGATCCAGAAGGAGGAGAGCTGTTAGGAAGGGGACATAGGGTTCATAAGATTAGCCGCCACTTATTATCTCCATTCAGGCCGTTTAAGCCAAAGAAAAAGGGTGATTGGAAGCCTACTTATAGGCGTGTATGCTCTTTTCATAATGTCAACGCTAAGTCTAATTGTTTGGGAATTTTTGACGAATGATTGAAGAAAGGCCGGAAAGAGACTGCTAAAAACAGCGCCCCTGCAGTGTAAGTTATTTTATTTTATTTTTTTAATTTTTTTGTATTCAGTTAAAGAGTGTTATAGACTATATTAGTAAATTGTATTGCCTATGTTGTTTGTGTGTAACTTTTTCAGGGATGAAGATCTTTATGATGATAAAATTGCAGAAATCAATTCTCAGAACCGAATTAAGTTATTTACTGTTTTAGTGAAGAGCAAAATGGGGTTTAGAGATATTGCAGATAGAAGATATTCACTTACCAATGAGGTTTTCTACAGCTTATTTTTGTTGTTGGTTCTGTAGTCTTTATATATATATATATATATACACATACTTGTTAACTACTTTTTTTTTGTTTGTGTTTGTGATTTTTTCTATCATGCAGCATGTTGATGTTGTACTGTACCATCTGAGGAAGAAGCATGTATATCATTTCACGAACTACTCAGCGATGTTCACAATGAGAGACTTGAATTTTGATAATTTTGTAGAGTCGTTGTTCTTTGGGAAGGTAGAATCCTATTTTGATGCTATGACAAAGGAAGAGAAGACCCGGAGATTGAAAGAGAAGAAGGATTGAATAGAAAAAGAGTGGAAGAAGGAACAAGATTTTGAAGAAATGAAGAGGAAGAATAAAGGAGGAAAAAAGATTCGTGGTCAAGCAAGGAAAAAAGAATCTAAACCTCCAGCGGAAGTTGTTTTGGGAATACATGACTTGACTTTGGAGGATTTATAGAAGATTGAGTTAGATTTTGACCTAGCAGTTTTTGAAGTAACTACGCAGAATAACATGTATATGTGTGTGAACGGGTCTACTTATCACGACCTAACCTAGGGCCGCGACAGATAATCGACACTGAGTGTCGATCATCGCTAAACCTACTAATAATCTATGAATAATAGAAATGAGCTGGCAACCTGGTTATATATATACATACATATTTACTGAAACATTAAGTCTGGAAAGATGACAAGGCTATCACACGCTAATATACATAACATACTGAGCATATAATATATCATAGCTGAATGAAACTGTAAGGCTGGAATATACATATGTAAATATGAGCTGGAGCATAGCAATATAGCTGAAAATCTGAAGAACGTACTAAACATGCTCTGAATATAAACTGAAGTCTAGCTGAATCTCAAACTGAAGACTGAGCCGAACTATACTGATAAATAACTGTAATATGACTGATAACTGGTAACTAGAAACTGGAACAGATAAGTGTCAACTGATCCTGACGCTAAGAACTGGTGGCTGATAACTGGTACTGAGCTAAAATTGAACTGTTATCTGAACTGGTGTTATAGGCTATATCCCCCCAAATCAGGTAACTGAACATCTGAATTAGTACCTGTCTGGTGTTATGGACTGTATCCCCCCAAATCAGGTAACTCAAAACTTGAACTGGCCTCATGTATAATCATGCAGTGCATACTGTGGCTATATACGTGTATATAACAAACCTGATAGGTATTATGGGTTATGTCCCCCCTAGCCAGTAATATCTAGTCTCTCTGGTTAGAATGTGTGAATGACACCCGGTCACACTAGGTGTTTCAACTCCCGCCTGAACCAGAGGGGCTGTGTCCCCCAGACGGGTAGTATCACACGCGACCGGACTGTGTGTCCAATGTCCAGCCTCTATGGGGGACTCCAAATCATACATAACATGATCACAATATAAGCATAAGCATGTATGAGGCATAACACATGTGGCAACAATAGATATGGATTCAAAGGAATAATAAGGAAACTCTTGATAGAATTATAGACACAACCTAGAACTCAGAATTTGTCCAACTCTTTGAATTTCTATAAAAATTTCGGCAGAGTTTCCCCTGAAACTGGATGATCCGCAAAAATAGAACCAACACTATACTATACACGGGAATGTATACCCGGATAAACTGATAACATAAACGTGTTAAATGGATAACAAGATGAGACGACTGGATGACATAACAAATCCGCAGGTAGAATGTCTGGACAGCACCACTGTCCTACATTTCGACCTAATTTTCAGAGTATAGATCAAAGATATAGACTTCATGGTCTTTATGAAAGTTTTAGATATATGTCTTAGAGTTCTGGAGATTCTTAAAGAATCTTAATATCAATTTTGTACAAAGAGTTATGATCAATATAATAACAACTGTCCAAAGATCAAAACAATTTTTCAGAATTTAAAACGTTTTGTCTTGCTGATTTGAACGTCTTTCACCTTGGGTTTTAGTACCAAATTTAGTATATACGAGGTTTCCTTGATGATATACAAGTACCCAATAATAAACACCATGTTTGGAACTAAGAAAAGCTTCAAAAGCTACAAGATACATGCCTTGCCAAAAGAAAGGTTTAGCCTTACATAGCTTTGATGTTTCTTGCTTCTAAACCTTGTTTCCCTTGAATTCCACACCTTCTAAAGCTTAAACAAGCTATAATACAGTATTTAGGTACTTTATTTAGCCATGAATTAATTCTAAAACTCAAACTATAGACGAAATTGAAGGTAGCATAACGTTACCTTAATCGAGTAGAGCGTTTTGACGCAATCTGTCTTCAATTTCGAGTTAAGATTGACGTCCATGCTTCAAAATCACAAAACTTGCTTAAAACTTAATGAGAGCACTCTTTCTCTCTTTAGATTTCTTGAAATGACGAGATGTGATAGGATTTTTCCTTTTATACTTGAAATATTTCAGTTTTAGTCCTCTTTTGCGCTTATGTCTCTTTTTCTTGCCTGATTCTGATGTTCATATCTTTTTATCTATACGTTGTATGAATTAACCGTCAAAAGTGTTAGAAACTACACTCCAAGAACTTTAATTTGGTATATGATGTGTCCCCAAAAGAATTCATATAACACACGAAATTAATTGATGAAAAAGCTTCATTACAAGGCAATTCTTTAGTCGGTTTTTCCGCAACTTAAATCTGATTTTTCTCAAACTTTATATTCAACATATAAACATCATATATGATCAATTTATGATATAAACTCACTTAAATCATTCTTAACATGTCATTAGAATGATATACGCCACTTTACGCATACGGGGTGTAACACTACTAATCAATGTAGCATAGCATGGACACAAGTGGAAAAAGTCTTTATGCCAATTAGGAAGCCTTTAGATGATCCTAATGATTTCAGTTCTTGCACTCATTGTTGGTTGGGAGTTTATTCTATAAAAGATCATAGAATAGATGTCTATGATTCGGTTTTTAGTGGGGATGAAAATTTTGTGAAGATGAAGATGGGAATGTATGCAATTGTTATACCTAAGCTACTAAAAGAGATGAAGTTTCATAGTAAATATCCAAATTTTGGTACGAAGTACAAGAAACTTGATATTGTGTATCAAAGTGCACTCAAACAAATAGAAGGCACAGATTGTGGTCTCTTTGTAACAAGGTTTACTGACCTAATCATGCTCGGACAGGATTTGTTTCATTTTGAATGGGGAGTACAATCTATTAGTATTTATAGGAGAATTGTTGCTGCTAATATACTGATGCATGGAAGATCAAAGAGAGATGAAGGCTATGAAACTCTACCAGAGAATGTGAATGATGATTATGGAGAGAATGATGATACACTAGCTTGTGAGTTTACACATGAAGTACTTGTGCCCCCAGTATCAATGTCTGGGAGTCAGTTTTGGCGGGGGGGACAAAAATCTTGTGTGCCCATTATAAAATACTGGACTCTGCATTTTTAAGTACTTATGTCCCAGTTCAAAATAATGGGACTTTGTATAAAAGCATTTTAGCATACGTTTTTATCCCCCAGCACAAATATTGTGAGTTTACATATGAAGTACCTGTGCCCCCAGTGTCAATGCCTGGGAGTCAGTCTAGGGGGCGGCAAAAAGGTTGTGTGGCCCATGATAAAATACTGAGACTCTAATTATTTCACCAAGATAATTAGGGATCTGAAGTTTTGAGTTGGTTACTAGCATTCCTATTTTTTAGGTACCTATGTTATAGGAGTGCAGTTGTGGGGCATGCGTATCTATCTATAAATACAGTCTTTCAATATAGAATCATCACTCAAAATTGTTTAAGATTTGCAAAATTTTTAGTTTCTTATGCAGTCTTTAGAAAAAAAAATGTCTCTCCCACAGGAAAATGGGCATGTAGTTGAGAATGGACATGCACTTCAAAATGTGCATTCAACTAAGAAAACATGGCGTGATGTATATTGGGAAATTGCAGGTTTGCAGGGAGACATTGAGGAGTTGACTCGTACTGTAGATCACCTCCGATTATTAATTATTCGGCAAAATCAGAGAATTGAAAGGAACGAGCGACGAATGACAAGGATGATGAGGGCAATGAGACAAACTCCAAACTATAATGAAGTAGATACTCCACCAGGGTGACCAGAGAACTAATTTTTACTATTGTTATGTTTTTATAAGTTTTTAAGTTGTATTAAGTTGATGTCAGAAAAAAGGCTGGGACTTCTTTTATGTGTTTTCGTAGTGTTATATTTTTATGCTTCCAACTGCGCGAAGCAAGTGTAATTTATCTTTTTTTGTACTTGAGGATACTTCTTTTGTGTTTTTAGAAGTATCCTTTTCTGTAATTTTTATGTTATTGTTAATGAAAATGCCTGTATGTTTGTGTTTGTTTGTGTGAAAAATGTTGACTCTAATGGTATGGTATATTTAGTCCCAGCCATATATGCTGGGGATAGTAGTTAAGGCACATGGATCACTATATGTTTATGTTGGGGCTAGTAGTCAAGACACATGGATCCCTAGATTTTCATTCTGGGACATTATGGTATCCCCGAGACTTCACCCAGACTTTTATCTTGGGATGTTATGGTAAATATTGAAGGTGACCCAGTTTTAAAGACTGGGTCAGCAAACATACATTATACCAGCAAACTACAATGAAGTAGATACTCCACTAGGGTCACCAGAGAACTAATTTTTACTATTGTTATGTTTTTATAAGTTTTTAAGTTGTATTAAGTTGATGTCAGAAAAAAGGTTGTGAAAATTAATTTAAGTTTATTATGTATTTCTTTTATTGATGGGTTTTATGCATTATATATTGAATTTTTGTAGTTTTTTGTTGTTATATATTAGTTCATATGTGAGTGACATTTTGTCACGACCCAAAATCCTATAGGCCGTGCGGGCACCCAAACCCAACTCATTGGGCGAACCCCTCTTGAAAAATACTTTACTTGCATATGAAATAACCAAAAAAAATTATGAAAAGAATAGCAGAGTATGATATATAAACCCAATACGCAACTAGGATCTTTACAACCATGTCCTAAGTCCTCCCATAAATCATGAACATCTAAGGAGTCAATAAGGTTGTACATATCCGAATATAAAAAAATATACCCATTAATTCGAACCTAAGAATAATAAGGAAAGATGTCACCACAGGACAAAAGTGGTTCACCGCTAGATTAAAGGATGAGCAACTCCGTTTACCACAATGCCTGCTAGAACTTGGTATCGAATCTGCCGAATATAAAACAATACGAAAGAACAAAGAAAGTGGGTGAGTCAAAAGGACTCAGTAAGTGGGGACAGGGCTCCAAGTAGAATAACTAGTTGAAAATATATGAAAACTCAAACAACTCCAAGGTAACAAAAAGTAAACCAAAAATCATTTAATTAGCAAACAAGTAATATTCATACCCAGTCATCAAAGTACCAAGACACTCCCATTGTGACTTAATGATATGTATGGGACTACGCCATACTACGACAATATGCACGGAACTACCTCGTGCTACGATAATAAGTACGGAACCACATCGTACCATAATAATATGCACGGAACTACATCGTGCGATGATAATATGTATGAAACATCATACCACAATAATACGCACGGATCTACATCGTGCTATCATAATATGTACGGAACTACATCGTACCATAATAATATGCACGGAACTACATCGTGCTATGATAATATGTACGGAACTGCATCGTACCAAAATAATATGCACGGAACTACATCGTGCTATGATAATATGTACGGAACTACATCGTACCATAACAATATGCACAGAACTACATCGTGCTATGATAATATGTACGAAACTGCATCGTACCAAAATAATATGCACGGAACTACATCGTGCTATGATAATATGTACGGAACTACATCGTACCATAATAATATGCACGGAACTACATCGTGCTACGATACTAAATCAAGAAATAGTAATGAACTGTAATCATACTTTTCAAAATAGTCTTGGCATAGTAAGTATGCCCATTTCAGCAGCCATGCATGTAAGGAACACATATATAGACATCCAATGTGGAGGAAGTCCACCAAAGAAAGGATGTAAACCACTTACCTCAAGCCGATGATTGCTAACTAGCCCACGATCGTCTTTTCATGCTCAAATCCCTCCAAATAAGTCCACTTTATGCAAAACAATAAATAATACAATCAATATAAGCTACCCTACTAATTTTCATAACGTTATGACAAACAAGTCAAAAAGTCAACCCAAAAGTCAACTATGGGACCACATATCCAATTATCATAACAAAATACATTTTTAGATTACCCATTCGTCCACGAGTCCAAAAGTGTGGTTACTTTCTCAATCAAAGTCTGTCTACATCATCAAATAGCCAATTTTTCAATTTTCGGGTTTATGTTGAAAGTCAACTATTTATTAACACCTCAAATCTCAAATCCAATTCTACAATCATGTTACTCATTCGAATACGAGTTCATACATACGAAAATCGAGTCAATCCGATATCGTTAACATCCCCAAATCCCCATACTATTCCACTTTTGAGTTTAAACAAAAGAAATTAATCAACTTCCCCAATTTCTCACAACCACCATTCATGACCAAACTAGAGATATCAAATTCAACCTTTCAACTAATGCAACTTGTAATAAAGATTATAAATCTTTACAAATACTTTTAAGTAGCTAATTTGAGTGGTTGAAATTACCTCAAAGCATCCAAACATTGAAAATCCATCTTTTAGCAAAGTTTGGTGTTCTTGACCAATTTGGATAAACTTCTATGAGTTATCAAGTTAAAATGATGTTAGATTCCATGCATAATAGTTGTAATCAACTCAAAACATCATTAATAACTCACCTTAGTTGATAGACAAAGTCCCAAGCTTCAACATCTTCCATAAATCAAGCCCTAACTCATTATTTTTGCCCAAAAATGAGCTGCCCGTTTTATATTTATACAAACCCAGCAGCTTGCGCTGGTTGTACTCTGTGTTGCGTAAGTTGTACCTTGCCAGACAACTTTCAGTAAAATATTCATATCTTTTTATAGAAATGTCCAAATAACACGAGATTTATGGCAATACAACCCAAACTCAAAGGGCTACAACTTTTATGTTTTGACCGTTTCCCAATTTATTATAGGTTGATCTCTATAATCATATGAAGTTAGATTTTGTGTCGCCGAAGTTTCTTCTTTGCGTAATTGATGCCACAACATACCAAATCAATTTCTTATATACCTACATATCCTTAAAACCTCCGAATCATTGTGCAGATGTATTTATACTTTTTTTCATCAAAGGAATTTAATAAATATCCGTCTCGATTAGAGATTTGTAGGTCGTTACATTCTCCCCCACTTAAATTCTCGTTCGTCCTCGAACGAGTCTAGAAGTCTTTCTCAAAGTCGACAATCAACTGAATATACTGGAATACACTTGGACATTACTTTAACAATCTTATCTTATGTCTTCCCACTCCAAAAGAACCACATATATGGCTAAGTCATTTGATATCAGTCATGACATTAATATCTCAATGTGCATGCTCAACTAAGTATAGAGATAGATGCCAACTCAGTGTACATACGCGGGTACAAATGGCCTGGTATAGATAATATAATCCAACCTGCATCAATCCAGAAAAAGAAAACATGCATATGTATCTTATATGATACAAGACCACCCATGAAACATGTAAAAACACTAACCATGAAATCAGTTCATATCCAAATGAACCAACTTAGCCTTAACATCCAGCATGGTAACAACACACGCTCATGGAGCATGAATGCACCAAGAATCTAGATATACTTATCACAACACAAAGCAAAATTAGTGTGAAAGCACTACACCAACCTTCAACATATGCCTAAACATCACATATATTCTTCATATGACAAAATATCAAGAGATACACACCTTTCCACTGTTATCATGAAACCATACTATAAATGCCTGGCAAGATCATTGACTAGCCGGAGGTAACCAATATTGTTCGAATGAATTAGACTTTCCCACATTCTACCAGAAAATGATAGGAGCTATAATATAACATTTTTTTGCTTCCACAGTCCAATCCAGGAATAACATTACCAACCACTTGAAGCCATAAATGGCACTGTCTGACAAGTCCGACAATAATGGTCGTCATTAAAAGTCTCTGCCAAGGATAATAGCTCATATCAAAGACTTGAAACGCATGACCTATGCATAACCTCAAGAGCATGAATAGTCCACACGGACTAACCTTTGGTCCACGACACAAGCAATAAGATACTCAACCCAAGCACTCAAACTTATAATACTAATTCTCCCAATCCAACTCGATGTTCCAATCTGTCATAAATTGATAAAAGAAAGAACTACTCATAACTCTTTTTCTTCAAAACACGCATCTCTACAAGCAGCTTATGTAGATTGAGGCTCAACTCAACAAATAGGCAAACTTTTACAAATGTGAACACAGTAACTGAACTCAACTCGACTTTTTGCATATCGAAAATGAGAGTAACTCAAGATTCTTTGAACTCGTTTCCACCTTTTTTTAGGAAAACATTTACTCTTGAGCCAAAGGATTCGGATGACCAAGACCAATTAGAGCTTAGAAGTCATTCTCGAACACGATTTAGGTTCTCGAAAATGGACAATACCAAGAGTTAACAACTCTACCTTCACATATAAAACAACTCAACAAAAATCACCAAACATCCACCTCGGTCTTGAAATAATAATAAAATAATCATCTCCAAAATTATGAACTGCTTGATACACCAAACTATATGAGTTAACTAAACTTTTACAAAAATCAACCACATATTTCAAGTACCACGATTTCCACTTCTGATAGGTTGCATATATGAACACATCATAATCCTTTAATTAACTCGAACTTTCTCATTACTTGAGACTTAGATTTCTTTTTCTGAACAAAACAAAAAAGGTATCTCATTCGGTATAGAATTCACTTGATACTACACATGGCCAACACTGCTTGGTGTGAGGGCATATACGACAACAACTAATTACAAATCAAGAGTGGAGTATCCCACTTTGACATCATCAACTACTTAAAAGACCAATAAATAACTTATTCTGATACAACTAGACATAGTCAATTCCTACTCATGAAACATCGCCCCATCCAACGACCATAAACTGAAACCAACAGCGCGATCAAATATTGCAAGGTTACCAATCCAGCTTCAAGATTCTAAGTCTTGATCATTTCTCTTCAGTCCAACTAGACTAAATCCACCTTCAGGGTTTAAACAAGTCATCAAGGCTCTTCACAAATCTATATGAAAGAACATGCCAAAGCAGGAAGTCACTCTCATTCCCAAAGAAATAAGCATTAATTATTCTTAAATCATTTTCTCTCCAACACTTCATATCTAATTCCAAACTTTACGCACCAATCGATTAGCTGAAATAAGAAACTAACAAATATATGAAGCTTTAATCATGCCATCCAAATACTGATCCACTAATGGAGCCAAAGTCTCACCCTCGGAGATTTGATATTCATCCTTAATGACCTCAAGGTCACACCATATTCACTTACAATATCAACTAAATCATTCATAATCCACTAGAACTAATTATTGCCCTGCTGCGAATATGAGCAAGATTCCACTGAAGACCTTAAGTATCACAAAAATGATAAGATAGGACAAACTTGAATAACCAATATATCAATCTGATATAAGTGATACGGACGCATGATGCAACCAAACATTCTTATCAATTGGAACCTCAACCAGCTGAAGATAATGATGCAAAATTAACATTGCAACAATACCACACTTTCTCCAAATAACTATTAAGATTGGGGTACCCATATTTTCATCACAAGAATGCATAGACAATACAACTATAAATTTGACTATGTCATCACCATGATCCTTAAAGGCAATCGCTTCTTTACTTGGACACTCTTCCCCACACTATCTTCTCTTATCTCCACTGCCGAAGGTTATAAGGACATAATATAAGCAACACTCCCACCCAAGTGAGTCTATCATACTAATTCATCGGAGCATGGAATGACAACATTGCACAACCTCAAATCACGAAGGAAACCCAACAAAACTTATCTAAAACCACATCCGGAACCTTGAATAAAACCAACAAGCTTTCGTCTGATCGAGTTTCAACACCACTATACCTAATTATATGCAAGGAATGTACAACTTCTAAATCCACCATCCGACTAGCTTCACAACAAATAAATTTCACCAGAGAGAAGCACACTGGAAAACCCATATTACCAAATTCATTATGGATCAAGGTAGATATAAACTAAGGTAAAGTAGCAGATGAGCATAGTGCAACACATTATCTCCTTATCCTTTATCGTAGATTACCTCAAAATCGATCACTTGAAAAGTCATAACCATCATGGTTACTTCAGCCCCGAGCAAACGCTCAGAATGGCTTATCTGAAACAAAATCATCAATCATCAATGATACCAAAACCACTAAGATGCACAAAAACCTTGGTCAACCTCCAAAGGCTCCACCACTTGAGATACACCCAAAAAGATAGCTTGGGAACGAATTTTTACAACTTCCTCTAACGTTAACATACGAAAATCTCATAAATTTCTTGTTGTACTGGGTACAATCCATGCTAAGGTTCGCACAAGAATTAGATATTATTCTGAACGACCTTCTCATCATGCACTTGAGTGCTGAAACTAGCATTAGAACTTGTATCATACCTTAGCATGCAAAAATATGACTACCAAGCTTGCCTAGTTTTCCTTCAACGAGTGCATTGCGAACCACCATCGTCCGAGCGTAGCACGACTAAGTGAATTACATGCCGATTCCAAGGATGGAAAATATTACTTTTCCTTATTAAAGGATACCTCAATAGTTCAACTATTCTTCTAGATTTTGATATTATTAAGCCAATTCATTTCCATATCTACACCAACTTATCTTTAAGATGGGCTAAAGCCATATATTTTCACCATTTTTTTTTCCGAGCTTTTGCCTCTAAACCAAGTGTCAACACATACTATGAAGTCTTCCAAATCTTTATAACATCTTCACTGATGACGTATTATAGTTTCAAGGAATTCAAATCATTCACTTTTAAGCCTCAACGCATGATTAAGGAATGAAAGAAGGGAAGATTCATAAATGTCACCATAGCCTCTCGTTGACAAGTACGAATGTCATCGTACCAATCACCAAGACTCCAATAGACAATGTTCATGATTCACAAGGACTCTAGAACCTAGGCTCTGATTCCAATTGTCACGACCCAAAATCCTATAGGCCGTGCGGGCACCCAAACCCAACTCATTGGGCGAACCCCTCTTGAAAAATACTTTACTTGCATATGAAATAACCAAAAAAAATTATGAAAAGAATAGCAGAGTATGATATATAAACCCAATACGCAACTAGGATCTTTACAACCATGTCCTAAGTCCTCCCATAAATCATGAACATCTAAGGAGTCAATAAGGTTGTACATATCCGAATATAAAAAAATATACCCATTAATTCTAACCTAAGAATAATAAGGAAAGATGTCACCACAGGACAAAAGTGGTTCACCGCTAGATTAAAGGATGAGCAACTCCGTTTACCACAATGCTTGCTAGAACTTGGTATCGAATCTGCCGAATATAAAACAATACGAAAGAACAAAGAAAGTGGGTGAGTCAAAAGGACTCAGTAAGTGGGGACAGGGCTCCAAGTAGAATAACTAGTTGAAAATATATGAAAACTCAAACAACTCCATGGTAACAAAAAGTAAACCAAAAATCATTTAGTTAGCAAACAAGTAATATTCATACCCAGTCATCAAAGTACCAAGACACTCCCATTGTGACTTAATGATATGTATGGGACTACGCCATACTACGACAATATGCACGGAACTACCTCGTGCTACGATAATATGTACGGAACCACATCGTACCATAATAATATGCACGGAACTACATCGTGCGATGATAATATGTATGAAACATCATACCACAATAATATGCACGGATCTACATCGTGCTATCATAATATGTACGGAACTACATCGTACCATAATAATATGCACGGAACTACATCGTGCTATGATAATATGTACGGAACTGCATCGTACCAAAATAATATGCACGGAACTACATCGTGCTATGATAATATGTACGGAACTACATCGTACCATAACAATATGCACAGAACTACATCGTGCTATGATAATATGTACGAAACTGCATCGTACCAAAATAATATGCACGGAACTACATCGTGCTATGATAATATGTACGGAACTACATCGTACCATAATAATATGCACGGAACTACATCGTGCTACGATACTAAATCAAGAAATAGTAATGAACTGTAATCATACTTTTCAAAATAGTCTTGGCATAGTAAGTATGCCCATTTCAGCAGCCATGCATGTAAGGAACACATATATAGACATCCAATGTGGAGGAAGTCCACCAAAGAAAGGATGTAAACCACTTACCTCAAGCCGATGATTGCTAACTTGCCCACGATCGTCTTTTCACGCTCAAATCCCTCCAAATAAGTCCACTTTATGCAAAACAATAAATAATACAATCAATATAAGCTACCCTACTAATTTTCATAACGTTATGACAAACAAGTCAAAAAGTCAACCCAAAAGTCAACTATGGGACCACATATCCAATTATCATAACAAAATACATTTTTAGATTACCCATTCGTCCACGAGTCCAAAAGTGTGGTTACTTTCTCAATCAAAGTCTGTCTACATCATCAAATAGCCAATTTTTCAATTTTCGGGTTTATGTTGAAAGTCAACTATTTATTAACACCTCAAATCTCAAATCCAATTCTACAATCATGTTACTCATTCGAATACGAGTTCATACATACGAAAATCGAGTCAATCCGATATCGTTAACATCCCCAAATCCCCATACTATTTCACTTTTGAGTTTAAACAAAAGAAATTAATCAACTTCCCCAATTTCTCACAACCACCATTCATGACCAAACTAGAGATATCAAATTCAACCTTTCAACTAATGCAACTTGTAATAAAGATTATAAATCTTTACAAATACTTTTAAGTAGCTAATTTGAGTGGTTGAAATTACCTCAAAGCATCCAAACATTGAAAATCCATCTTTTAGCAAAGTTTGGTGTTCTTGACCAATTTGGATAAACTTCTATGAGTTATCAAGTTAAAATGATGTTAGATTCCATGCATAATAGTTGTAATCAACTCAAAACATCATTAATAACTCACCTTAGTTGATAGACAAAGTCCCAAGCTTCAACATCTTCCATAAATCAAGCCCTAACTCATTATTTTTGCCCAAAAATGAGCTGCCCATTTTATATTTATACAAACCCAGCAGCTTGCGCTGGTTGTACTCTGTGTTGCGTAAGTTGTACCTTGCCAGACAACTTTCAGTAAAATATTCATATCTTTTTATAGAAATGTCCAAATAACACGAGATTTATGGCAATACAACCCAAACTCAAAGGGCTACAACTTTTATGTTTTGACCGTTTCCCAATTTATTATAGGTTGATCTCTATAATCATATGAAGTTAGATTTTGTGTCGCCGAAGTTTCTTCTTTGCGTAATTGATGCCACAACATACCAAATCAATTTCTTATATACCTACATATCCTTAAAACCTCCGAATCATTGTGCAGATGTATTTATACTTTTTTTCATCAAAGGAATTTAATAAATATCCGTCTCGATTAGAGATTTGTAGGTCGTTATATTCTCCCCCACTTAAGTTCTCGTTCGTCCTCGAACGAGTCTAGAAGTCTTTCTCAAAGTCGACAATCAACTGAATATACTGGAATACACTTGGACATTACTTTAACAATCTTATCTTATGTCTTCCCACTCCAAAAGAACCACATATATGGCTAAGTCATTTGATATCAGTCATGACATTTGTTGAACCCCAAAAATTACCCCCGAAAAGGATAAATTCCGGAATATCGACAGGATGGACTAACTCTTTTGGAGTTTTTGGAGTCGCCACCCAATTTAAGGAAAACAGGGAACCAAATTAACAAATGCGTGCAGAAACTCCGTTTTTATAAAAAGACGGTCTTTCTTTCAGAGATTCTAAAGGTAAGAGGTTTTATTAATTTCGGAAGAAGGTTTTTAAGGCACTCCCGAAATTCCGTAAAATACGGTTAATCCGACAGGTTTCCAAAATATTTGCAAAATATGCTTTTCTAGAAAATTTATCTAAAATAATTAATTGAAATGAAAACTTGTTTATGAAAACTATTTTAATTTGCACGCATTTTGCTAATTTGCCCCAGTTTGCAATAAATTAAATAATGACTTCAAAAATAAAAGGATAATGCACATAAAGTAAAGCAATATACCAAGCAATCAAATATTATTGACAAATAGAATAATTCATACATTTTATTTACATAAATGTCTAAGGAAAGGAATGCGAAGTTAAAGATAGAACCCGTGATATTGATCAACTCGCGGGAGCCTTGATTTTTCTAAATTTCTAAGTCTTATTTCTGAATGCTCGAGTCCGACTCCAATGCAACGGAAGTTAGCCAAAAAAAAAAAACGTTCCCGAATTGCTCGTGCCAAGATGTACCTCGCAATAAAAATGGGAATTTAAACTAAATTAGTTCAATAATAAAGTGTCATAATTAATAAAATAACAATAATAAAATAATAATAATAATAATATAATAAAAAAAATATATATAATAATAATAATAGAATATATAATAATAATAATAGAATATATAATAATAATAATAATAATAATAATAATAATAATAATAATAATATATAATAGTAACGGGGGTTGTTTTGCAAAATTTAGGCTCAGATTCGTATGGCGCGTCATGTAGAGGCTCGGGATTTGGTACGGTTGCAAACACGGAGCCCGGACCGTGTTGCCATGCCAAAGCACCAAACCCACTACTCTATTCGACTTGTTTTGCATTAATTTCATACTCTCATCATCGCCTTTTGCTTTAGGGACACGGGAACGGGACGGATCAAGTGTAGTATCATGTTCAAAATCCGTCAATTCATTATCCGTCAATTCCTTGTGTAGGCCTCAATACGTATGTATGTATTTTCATCGGCCCGTGTAGTATCTTGTTCAAATCTGTCCATAAGCCTCAAAATGCAGTATTTTCATAAGCTAACTTGGTGTGATAACTGTTTATGATCAGTCTGTTTCGCAAATCGCGCAAGAAGGCGTAACACTCTCCAAATTAGCATTGGCAACCATTCCAAAAAGATGTCAAGGACTTGTACACTGCGATTTTAAAGGAGCAGCAGCAGATGCACATCAAAGCTGAAACTTGTAACAGTAAACAAGTTAATCAAACACACTGTTGGATAAAACTGTATATATCCAAACAAATATTTTATGAACAGCTAAAATATGTAACGAGAACAAAGGATAAAGAGCAACATCGATAACAATTCCACAGTGGGTAAGTGGGTAAATTCAAACGGATCGAGGCCCCCAAAAAGAAAAGGGCAACTCCACAACCATCATCCCTATGCAATTGACAAAACGAATCAGTGCAGCCAAGGTTAACCATCGCCGGAATAAACAGAGAGCCAGTAGCAATAAACAATAACAACACCACTTGTTAGTGGGACCCAGCAGACAAACAACAAACACAAGCTTGTAGAAAACTGAACGGAGGCAAACAGTCACAAACGGAAAAATATTTCCACCGCGATATCCGGTGCAACAACGGCGAGACAAAGAGGAGGAGCGACATCCGGTTGACGGCGTCACTACGACTCCATATTCTCTTTTCCCACTCCAATAACAGAAATCAAACCAAAGAATAAAACGAGGTCGTTTTCCGGTGGTAAACAGTGATAGCAGCGAGTCAGTGAAACGGAGGAGAAGGAGGAGCAACGCCAGCGAGTAGCGGCGTCACTTCAACTCCACAACACCCTCATCAATTTCAATAATAGATCTGAGAATAACGATGGAGAAATATGTGAAACTTCCTGTCAAGAACAAAACACTGGCGTCAATATCACCATCATTTCCGGTGATGAATATCTCCGGCGCCAGGAACCCCCACTGGTGGTGATGGCCTCTATTTCGAACCTCACGCAACCCCCAGTCCCAATTTCCCTTTATCAGATCTGGACATCCCGTTTCCCTTTCCCCTTTGCTTCTGCATTTTGTGTGTGTATGTATAATGGTATCGAGAGATAGAAGGAAAAAATGGGTTCTGCGGGGTGCGCGTGGAGGAGATGATGAGGGATTGTGGAGAGGGAGATGGCTGGGGTCGAAGAGGGTGATGGGTGAGGGAGCCGCGGGTGGTCCTCAAGAAGTGTTTTTTGTGTAGGGTTTTTTTTTTATATGGTGTATAAGATAATAGTGGGTTGTGTATGTGTGATATGTATATATGGGCTTTGCACAAATAGGATAGATTTCAAAGAGGGGAGCGGATTTGGCACAATTTATAGTTAATTAAAAAAAAAAATGAATGAGTTGCACGAGTGGGTTAAATTTGGTGGGATTTTGCAATTTTAGCATTTTTTCTTTGAAACTGCAATTGATCCTCTTTTATTATCATTATTTATTTAATTTTTCAATTTAAACCTCAATTATGAAAATATTACCAGAATTTAATAATTTTTAAAAAAATTCGGGACAAAATTGGGTGTCAACAGCTGCCCCTCTTTACCCAGAAAGGATGAAAGAGTTTCCAGGGTAAAGAAGTTGACGTGAAACCCAATTTTGTCACGGTAAAGCCAAGACTCCGATTCCTGGGATCAAAATGCGAGGCTTACGGACTGGCCGAGCTGCGGTTTCCGAGTTGCCTACATATCTCGGGCCGAAAGAGAATCAGGCCATATGTAGTTCGACGCGATTTGAAAATCGAAGACGAGATAGTAACGACTACTCAAGTGCGGGAAAAGAGGCTTGTAATCTCCCAAGTTATGAAAATGTGGTCGACGACACACCCATAAAGAGGGGTTTACACGGACATAGCTTCCACTGCATCTCGATAGCCGAGCCATCTTGTCTTTAATCTCAAACCTCAGACTCAGGGTTAACAAAAACTTACCTCTAGGGTGGATGACTTATGCGGGTGCGATTCTTCAGGTCTTCGTTGACGAGTCTAGCTCATATCAACGATTGCCCAGTTCACCGCTAAGAAAAGCTCCACGTAATGCTCCAAATGCTGTTGCGGTGCTGCTAAAAATCCTGTAATAATCTCAACAAACGGTAAACGAGCAACTGCTAATAAATTGTAATAATTGGAATAAGAAATAAATAAAGTGATAACAAAAATTGTAAATACGGGTGGTGATATCATCCAAAGTTCTTCCTTCGATCAACTGACAAGATACTCCGCCCGGAGAACCTCTAAGCTGATCCTTATTCTGAAACAGTAAAGCAAGACAATAAGTAAAGCGAGATCGAATAGTAAAATGCAAGGCTTTCATAAAATAAGTCGACTAACAAGACATAATATCTCAAGTCGACTTGGCTAATCTATATCCTACGCAGGTAACATAACGTTCATTTATAAGGCGAACGAACCCAAACATTCAATTATAAGGCGAATGAGCCTAAAACGTTCAATTATAAGGCGAACGAGCCTAAAACGTTCAATTATAAGGCGAACGAGCCTAAAACGTTCGATTATAAGGTGAACGAGCCTAATTTTGACAGCATCCTGCAAAATAAAGTTGCAAATTGGATTAATAAGGCAAGATAATGCAAAACAAATAAGCAAAGTTGGGTCTTGATATCATCCAAAGTTCTTCCTTCGATCAACTGACAAGATACTCCGCCCGGAGAACCTCTAAGCTGATCCTTATTCTGAAACAGTAAAGCAAGACAATAAGTAAAGTGAGAATGAATTGTAAAATGCCAATATTGCAAGACAACCGACATCGCGAAGCACTCCGAGAGTGGTGCTCCAGCCGACTTGTCTTAAACTATCACTAAATGCCAATATTGCAAGACAACCGACATCGCGAAACACTCCGAAAGCGGTGTTCCAGCCGACTTGTCTAATCTATATCCTATGCAGGTAACATAACGTTCATTTATAAGGCGAACGAGCCCAAACATTCAATTATAAGGCGAATGAGCCCAAAACGTTCAATTATAAGGCGAACGAGCCTAAATTTGATAGCAGCCTGCAAAACAAAGTTGCAAATTAGATTAATTAAGGCAAGATAATGCAAAACAAATAAGCAAAATTGGGTCGCGTTGCTTGTATTGATAGTGATGCAAAGTGTTGAATGCTCCCTTCAGTTCATATCGAACCTGATGTTCAATTTCTGCAAATTTAAAGTAAATGCGTTAGAAAACGAGTGAATAATAAAGCAAAAGCTATAATGAAAAGGGAAGAAATATATTTGTTCTGCATATGCGACAAGGCGAATGATCTTTGAGAAACTGATGGTTGACGGTAGGAACAATAATAAAAGAGCCTTCAGTTGCCTATAATAGGCTTCAGAATAATGCCTCCAATTGCTTATGGTAGGCTTCAAATGATAACGATGTCTTCGCTTGCTCACGATAGACTTGATGATAAGATCCCCCGATTGCTTACGGTAGGATCAATGATAAAAGAGCCTTCAATTGCTTATGATAGGCTTCAAAATAAGGCCTCCAATTGCTTATGGTAGGCATGAATGTAATTTGTAAGTGCAAGCTGCAATATCTTGATAAATTGTCTTCCAATCAACTGGCGAAGCAATAAAGCAAGTGCAGTGCAAATCCTTTTCAACAATCATGACAAATCAACTGGCAAGCCGGTCGGGCACGAAGCAAGGAGGGTCTTGGGGTTGATTGTCGAACAAATCAGCTGGCGAACCGGTCCGGCACAAAGCAAGGAGGGTCTCGGGACTGACCTGTTAACCTGCTAAGCTAAAAGTAAAGCGGTTCATAATATAAAGCAAGTGCAAAGGCATAATTGAAAGCAAGTGCAAGGCAATTTGAACATCTTGACAAATCAACTGGCAAGCCGGTCGGGCACGCAGCAAGGAGTGTCTTGGAATTGATTGTCTACAAATCAGCTGGTGATCCGGTCCGGCACAAAGCAAGGAGGGTCTCAGGGCTGACCTGTTATACTAAAAGTAAAGCAAGTCATAATATAAAGCAAGTGCAAAGGCATAATTGAAAGCAAGTGCAAAGGAATGTGAAAATGTAGTTAGTGCGATAGCCATTGATAAATCAATTGGCGAGACAATCCGGCAAGGATGGCCTTGTGCGGATTATAGCCTGAAACAAAGCGATGCCGTATTTGGCTTAGTTTTGAAAACCCAAAACAAGCCTCGGCTTTGTCGCCTATTAGGAATGAAAGGCATAAAGGTAGAAATGCCGCCTGTTCGGCAATAACTCATGACAAAGCATAATTCTTTAAGTCATGAAAAGGGCAATGCGACGCAATTTGCAAGGCAACTTGGATGCGCGTTAAATCAACTGTTCATCCATAACGCGAATGATCCTTTCATTGCAAGCTTTCATGTTCCTGCTCTCAAAGAAAAATTGTTAGCTTTGGGGAGGAAAGGGGAAGCGTTTGATTTGTGTAGACTTTATCCTGATCTTGCTGCTTCTGCTGCTTCCTCGTCTTCATTGGACTTGGATTTGCAAGTTGCTTTCCGAAACTTGGCTCATGAACTCAAATAGCATAGACTTTGAAAAATAGAGGCAAGTTAAAATATTTTAATGCAATATAGCGAGTGAAACAAGCATGCAAATGAAGTTAAAGATGCATTTTGAAAATTTTGCCTTAACTTAAACTTGTAACATATTTTAAAACAAACTGAACGTCCTTTGCCTTAGACTTTGCACTGTTTGCTTAACCAATCTCAAAGTTCTTGCCGATTCTGCCTCTTATAACCAATGCTGCTTCTTGCAAAATTTACCCCAGTTATTGTCTTTCGCATCTCCAACTTGTTTTTGCAAAAATTGCCCCAGTTGCTATCTTTCACATTTCCAACTTATTTGCAAAAATTGCCCCAGTTGTCCTTCTTGGGGGAAAATAAAAACTTAAATGCTAAAGGGTCGAGCCCGATGAGGGAGCCTACGTATCCCTCCTTGGGAATCAGACCGTGCGTAGTTCTGCATCACTGCTTCAACGCCATATACCAATAAATAAAGCTGCCCCAGTTGAAGTTCTAACAGATAGTGCGATATCCAAAGAGCGCAGACAATAACTTTCAGTGCATCATTTTCAAATTGTTCAGTTGTTTTGCCATACATTACAAGCAAAGCTTTGGCAAGTTTATCAATTTTAATTTTAAAATGGAAACAAATGCAAGCGTAAATAATGTAATAAGAATGAGATGCATTTTACCTCAATTTTCATAAATTCAAAATGAGTTGATTCAGATTAACATAAGCTTTAAAGTATAATGCAATTCAGGGCCTCAAACTGAATTAAAATTGAAAATAATGCTACTAAGTTCAATCGCCAGGTTCTTTCAAGCAATGCCGTTAGCTTCTGGTGCTGCATCATTCACGAGCCAGAGCATCTACCATCAATCAGATCTCGAATCCTTTGCGTGGTGAATGGTCAGCCACTTCACCAATCCAACATTTGCTAAAGAGATAAACAAAACAAAAGAAACCTCAAGGGTAACTATGTTAGTTTGCATGTCATTCATAAGATTGCACACAAGCAAGCAACACCTAGTATTTAACGCATGTTGGGCAAATAAAGCAAGGCAAGCAATTAACATTTTAACACAGCTCATGCTCTCCACAGCATCTGCACAAAATTCTAAACCCAAATGCCTAAAACCCGAAACAATCCGCCATAGCTTTTGCAAACATCCACGCTCCTCCAAGCACAACTCCCAATTATTCACAACATCCAATACCAGACTGCAAATCACGAAAGGCACCAATTGGCCTTTCAAAATAAAACCTCACTGGTCCTCGGCTTAAGACAAGCCTCTCAGCTTCCTAGGTAGCCAAGACCGCACTGGTCTTCAAGGAGGGACTCCACTGGTCATTCAAAGACACAGGGGCTTCGCTCTCCTAGTATGCGACAAGCATACTTCAATTTTACAAAGTTGCAGCTGGATAATCAACATAGGCCTGCACACACGCAAAGCCATTCACGAGAGGGACCCCACTGATCCTTTTAAAGACACCAGGGGCTTCGCCTCTTAGATCTCACTACACCAGGCCATCTCCAAAATACAAACCAACCAAATCTGCAGAACCTTCCCCCAAACTAAGGTGCATATGCATGCATGACCTAATCTCCTTCTAAGAATGGGCTAACGGTTGAGGCTGATCAGACCTATGCGGGATAAACCTGGCCCCATAAACCAGTAAAACCGGCCATGACAAAACCAGGCAAACCATATCCCAACTAACTTTGGTGACACGAAAGAAATTCAGAGACTTAGGAAGGACAATGCCCTTCCTGTATTATGGCCCGTCACGCGGGCCCCCCGTGATGAAATCGAGGAGATGAAAGAGAATTGACAGGCTCCATGAGGGAGGAAATATGAACGGAATGCAGACCATGCACAAATAAATACAATACATGCTTTTAAGGCAAACCAAACAAACAGATATAATAAAGCAACTAAATTAAGCATGCTAGTTGCAAACAATTGGAAACCTTTATGGTCAAAACCTTTATTGCTCCCCAGCGGAGTCGCCATGCTGTTGAACCCCAAAAATTACCCCCGAAAAGGATAAATTCCGGAATATCGACAGGATGGACTAACTCTTTTGGAGTTTTTGGAGTCGCCACCCAATTTAAGGAAAACAGGGAACCAAATTAACAAATGCGTGCAGAAACTCCGTTTTTATAAAAAGACGGTCTTTCTTTCAGAGATTCTAAAGGTAAGAGGTTTTATTAATTTCGGAAGAAGGTTTTTAAGGCACTCCCGAAATTCCGTAAAATACGGTTAATCCGACAGGTTTCCAAAATATTTGCAAAATATGCTTTTCTAGAAAATTTATCTAAAATAATTAATTGAAATGAAAACTTGTTTATGAAAACTATTTTAATTTGCACGCATTTTGCTAATTTGCCCCAGTTTGCAATAAATTAAATAATGACTTCAAAAATAAAAGGATAATGCACATAAAGTAAAGCAATATACCAAGCAATCAAATATTATTGACAAATAGAATAATTCATACATTTTATTTACATAAATGTCTAAGGAAAGGAATGCGAAGTTAAAGATAGAACCCGTGATATTGATCAACTCGCGGGAGCCTTGATTTTTCTAAATTTCTAAGTCTTATTTCTGAATGCTCGAGTCCGACTCCAATGCAACGGAAGTTAGCCAAAAAAAAAAAAGGTTCCCGAATTGCTCGTGCCAAGATGTACCTCGCAATAAAAATGGGAATTTAAACTAAATTAGTTCAATAATAAAGTGTCATAATTAATAAAATAACAATAATAAAATAATAATAATAATAATATAATAAAAAAAATATATATAATAATAATAATAGAATATATAATAATAATAATAGAATATATAATAATAATAATAATAATAATATATAATAGTAACGGGGGTTGTTTTGCAAAATTTAGGCTCAGATTCGTATGGCGCGTCATGTAGAGGCTCGGGATTTGGTACGGTTGCAAACACGGAGCCCGGACCGTGTTGCCATGCCAAAGCACCAAACCCACTACTCTATTCGACTTGTTTTGCATTAATTTCATACTCTCATCATCGCCTTTTGCTTTAGGGACACGGGAACGGGACGGATCAAGTGTAGTATCATGTTCAAAATCCGTCAATTCATTATCCGTCAATTCCTTGTGTAGGCCTCAATACGTATGTATGTATTTTCATCGGCCCGTGTAGTATCTTGTTCAAATCTGTCCATAAGCCTCAAAATGCAGTATTTTCATAAGCTAACTTGGTGTGATAACTGTTTAGGATCAGTCTGTTTCGCAAATCGCGCAAGAAGGCGTAACACTCTCCAAATTAGCATTGGCAACCATTCCAAAAAGATGTCAAGGACTTGTACACTGCGATTTTAAAGGAGCAGCAGCAGATGCACATCAAAGCTGAAACTTGTAACAGTAAACAAGTTAATCAAACACACTGTTGGATAAAACTGTATATATCCAAACAAATATTTTATGAACAGCTAAAATATGTAACGAGAACAAAGGATAAAGAGCAACATCGATAACAATTCCACAGTGGGTAAGTGGGTAAATTCAAACGGATCGAGGCCCCCAAAAAGAAAAGGGCAACTCCACAACCATCATCCCTATGCAATTGACAAAACGAATCAGTGCAGCCAAGGTTAACCATCGCCGGAATAAACAGAGAGCCAGTAGCAATAAACAATAACAACACCACTTGTTAGTGGGACCCAGCAGACAAACAACAAACACAAGCTTGTAGAAAACTGAACGGAGGCAAACAGTCACAAACGGAAAAATATTTCCACCGCGATATCCGGTGCAACAACGGCGAGACAAAGAGGAGGAGCGACATCCGGTTGACGGCGTCACTACGACCCCATATTCTCTTTTCCCACTCCAATAACAGAAATCAAACCAAAGAATAAAACGAGGTCGTTTTCCGGTGGTAAACAGTGATAGCAGCGAGTCAGTGAAACGGAGGAGAAGGAGGAGCAACGCCAGCGAGTAGCGGCGTCACTTCAACTCCACAACACCCTCATCAATTTCAATAATAGATCTGAGAATAACGATGGAGAAATATGTGAAACTTCCTGTCAAGAACAAAACACTGGCGTCAATATCACCATCATTTCCGGTGATGAATATCTCCGGCGCCAGGAACCCCCACTGGTGGTGATGGCCTCTATTTCGAACCTCACGCAACCCCCAGTCCCAATTTCCCTTTATCAGATCTGGACATCCCGTTTCCCTTTCCCCTTTGCTTCTGCATTTTGTGTGTGTATGTATAATGGTATCGAGAGATAGAAGGAAAAAATGGGTTCTGCGGGGTGCGCGTGGAGGAGATGATGAGGGATTGTGGAGAGGGAGATGGCTGGGGTCGAAGAGGGTGATGGGTGAGGGAGCCGCGGGTGGTCCTCAAGAAGTGTTTTTTGTGTAGGGTTTTTTTTTTATATGGTGTATAAGATAATAGTGGGTTGTGTATGTGTGATATGTATATATGGGCTTTGCACAAATAGGATAGATTTCAAAGAGGGGAGCGGATTTGGCACAATTTATAGTTAATTAAAAAAAAAATGAATGAGTTGCACGAGTGGGTTAAATTTGGTGGGATTTTGCAATTTTAGCATTTTTTCTTTGAAACTGCAATTGATCCTCTTTTATTATCATTATTTATTTAATTTTTCAATTTAAACCTCAATTATGAAAATATTACCAGAATTTAATAATTTTTAAAAAAATTCGGGACAAAATTGGGTGTCAACAACATTAATATCTCAATGTGCATGCTCAACTAAGTATAGAGATAGATGCCAACTCAGTGTACATACGCGGGTACAAATGGCCTGGTATAGATAATATAATCCAACCTGCATCAATCCAGAAAAAGAAAACATGCATATGTATCTTATATGATACAAGACCACCCATGAAACATGTAAAAACACTAACCATGAAATCAGTTCATATCCAAATGAACCAACTTAGCCTTAACATCCAGCATGGTAACAACACACGCTCATGGAGCATGAATGCACCAAGAATCTAGATATACTTATCACAACACAAAGCAAAATTAGTGTGAAAGCACTACACCAACCTTCAACATATGCCTAAACATCACATATATTCTTCATATGACAAAATATCAAGAGATACACACCTTTCCACTGTTATCACGAAACCATACTATAAATGCCTGGCAAGATCATTGACTAGCCGGAGGTAACCAATATTGTTCGAATGAATTAGACTTTCCCACATTCTACCAGAAAATGATAGGAGCTATAATATAACATTTTTTTGCTTCCACAGTCCAATCCAGGAATAACATTACCAACCACTTGAAGCCATAAATGGCACTGTTTGACAAGTCCGACAATAATGGTCGTCATTAAAAGTCTCTGCCAAGGATAATAGCTCATATCAAAGACTTGAAACGCATGACCTATGCATAACCTCAAGAGCATGAATAGTCCACACGGACTAACCTTTGGTCCACGACACAAGCAATAAGATACTCAACCCAAGCACTCAAACTTATAATACTAATTCTCCCAATCCAACTCGATGTTCCAATCTGTCATAAATTGATAAAAGAAAGAACTACTCATAACTCTTTTTCTTCAAAACACGCATCTCTACAAGCAGCTTATGTAGATTGAGGCTCAACTCAACAAATAGGCAAACTTTTACAAATGTGAACACAGTAACTGAACTCAACTCGACTTTTTGCATATCGAAAATGAGAGTAACTCAAGATTCTTAGAACTCGTTTCCACCTTTTTTTAGGAAAACATTTACTCTTGAGCCAAAGGATTCGGATGACCAAGACCAATTAGAGCTTAGAAGTCATTCTCGAACACGATTTAGGTTCTCGAAAATGGACAATACCAAGAGTTAACAACTCTACCTTCACATATAAAACAACTCAACAAACATCACCAAACATCCACCTCGGTCTTGAAATAATAATAAAATAATCATCTCCAAAATTCTGAACTGCTTGATACACCAAACTATATGAGTTAACTAAACTTTCACAAAAATCAACCACATATTTCAAGTACCACGATTTCCACTTCTGATAGGTTGCATATATGAACACATCATAATCCTTTAATTAACTCGAACTTTCTCATTACTTGAGACTTAGATTTCTTTTTCTGAACAAAACAAAAAAGGTATCTCATTCGGTATAGAATTCACTTGATACTACACATGGCCAACACTGCTTGGTGTGAGGGCATATACGACAACAACTAATTACAAATCAAGAGTGGAGTATCCCACTTTGACATCATCAACTACTTAAAAGACCAATAAATAACTTATTCTGATACAACTAGACATAGTCAATTCCTACTCATGAAACATCGCCCCATCCAACGACCATAAACTGAAACCAACAGCGCGATCAAATATTGCAAGGTTACCAATCCAGCTTCAAGATTCTAAGTCTTGATCATTTCTCTTCAGTCCAACTAGACTAAATCCACCTTCAGGGTTTAAACAAGTCATCAAGGCTCTTCACAAATCTATATGAAAGAACATGCCAAAGCAGGAAGTCACTCTCATTCCCAAAGAAATAAGCATTAATTATTCTTAAATCATTTTCTCTCCAACACTTCATATCTAATTCCAAACATCACACACCAATCGATTAGCTGAAATAAGAAACTAACAAATATATGAAGCTTTAATCATGCCATCCAAATACTGATCCACTAATGGAGCCAAAGTCTCACCCTCGGAGATTTGATATTCATCCTTAATGACCTCAAGGTCACACCATATTCACTTACAATATCAACTAAATCATTCATAATCCACTAGAACTAATTATTGCCCTGCTGCGAATATGAGCAAGATTCCACTGAAGACCTTAAGTATCACAAAAATGATAAGATAGGACAAACTTGAATAACCAATATATCAATCTGATATAAGTGATACGGACGCATGATGCAACCAAACATTCTTATCAATTGGAACCTCAACCAGCTGAAGATAATGATGCAAAATTAACATTGCAACAATACCACACTTTCTCCAAATAACTATTAAGATTGGGGTACCCATATTTTCATCACAAGAATGCATAGACAATACAACTATAAATTTGACTATGTCATCACCATGATCCTTAAAGGCAATCGCTTCTTCACTTGGACACTCTTCCCCACACTATCTTCTCTTATCTCCACTGCCGAAGGTTATAAGGACATAATATAAGCAACACTCCCACCCAAGTGAATCTATCATACTAATTCATCGGAGCATGGAATGACAACATTGCACAACCTCAAATCACGAAGGAAACCCAACAAAACTTATCAAAAACCACATCCGGAACCTTGAATAAAACCAACAAGCTTTCGTCTGATCGAGTTTCAACACCACTATACCTAATTATATGCAAGGAATGTACAACTTCTAAATCCACCATCCGACTAGCTTCACAACAAATAAATTTCACCAGAGAGAAGCACACTGGAAAACCCATATTACCAAATTCATTATGGATCAAGGTAGATATAAACTAAGGTAAAGTAGCAGATGAGCATAGTGCAACACATTATCTCCTTATCCTTTATCGTAGATTACCTCAAAATCGATCACTTGAAAAGTCATAACCATCATGGTTACTTTCAGCCCCGAGCAGACGCTCAGAATGGCTTATCTGAAACAAAATCATCAATCATCAATGATACCAAAACCACTAAGATGCACAAAAACCTTGGTCAACCTCCAAAGGCTCCACCACTTGAGATACACCCAAAAAGATAGCTTGGGAACAAATTTTTACAACTTCCTCTAACGTTAACATACAAAATCTCATAAATTTCTTGTTGTACTGGGTACAATCCATGCTAAGGTTCGCACAAGAATTAGATATTATTCTGAACGACCTTCTCATCATGCACTTGAGTGCTGAAACTAGCATTAGAACTTGTATCATACCTTAGCATGCAAAAATATGACTACCAAGCTTGCCTAGTTTTCCTTCAACGAGTGCATTGCGAACCACCATCGTCCGAGCGTAGCACGACTAAGTGAATTACATGCCGATTCCAAGGATGGAAAATATTACTTTTCCTTATTAAAGGATACCTCAATAGTTCAACTATTCTTCTAGATTTTGATATTATTAAACCAATTCATTTCCATATCTACACCAACTTATCTTTAAGATGGGCTAAAGCCATATATTTTCACCATTTTTTTTTCCGAGCTTTTGCCTCTAAACCAAGTGTCAACTAGGGGTGGGCATTCGGTTTTTCGGTTCGGTTTTTAACTATTCGGTTTCGGTTTTTCGGTTTTCGGTTTTGAAAAACTTCAATCCAATCCAAACCAAAATAAATTTGGTTTGGTTCGGTTTTCCTCTTTTCGGTTCGGTTTTTTTCGGTTTGGTTTCGGTTTTTTCGGTTTTGTCATATAAGACAAACTTTAAAATGAAATACTTGAAAGAATATAAATACAAGTTAAAATATTAAACATTAAATCTAAATCATAATTCTAGATAAGAGAGAACATGAATCCTAGTAAAAGGAGATCTTACCATTCAAGAGGTAAAAACTGATTGAAACTTTTTGATGAAAGCTTCACACGTATTATACCATAATATAAGAGGTTAAAGTATTGAAGGCATAAAGTATTGATATATTCAAACTCTAAAACCCTTAAACAAGTTTAGGTTAAGAGATAATCATAAAAGTATGAGAGCCTTTCTTTGTGTGTGTGTATATATATATTTCGGTTTTTCGGTTTCTATGATTTGAAATCCGAAACCAAACCAAACACCAAAGTTTTCATATTCTCAATCCAATCCAAACCAATTATTTAAAAATCCAAACCAAATTAAAAAACTAATTCGGTTCGGTTTGGTTTTTCGGTTTAATCCGAATAGTGCCCACCCCTAGTGTCAACACATACTATGAAGTCTTCCAAATCTTTATAACATCTTCACTGATGACGTATTATAGTTCCAAGGAATTCAAATCATTCACTTTTAAGCCTCAACGCATGATTAAGGAATGAAAGAAGGGAAGATTCATAAATGTCACCATAGCCTCTCGTTGACAAGTACGAATGTCATCGTACCAATCACCAAGACTCCAATAGACAATGTTCATGATCACAAGGACTCTAGAACCTAGGCTCTGATACCAATTGTCACGACCCAAAATCCTATAGGCCGTGCGGGCACCCAAACCCAACTCATTGGGCGAACCCCTCTTGAAAAATACTTTACTTGCATATGAAATAACCAAAAAAATTATGAAAAGAATAGCAGAGTATGATATATAACCCAATACGCAACTAGGATCTTTACAACCATGTCCTAAGTCCTCCCATAAATCATGAACATCTAAGGAGTCAATAAGGTTGTACATATCCGAATATAAAAAATATACCCATTAATTCTAACCTAAGAATAATAAGGAAAGATGTCACCACAGGACAAAAGAGGTTCACCGCTAGATTAAAGGATGAGCAACTCTGTTTACCACAATGCTTGCTAGAACTTGGTATCGAATCTGCTGAATATAAAACAATACGAAAGAACAAAGAAAGTGGGTGAGGTCAAAAGGACTCAGTAAGTGGGGACAGGGCTCCAAGTAGAATAACTAGTTGAAAATATATGAAACTCAAACAACTCCAAGGTAACAAAAAGTAACCAAAAATCATTTAATTAGCAAACAAGTAATATTCATACCCAGTCATCAAAGTACCAAGACACTCCCATTGTGACTTAATGATATGTATGGGACTACGCCATACTACGACAATATGCACGGAACTACCTCGTGCTACGATAATAGTACGGAACCACATCGTACCATAATAATATGCACGGAACTACATCGTGCGATGATAATATGTATGAAACATCATACCACAATAATATGCACGGATCTACATCGTGCTATCATAATATGTACGGAACTACATCGTACCATAATAATATGCACGGAACTACATCGTGCTATGATAATATGTACGGAACTGCATCGTACCAAAATAATATGCACGGAACTACATCGTGCTATGATAATATGTACGGAACTACATCGTACCATAACAATATGCACAGAACTACATCGTGCTATGATAATATGTACGAAACTGCATCGTACCAAAATAATATGCACGGAACTACATCGTGCTATGATAATATGTACGGAACTACATCGTACCATAATAATATGCACGGAACTACATCGTGCTACGATACTAAATCAAGAAATAGTAATGAACTGTAATCATACTTTTCAAAATAGTCTTGGCATAGTAAGTATGCCCATTTCAGCAGCCATGCATGTAAGGAACACATATAGACATCCAATGTGGAGGAAGTCCACCAAAGAAAGGATGTAAACCACTTACCTCAAGCCGATGATTGCTAACTAGCCCACGATCGTCTTTTCATGCTCAAATCCCTCCAAATAAGTCCACTTTATGCAAAACAATAAATAATCAATATAAGCTACCCTACTAATTTTCATAACGTTATGACAAACAAGTCAAAAAGTCAACCCAAAAGTCAACTATGGGACCACATATCCAATTATCATAACAAAATACATTTTTAGATTACCCATTCGTCCACGAGTCCAAAAGTGTGGTTACTTTCTCAATCAAAGTCTGTCTACATCATCAAATAGCCAATTTTTCAATTTTCGGGTTTTGTTGAAAGTCAACTATTTATTAACACCTCAAATCTCAAATCCAATTCTACAATCATGTTACTCATTCGAATACGAGTTCATACATACGAAAATCGAGTCAATCCGATATCGTTAACATCCCCAAATCCCCATACTATTCCACTTTTGAGTTTAAACAAAAGAAATTAATCAACTTCCCCAATTTCTCACAACCACCATTCATGACCAAACTAGAGATATCAAATTCAACCTTTCAACTAATGCAACTTGTAATAAAGATTATAAATCTTTACAAATACTTTTAAGTAGCTAATTTGAGTGGTTGAAATTACCTCAAAGCATCCAAACATTGAAAATCCATCTTTTAGCAAAGTTTGGTGTTCTTGACCAATTTGGATAAACTTCTATGAGTTATCAAGTTAAAATGATGTTAGATTCCATGCATAATAGTTGTAATCAACTCAAAACATCATTAATAACTCACCTTAGTTGATAGACAAAGTCCCAAGCTTCAACATCTTCCATAAATCAAGCCCTAACTCATTATTTTTGCCCAAAAATGAGCTGCCCGTTTTATATTTATACAAACCCAGCAGCTTGCGCTGGTTGTACTCTGTGTTGCGTAAGTTGTACCTTGCCAGACAACTTTCAGTAAAATATTCATATCTTTTTATAGAAATGTCCAAATAACACGAGATTTATGGCAATACAACCCAAACTCAAAGGGCTACAACTTTTATGTTTTGACCGTTTCCCAATTTATTATAGGTTGATCTCTATAATCATATGAAGTTAGATTTTGTGTCGCCGAAGTTTCTTCTTTGCGTAATTGATGCCACAACATACCAAATCAATTTCTTATATACCTACATATCCTTAAAACCTCCGAATCATTGTGCAGATGTATTTATACTTTTTTTCATCAAAGGAATTTAATAAATATCCGTCTCGATTAGAGATTTGTAGGTCGTTACATTCTCCCCCACTTAAATTCTCGTTCGTCCTCGAACGAGTCTAGAAGTCTTTCTCAAAGTCGACAATCAACTGAATATACTGGAATACACTTGGACATTACTTTAACAATCTTATCTTATGTCTTCCCACTCCAAAAGAACCACATATATGGCTAAGTCATTTGATATCAGTCATGACATTAATATCTCAATGTGCATGCTCAACTAAGTATAGAGATAGATGCCAACTCAGTGTACATACACGGTACAAATGGCCTGGTATAGATAATATAATCCAACCTGCATCAATCCAGAAAAAGAAAACATGCATATGTATCTTATATGATACAAGACCACCCATGAAACATGTAAAAACACTAACCATGAAATCAGTTCATATCCAAATGAACCAACTTAGCCTTAACATCCAGCATGGTAACAACACACGCTCATGGAGCATGAATGCACCAAGAATCTAGATATACTTATCACAACACAAAGCAAAATTAGTGTGAAAGCACTACACCAACCTTCAACATATGCCTAAACATCACATATATTCTTCATATGACAAAATATCAAGAGATACACACCTTTCCACTGTTATCACGAAACCATACTATAAATGCCTGGCAAGATCATTGACTAGCCGGAGGTAACCAATATTGTTCGAATGAATTAGACTTTCCCACATTCTACCAGAAAATGATAGGAGCTATAATATAACATTTTTTTGCTTCCACAGTCCAATCCAGGAATAACATTACCAACCACTTGAAGCCATAAATGGCACTGTCTGACAAGTCCGACAATGGTCGTCATTAAAAGTCTCTGCCAAGGATAAGCTCATATCAAAGACTTGAAACGCATGACCTATGCATAACCTCAAGAGCATGAATAGTCCACACGGACTAACCTTTGGTCCACGACACAAGCAATAAGATACTCAACCCAAGCACTCAAACTTATAATACTAATTCTCCCAATCCAACTCGATGTTTCAATCTGTCATAAATTGATAAAAGAAGAACTACTCATAACTCTTTTTCTTCAAAACACGCATCTCTACAAGCCGCTTATGTAGATCGAGGCTCAACTCAACAAATAGGCAAACTTTTACAAATGTGAACACAGTAACTGAACTCAACTCGACTTTTGCATATCGAAAATGAGAGTAACTCAAGATTCTTAGAACTCGTTTCCACCTTTTTAGGAAAACATTTACTCTTGAGCCAAAGGATTCGGATGACCAAGACCAATTAGAGCTTAGAAGTCATTCTCGAACACGATTTAGGTTCTCGAAAATGGACAATACCAAGAGTTAACAACTCTACCTTCACATATAAAACAACTCAACAAAATCACCAAACATCCACCTCGGTCTTGAAATAATAATAAAATAATCATCTCCAAAATTCTGAACTGCATGATACACCAAACTATATGAGTTAACTAAACTTTACAAAAATCAACCACATATTTCAAGTACCATGATTTCCACTTCTGATAGGTTGCATATATGAACACATCATAATCCTTTAATTAACTCGAACTTTCTCATTACTTGAGACTTAGATTTCTTTTTCTGAACAAAACAAAAAAGGTATCTCATTCGGTATAGAATTCACTTGATACTACACATGGCCAACACTGCTTGGTGTGAGGGCATATACGACACAACTAATTACAAATCAAGAGTGGAGTATCCCACTTTGACATCATCAACTACTTAAAAGACCAATAAATAACTTATTCTGATACAACTAGACATAGTCAATTCCTACTCATGAAACATCGCCCCATCCAACGACCATAAACTGAAACCAACAGCGCGATCAAATATTGCAAGGTTACCAATCCAGCTTCAAGATTCTAAGTCTTGATCATTTCTCTTCAGTCCAACTAGACTAAATCCACCTTCAGGGTTTAAACAAGTCATCAAGGTTCTTCACAAATCTATATGAAAGAACATGCCAAAGCAGGAAGTCACTCTCATTCCCAAAGAAATAAGCATTAATTATTCTTAAATCATTTTCTCTCCAACACTTCATATCTAATTCCAAACACGCACCAATCGATTAGCTGAAATAAGAAACTAACAAATATATGAAGCTTTAATCATGCCATCCAAATACTGATCCACTAATGGAGCCAAAGTCTCACCCTCGGAGATTTGATATTCATCCTTAATGACCTCAAGGTCACACCATATTCACTTACAATATCAACTAAATCATTCATAATCCACTAGAACTAATTATTGCCTGCTGCGAATATGAGCAAGATTCCACTGAAGACCTTAAGTATCACAAAAATGATAAGATAGGACAAACTTGAATAACCAATATATCAATCTGATATAAGTGATACGACGCATGATGCAACCAAACATCTTATCAATTGGAACCTCAACCAGCTGAAGATAATGATGCAAATTAACATTGCAACAATACCACACTTTCTCCAAATGACTATTAAGATTGGGGTACCCATATTTTCATCACAAGAATGCATAGACAATACAACTATAAATTTGACTATGTCATCACCATGATCCTTAAAGGCAATCGCTTCTTCACTTGGACACTCTTCCCCACACTATCTTCTCTTATCTCCACTGCCGAAGGTTATAAGGACATAATATAAGCAACACTCCCACCCAAGTGAATCTATCATACTAATTCATCGGAGCATGGAATGACAACATTGCACAACCTCAAATCACGAAGGAAACCCAACAAAACTTATCAAAACCACATCCGGAACCTTGAATAAAACCAACAAGCTTTCGTCTGATCGAGTTTCAACACCACTATACCTAATTATATGCAAGGAATGTACAACTTCTAATCCACCATCCGACTAGCTTCACAACAAATAAATTTCACCAGAGAGAAGCACACTGGAAAACCCATATTACCAAATTCATTATGGATCAAGGTAGATGTAAACTAAGATAAAGTAGCAGATGAGCATAGTGCAACACATTATCTCCTATCCTTTATCGTAGATTACCTCGAAATCGATCACTTGAAAAGTCATAACCATCATGGTTACTTCCAGCCCGAGCAAACGCTCAGAATGGCTTATCTGAAACAAATCATCAATCATCAATGATACCAAAACCACTAAGATGCACAAAAACCTTGGTCAACCTCCAAAGGCTCCACCACTTGAGATACACCCAAAAGATAGCTTGGGAACGAATTTTACAACTTCCTCTAACGTTAACATACGAAAAATCTCATAAATTTCTTGTTGTACTGGGTACAATCCATGCTAAGGTTCGCACAGAATTAGATATTATTCTGAACGACCTTCTCATCATGCACGTGAGTGCTGAAACTAGCATTAGAACTTGTATCATACCTTAGCATGCAAAAATATGACTACCAAGCTTGCCTAGTTTTCCTTCAACGAGTGCATTGCGAACCACCATCGTCCGAGCGTAGCACGACTAAGTGAATTACATGCCGATTCAAGGATGGAAAATATTACTTTTCCTTATTAAAGGATAACCTCAATAGTTCAACTATTCTTCTAGATTTTGATATTATTAGCCATTCATTCCATATCTACACCACTTATCTTTAAGATGGGCTAAAGCCATATATTTCAACCATTTTTTTTTCCGAGCTTTTGCCTCTAAACCAAGTGTCAACACATACTATGAAGTCTTCCAATCTTTATAACATCTTCACGATGACGTATTATAGTTTCAAGGAATTCAAATCATTCACTTTTAGCCTCAAACGCATGATTAAGGAATGAAAGAAGGGAAGATTCATAAATGTCACCCATAGCCTCTCGGTGACAAGTACGAATGTCATCGTACCAATCACCAAGACTCCAATAGACAATGTTCATGATTCACAAGGACTCTAGAACCTAGGCTCTGATTCCAATTGTCACGACCCAAAATCCTATAGGCCGTGCGGGCACCCAAACCCAACTCATTGGGCGAACCCCTCTTGAAAAATACTTTACTTGCATATGAAATAACAAAAAAAAATTATGAAAAGAATAGCAGAGTATGATATATAAAACCCAATACGCAACTAGGATCTTTACAACCATGTCCTAAGTCCTCCCATAAATCATGAACATCTAAGGAGTCAATAAGGTTGTACATATCCGAATATAAAAAAATATACCCATTAATTCTAACCTAAGAATAATAAGGAAGATGTCACCACAGGACAAAAGTGGTTCACCGCTAGATTAAAGGATGAGCAACTCCGTTTACCACAATGCTTGCTAGAACTTGGTATCGAATCTGCCGAATATAAAACAATACGAAAGAACAAAGAAAGTGGGTGAGTCAAAAGGACTCAGTAAGTGGGGACAGGGCTCCAAGTAGAATAACTAGTTGAAAATATATGAAACTCAAACAACTCCATGGTAACAAAAAGTAAACCAAAATCATTTAGTAGCAAACAAGTAATATTCATACCCAGTCATCAAAGTACCAAGACACTCCCATTGTGACTTAATGATATGTATGGGACTACGCCATACTACGACAATATGCACGGAACTACCTCGTGCTACGATAATATGTACGAACCACATCGTACCATAATAATATGCACGGAACTACATCGTGCGATGATAATATGTATGAACATCATACCACAATAATATGCACGGATCTACATCGTGCTATCATAATATGTACGGAACTACATCGTACCATAATAATATGCACGGAACTACATCGTGCTATGATAATATGTACGGAACTGCATCGTACCAAAATAATATGCACGGAACTACATCGTGCTATGATAATATGTACGGAACTACATCGTACCATAACAATATGCACAGAACTACATCGTGCTATGATAATATGTACGAAACTGCATCGTACCAAAATAATATGCACGGAACTACATCGTGCTATGATAATATGTACGGAACTACATCGTACCATAATAATATGCACGGAACTACATCGTGCTACGATACTAATCAAGAAATAGTAATGAACTGTAATCATACTTTTCAAAATAGTCTTGGCATAGTAAGTATGCCCATTTCAGCAGCCATGCATGTAAGGAACACATATATAGACATCCAATGTGGAGGAAGTCCACCAAAGAAAGGATGTAAACCACTTACCTCAAGCCGATGATTGCTAACTTGCCCACGATCGTCTTTTCACGCTCAAATCCCTCCAAATAAGTCCACTTTATGCAAAACAATAAATAATACAATCAATATAAGCTACCCTACTAATTTTCATAACGTTATGACAAACAAGTCAAAAGTCAACCCAAAAGTCAACTATGGGACCACATATCCAATTATCATAACAAAATACATTTTTAGATTACCCATTCGTCCACGAGTCCAAAGTGTGGTTACTTTCTCAATCAAAGTCTGTCTACATCATCAAATAGCCAATTTTTCAATTTTCGGGTTTATGTTGAAAGTCAACTATTTATTAACACCTCAAATCTCAAATCCAATTCTACAATCATGTTACTCATTCGAATACGAGTTCATACATACGAAAATCGAGTCAATCCGATATCGTTAACATCCCCAAATCCCCATACTATTTCACTTTTGAGTTTAAACAAAAGAAATTAATCAACTTCCCCAATTTCTCACAACCACCATTCATGACCAAACTAGAGATATCAAATTCAACCTTTCAACTAATGCAACTTGTAATAAAGATTATAAATCTTTACAAATACTTTTAAGTAGCTAATTTGAGTGGTTGAAATTACCTCAAAGCATCCAAACATTGAAAATCCATCTTTTAGCAAAGTTTGGTGTTCTTGACCAATTTGGATAAACTTCTATGAGTTATCAAGTTAAAATGATGTTAGATTCCATGCATAATAGTTGTAATCAACTCAAAACATCATTAATAACTCACCTTAGTTGATAGACAAAGTCCCAAGCTTCAACATCTTCCATAAATCAAGCCCTAACTCATTATTTTTGCCCAAAAATGAGCTGCCCATTTTATATTTATACAAACCCAGCAGCTTGCGCTGGTTGTACTCTGTGTTGCGTAAGTTGTACCTTGCCAGACAACTTTCAGTAAAATATTCATATCTTTTTATAGAATGTCCAAATAACACGAGATTTATGGCAATACAACCCAAACTCAAAGGGCTACAACTTTTTATGTTTTGACCGTTTCCCAATTTATTATAGGTTGATCTCTATAATCATATGAAGTTAGATTTTGTGTCGCCGAAGTTTCTTCTTTGCGTAATTGATGCCACAACATACCAAATCAATTTCTTATATACCTACATATCCTTAAAACCTCCGAATCATTGTGCAGATGTATTTATACTTTTTTTCATCAAAGGAATTTAATAAATATCCGTCTCGATTAGAGATTTGTAGGTCGTTATATTCTCCCCCACTTAAGTTCTCGTTCGTCCTCGAACGAGTCTAGAAGTCTTTCTCAAAGTCGACAATCAACTGAATATACTGGAATACACTTGGACATTACTTTAACAATCTTATCTTATGTCTTCCCACTCCAAAAGAACCACATATATGGCTAAGTCATTTGATATCAGTCATGACATTTGTTGAACCCCAAAAATTACCCCCGAAAAGGATAAATTCCGGAATATCGACAGGATGGACTAACTCTTTTGGAGTTTTTGGAGTCGCCACCCAATTTAAGGAAAACAGGGAACCAAATTAACAAATGCGTGCAGAAACTCCGTTTTTATAAAAAGACGGTCTTTCTTTCAGAGATTCTAAAGGTAAGAGGTTTTATTAATTTCGGAAGAAGGTTTTTAAGGCACTCCCGAAATTCCGTAAAATACGGTTAATCCGACAGGTTTCCAAAATATTTGCAAAATATGCTTTTCTAGAAAATTTATCTAAAATAATTAATTGAAATGAAAACTTGTTTATGAAAACTATTTTAATTTGCACGCATTTTGCTAATTTGCCCCAGTTTGCAATAATTAAATAATGACTTCAAAAATAAAAGGATAATGCACATAAAGTAAAGCAATATACCAAGCAATCAAATATTATTGACAATAGAATAATTCATACATTTTATTTACATAAATGTCTAAGGAAAGGAATGCGAAGTTAAAGATAGAACCCGTGATATTGATCAACTCGCGGGAGCCTTGATTTTTCTAAATTTCTAAGTCTTATTTCTGAATGCTCGAGTCCGACTCCAATGCAACGGAAGTTAGCCAAAAAAAAAAAACGTTCCCGAATTGCTCGTGCCAAGATGTACCTCGCAATAAAAATGGGAATTTAAACTAAATTAGTTCAATAATAAAGTGTCATAATTAATAAAATAACAATAATAAAATAATAATAATAATAATATAATAAAAAAAATATATATAATAATAATAATAGAATATATAATAATAATAATAGAATATATAATAATAATAATAATAATAATAATAATAATAATAATAATAATATATAATAGTAACGGGGGTTGTTTTGCAAAATTTAGGCTCAGATTCGTATGGCGCGTCATGTAGAGGCTCGGGATTTGGTACGGTTGCAAACACGGAGCCCGGACCGTGTTGCCATGCCAAAGCACCAAACCCACTACTCTATTCGACTTGTTTTGCATTAATTTCATACTCTCATCATCGCCTTTTGCTTTAGGGACACGGGAACGGGACGGATCAAGTGTAGTATCATGTTCAAAATCCGTCAATTCATTATCCGTCAATTCCTTGTGTAGGCCTCAATACGTATGTATGTATTTTCATCGGCCCGTGTAGTATCTTGTTCAAATCTGTCCATAAGCCTCAAAATGCAGTATTTTCATAAGCTAACTTGGTGTGATAACTGTTTATGATCAGTCTGTTTCGCAAATCGCGCAAGAAGGCGTAACACTCTCCAAATTAGCATTGGCAACCATTCCAAAAAGATGTCAAGGACTTGTACACTGCGATTTTAAAGGAGCAGCAGCAGATGCACATCAAAGCTGAAACTTGTAACAGTAAACAAGTTAATCAAACACACTGTTGGATAAAACTGTATATATCCAAACAAATATTTTATGAACAGCTAAAATATGTAACGAGAACAAAGGATAAAGAGCAACATCGATAACAATTCCACAGTGGGTAAGTGGGTAAATTCAAACGGATCGAGGCCCCCAAAAAGAAAAGGGCAACTCCACAACCATCATCCCTATGCAATTGACAAAACGAATCAGTGCAGCCAAGGTTAACCATCGCCGGAATAAACAGAGAGCCAGTAGCAATAAACAATAACAACACCACTTGTTAGTGGGACCCAGCAGACAAACAACAAACACAAGCTTGTAGAAAACTGAACGGAGGCAAACAGTCACAAACGGAAAAATATTTCCACCGCGATATCCGGTGCAACAACGGCGAGACAAAGAGGAGGAGCGACATCCGGTTGACGGCGTCACTACGACTCCATATTCTCTTTTCCCACTCCAATAACAGAAATCAAACCAAAGAATAAAACGAGGTCGTTTTCCGGTGGTAAACAGTGATAGCAGCGAGTCAGTGAAACGGAGGAGAAGGAGGAGCAACGCCAGCGAGTAGCGGCGTCACTTCAACTCCACAACACCCTCATCAATTTCAATAATAGATCTGAGAATAACGATGGAGAAATATGTGAAACTTCCTGTCAAGAACAAAACACTGGCGTCAATATCACCATCATTTCCGGTGATGAATATCTCCGGCGCCAGGAACCCCCACTGGTGGTGATGGCCTCTATTTCGAACCTCACGCAACCCCCAGTCCCAATTTCCCTTTATCAGATCTGGACATCCCGTTTCCCTTTCCCCTTTGCTTCTGCATTTTGTGTGTGTATGTATAATGGTATCGAGAGATAGAAGGAAAAAATGGGTTCTGCGGGGTGCGCGTGGAGGAGATGATGAGGGATTGTGGAGAGGGAGATGGCTGGGGTCGAAGAGGGTGATGGGTGAGGGAGCCGCGGGTGGTCCTCAAGAAGTGTTTTTTGTGTAGGGTTTTTTTTTTATATGGTGTATAAGATAATAGTGGGTTGTGTATGTGTGATATGTATATATGGGCTTTGCACAAATAGGATAGATTTCAAAGAGGGGAGCGGATTTGGCACAATTTATAGTTAATTAAAAAAAAAATGAATGAGTTGCACGAGTGGGTTAAATTTGGTGGGATTTTGCAATTTTAGCATTTTTTCTTTGAAACTGCAATTGATCCTCTTTTATTATCATTATTTATTTAATTTTCAATTTAAACCTCAATTATGAAAATATTACCAGAATTTAATAATTTTTAAAAAAATTCGGGACAAAATTGGGTGTCAACAGCTGCCCCTCTTTACCCAGAAAGGATGAAAGAGTTTCCAGGGTAAAGAAGTTGACGTGAAACCCAATTTTGTCACGGTAAAGCCAAGACTCCGATTCCTGGGATCAAAATGCGAGGCTTACGGACTGGCCGAGCTGCGGTTTCCGAGTTGCCTACATATCTCGGGCCGAAAGAGAATCAGGCCATATGTAGTTCGACGCGATTTGAAAATCGAAGACGAGATAGTAACGACTACTCAAGTGCGGGAAAAGAGGCTTGTAATCTCCCAAGTTATGAAAATGTGGTCGACGACACACCCATAAAGAGGGGTTTACACGGACATAGCTTCCACTGCATCTCGATAGCCGAGCCATCTTGTCTTTAATCTCAAACCTCAGACTCAGGGTTAACAAAAACTTACCTCTAGGGTGGATGACTTATGCGGGTGCGATTCTTCAGGTCTTCGTTGACGAGTCTAGCTCATATCAACGATTGCCCAGTTCACCGCTAAGAAAAGCTCCACGTAATGCTCCAAATGCTGTTGCGGTGCTGCTAAAAATCCTGTAATAATCTCAACAAACGGTAAACGAGCAACTGCTAATAAATTGTAATAATTGGAATAAGAAATAAATAAAGTGATAACAAAAATTGTAAATACGGGTGGTGATATCATCCAAAGTTCTTCCTTCGATCAACTGACAAGATACTCCGCCCGGAGAACCTCTAAGCTGATCCTTATTCTGAAACAGTAAAGCAAGACAATAAGTAAAGCGAGATCGAATAGTAAAATGCAAGGCTTTCATAAAATAAGTCGACTAACAAGACATAATATCTCAAGTCGACTTGGCTAATCTATATCCTACGCAGGTAACATAACGTTCATTTATAAGGCGAACGAACCCAAACATTCAATTATAAGGCGAATGAGCCTAAAACGTTCAATTATAAGGCGAACGAGCCTAAAACGTTCAATTATAAGGCGAACGAGCCTAAAACGTTCGATTATAAGGTGAACGAGCCTAATTTTGACAGCATCCTGCAAAATAAAGTTGCAAATTGGATTAATAAGGCAAGATAATGCAAAACAAATAAGCAAAGTTGGGTCTTGATATCATCCAAAGTTCTTCCTTCGATCAACTGACAAGATACTCCGCCCGGAGAACCTCTAAGCTGATCCTTATTCTGAAACAGTAAAGCAAGACAATAAGTAAAGTGAGAATGAATTGTAAAATGCCAATATTGCAAGACAACCGACATCGCGAAGCACTCCGAGAGTGGTGCTCCAGCCGACTTGTCTTAAACTATCACTAAATGCCAATATTGCAAGACAACCGACATCGCGAAACACTCCGAAAGCGGTGTTCCAGCCGACTTGTCTAATCTATATCCTATGCAGGTAACATAACGTTCATTTATAAGGCGAACGAGCCCAAACATTCAATTATAAGGCGAATGAGCCCAAAACGTTCAATTATAAGGCGAACGAGCCTAAATTTGATAGCAGCCTGCAAAACAAAGTTGCAAATTAGATTAATTAAGGCAAGATAATGCAAAACAAATAAGCAAAATTGGGTCGCGTTGCTTGTATTGATAGTGATGCAAAGTGTTGAATGCTCCCTTCAGTTCATATCGAACCTGATGTTCAATTTCTGCAAATTTAAAGTAAATGCGTTAGAAAACGAGTGAATAATAAAGCAAAAGCTATAATGAAAAGGGAAGAAATATATTTGTTCTGCATATGCGACAAGGCGAATGATCTTTGAGAAACTGATGGTTGACGGTAGGAACAATAATAAAAGAGCCTTCAGTTGCCTATAATAGGCTTCAGAATAATGCCTCCAATTGCTTATGGTAGGCTTCAAATGATAACGATGTCTTCGCTTGCTCACGATAGACTTGATGATAAGATCCCCCGATTGCTTACGGTAGGATCAATGATAAAGAGCCTTCAATTGCTTATGATAGGCTTCAAAATAAGGCCTCCAATTGCTTATGGTAGGCATGAATGTAATTTGTAAGTGCAAGCTGCAATATCTTGATAAATTGTCTTCCAATCAACTGGCGAAGCAATAAAGCAAGTGCAGTGCAAATCCTTTTCAACAATCATGACAAATCAACTGGCAAGCCGGTCGGGCACGAAGCAAGGAGGGTCTTGGGGTTGATTGTCGAACAAATCAGCTGGCGAACCGGTCCGGCACAAAGCAAGGAGGGTCTCGGGACTGACCTGTTAACCTGCTAAGCTAAAAGTAAAGCGGTTCATAATATAAAGCAAGTGCAAAGGCATAATTGAAAGCAAGTGCAAGGCAATTTGAACATCTTGACAAATCAACTGGCAAGCCGGTCGGGCACGCAGCAAGGAGTGTCTTGGAATTGATTGTCTACAAATCAGCTGGTGATCCGGTCCGGCACAAAGCAAGGAGGGTCTCAGGGCTGACCTGTTATACTAAAAGTAAAGCAAGTCATAATATAAAGCAAGTGCAAAGGCATAATTGAAAGCAAGTGCAAAGGAATGTGAAAATGTAGTTAGTGCGATAGCCATTGATAAATCAATTGGCGAGACAATCCGGCAAGGATGGCCTTGTGCGGATTATAGCCTGAAACAAAGCGATGCCGTATTTGGCTTAGTTTTGAAAACCCAAAACAAGCCTCGGCTTTGTCGCCTATTAGGAATGAAAGGCATAAAGGTAGAAATGCCGCCTGTTCGGCAATAACTCATGACAAAGCATAATTCTTTAAGTCATGAAAAGGGCAATGCGACGCAATTTGCAAGGCAACTTGGATGCGCGTTAAATCAACTGTTCATCCATAACGCGAATGATCCTTTCATTGCAAGCTTTCATGTTCCTGCTCTCAAAGAAAAATTGTTAGCTTTGGGGAGGAAAGGGGAAGCGTTTGATTTGTGTAGACTTTATCCTGATCTTGCTGCTTCTGCTGCTTCCTCGTCTTCATTGGACTTGGATTTGCAAGTTGCTTTCCGAAACTTGGCTCATGAACTCAAATAGCATAGACTTTGAAAAATAGAGGCAAGTTAAAATATTTTAATGCAATATAGCGAGTGAAACAAGCATGCAAATGAAGTTAAAGATGCATTTTGAAAATTTTGCCTTAACTTAAACTTGTAACATATTTTAAAACAAACTGAACGTCCTTTGCCTTAGACTTTGCACTGTTTGCTTAACCAATCTCAAAGTTCTTGCCGATTCTGCCTCTTATAACCAATGCTGCTTCTTGCAAAATTTACCCCAGTTATTGTCTTTCGCATCTCCAACTTGTTTTTGCAAAAATTGCCCCAGTTGCTATCTTTCACATTTCCAACTTATTTGCAAAAATTGCCCCAGTTGTCCTTCTTGGGGGAAAATAAAAACTTAAATGCTAAAGGGTCGAGCCCGATGAGGGAGCCTACGTATCCCTCCTTGGGAATCAGACCGTGCGTAGTTCTGCATCACTGCTTCAACGCCATATACCAATAAATAAAGCTGCCCCAGTTGAAGTTCTAACAGATAGTGCGATATCCAAAGAGCGCAGACAATAACTTTCAGTGCATCATTTTCAAATTGTTCAGTTGTTTTGCCATACATTACAAGCAAAGCTTTGGCAAGTTTATCAATTTTAATTTTAAAATGGAAACAAATGCAAGCGTAAATAATGTAATAAGAATGAGATGCATTTTACCTCAATTTTCATAAATTCAAAATGAGTTGATTCAGATTAACATAAGCTTTAAAGTATAATGCAATTCAGGGCCTCAAACTGAATTAAAATTGAAAATAATGCTACTAAGTTCAATCGCCAGGTTCTTTCAAGCAATGCCGTTAGCTTCTGGTGCTGCATCATTCACGAGCCAGAGCATCTACCATCAATCAGATCTCGAATCCTTTGCGTGGTGAATGGTCAGCCACTTCACCAATCCAACATTTGCTAAAGAGATAAACAAAACAAAAGAAACCTCAAGGGTAACTATGTTAGTTTGCATGTCATTCATAAGATTGCACACAAGCAAGCAACACCTAGTATTTAACGCATGTTGGGCAAATAAAGCAAGGCAAGCAATTAACATTTTAACACAGCTCATGCTCTCCACAGCATCTGCACAAAATTCTAAACCCAAATGCCTAAAACCCGAAACAATCCGCCATAGCTTTTGCAAACATCCACGCTCCTCCAAGCACAACTCCCAATTATTCACAACATCCAATACCAGACTGCAAATCACGAAAGGCACCAATTGGCCTTTCAAAATAAAACCTCACTGGTCCTCGGCTTAAGACAAGCCTCTCAGCTTCCTAGGTAGCCAAGACCGCACTGGTCTTCAAGGAGGGACTCCACTGGTCATTCAAAGACACAGGGGCTTCGCTCTCCTAGTATGCGACAAGCATACTTCAATTTTACAAAGTTGCAGCTGGATAATCAACATAGGCCTGCACACACGCAAAGCCATTCACGAGAGGGACCCCACTGATCCTTTTAAAGACACCAGGGGCTTCGCCTCTTAGATCTCACTACACCAGGCCATCTCCAAAATACAAACCAACCAAATCTGCAGAACCTTCCCCCAAACTAAGGTGCATATGCATGCATGACCTAATCTCCTTCTAAGAATGGGCTAACGGTTGAGGCTGATCAGACCTATGCGGGATAAACCTGGCCCCATAAACCAGTAAAACCGGCCATGACAAAACCAGGCAAACCATATCCCAACTAACTTTGGTGACACGAAAGAAATTCAGAGACTTAGGAAGGACAATGCCCTTCCTGTATTATGGCCCGTCACGCGGGCCCCCCGTGATGAAATCGAGGAGATGAAAGAGAATTGACAGGCTCCATGAGGGAGGAAATATGAACGGAATGCAGACCATGCACAAATAAATACAATACATGCTTTTAAGGCAAACCAAACAAACAGATATAATAAAGCAACTAAATTAAGCATGCTAGTTGCAAACAATTGGAAACCTTTATGGTCAAAACCTTTATTGCTCCCCAGCGGAGTCGCCATGCTGTTGAACCCCAAAAATTACCCCCGAAAAGGATAAATTCCGGAATATCGACAGGATGGACTAACTCTTTTGGAGTTTTTGGAGTCGCCACCCAATTTAAGGAAAACAGGGAACCAAATTAACAAATGCGTGCAGAAACTCCGTTTTTATAAAAAGACGGTCTTTCTTTCAGAGATTCTAAAGGTAAGAGGTTTTATTAATTTCGGAAGAAGGTTTTTAAGGCACTCCCGAAATTCCGTAAAATACGGTTAATCCGACAGGTTTCCAAAATATTTGCAAAATATGCTTTTCTAGAAAATTTATCTAAAATAATTAATTGAAATGAAAACTTGTTTATGAAAACTATTTTAATTTGCACGCATTTTGCTAATTTGCCCCAGTTTGCAATAAATTAAATAATGACTTCAAAAATAAAAGGATAATGCACATAAAGTAAAGCAATATACCAAGCAATCAAATATTATTGACAAATAGAATAATTCATACATTTTATTTACATAAATGTCTAAGGAAAGGAATGCGAAGTTAAAGATAGAACCCGTGATATTGATCAACTCGCGGGAGCCTTGATTTTTCTAAATTTCTAAGTCTTATTTCTGAATGCTCGAGTCCGACTCCAATGCAACGGAAGTTAGCCAAAAAAAAAAAAGGTTCCCGAATTGCTCGTGCCAAGATGTACCTCGCAATAAAAATGGGAATTTAAACTAAATTAGTTCAATAATAAAGTGTCATAATTAATAAAATAACAATAATAAAATAATAATAATAATAATATAATAAAAAAAATATATATAATAATAATAATAGAATATATAATAATAATAATAGAATATATAATAATAATAATAATAATAATATATAATAGTAACGGGGGTTGTTTTGCAAAATTTAGGCTCAGATTCGTATGGCGCGTCATGTAGAGGCTCGGGATTTGGTACGGTTGCAAACACGGAGCCCGGACCGTGTTGCCATGCCAAAGCACCAAACCCACTACTCTATTCGACTTGTTTTGCATTAATTTCATACTCTCATCATCGCCTTTTGCTTTAGGGACACGGGAACGGGACGGATCAAGTGTAGTATCATGTTCAAAATCCGTCAATTCATTATCCGTCAATTCCTTGTGTAGGCCTCAATACGTATGTATGTATTTTCATCGGCCCGTGTAGTATCTTGTTCAAATCTGTCCATAAGCCTCAAAATGCAGTATTTTCATAAGCTAACTTGGTGTGATAACTGTTTAGGATCAGTCTGTTTCGCAAATCGCGCAAGAAGGCGTAACACTCTCCAAATTAGCATTGGCAACCATTCCAAAAAGATGTCAAGGACTTGTACACTGCGATTTTAAAGGAGCAGCAGCAGATGCACATCAAAGCTGAAACTTGTAACAGTAAACAAGTTAATCAAACACACTGTTGGATAAAACTGTATATATCCAAACAAATATTTTATGAACAGCTAAAATATGTAACGAGAACAAAGGATAAAGAGCAACATCGATAACAATTCCACAGTGGGTAAGTGGGTAAATTCAAACGGATCGAGGCCCCCAAAAAGAAAAGGGCAACTCCACAACCATCATCCCTATGCAATTGACAAAACGAATCAGTGCAGCCAAGGTTAACCATCGCCGGAATAAACAGAGAGCCAGTAGCAATAAACAATAACAACACCACTTGTTAGTGGGACCCAGCAGACAAACAACAAACACAAGCTTGTAGAAAACTGAACGGAGGCAAACAGTCACAAACGGAAAAATATTTCCACCGCGATATCCGGTGCAACAACGGCGAGACAAAGAGGAGGAGCGACATCCGGTTGACGGCGTCACTACGACCCCATATTCTCTTTTCCCACTCCAATAACAGAAATCAAACCAAAGAATAAAACGAGGTCGTTTTCCGGTGGTAAACAGTGATAGCAGCGAGTCAGTGAAACGGAGGAGAAGGAGGAGCAACGCCAGCGAGTAGCGGCGTCACTTCAACTCCACAACACCCTCATCAATTTCAATAATAGATCTGAGAATAACGATGGAGAAATATGTGAAACTTCCTGTCAAGAACAAAACACTGGCGTCAATATCACCATCATTTCCGGTGATGAATATCTCCGGCGCCAGGAACCCCCACTGGTGGTGATGGCCTCTATTTCGAACCTCACGCAACCCCCAGTCCCAATTTCCCTTTATCAGATCTGGACATCCCGTTTCCCTTTCCCCTTTGCTTCTGCATTTTGTGTGTGTATGTATAATGGTATCGAGAGATAGAAGGAAAAAATGGGTTCTGCGGGGTGCGCGTGGAGGAGATGATGAGGGATTGTGGAGAGGGAGATGGCTGGGGTCGAAGAGGGTGATGGGTGAGGGAGCCGCGGGTGGTCCTCAAGAAGTGTTTTTTGTGTAGGGTTTTTTTTTTATATGGTGTATAAGATAATAGTGGGTTGTGTATGTGTGATATGTATATATGGGCTTTGCACAAATAGGATAGATTTCAAAGAGGGGAGCGGATTTGGCACAATTTATAGTTAATTAAAAAAAAAAATGAATGAGTTGCACGAGTGGGTTAAATTTGGTGGGATTTTGCAATTTTAGCATTTTTTCTTTGAAACTGCAATTGATCCTCTTTTATTATCATTATTTATTTAATTTTTCAATTTAAACCTCAATTATGAAAATATTACCAGAATTTAATAATTTTTAAAAAAATTCGGGACAAAATTGGGTGTCAACAACATTAATATCTCAATGTGCATGCTCAACTAAGTATAGAGATAGATGCCAACTCAGTGTACATACGCGGGTACAAATGGCCTGGTATAGATAATATAATCCAACCTGCATCAATCCAGAAAAAGAAAACATGCATATGTATCTTATATGATACAAGACCACCCATGAAACATGTAAAAACACTAACCATGAAATCAGTTCATATCCAAATGAACCAACTTAGCCTTAACATCCAGCATGGTAACAACACACGCTCATGGAGCATGAATGCACCAAGAATCTAGATATACTTATCACAACACAAAGCAAAATTAGTGTGAAAGCACTACACCAACCTTCAACATATGCCTAAACATCACATATATTCTTCATATGACAAAATATCAAGAGATACACACCTTTCCACTGTTATCACGAAACCATACTATAAATGCCTGGCAAGATCATTGACTAGCCGGAGGTAACCAATATTGTTCGAATGAATTAGACTTTCCCACATTCTACCAGAAAATGATAGGAGCTATAATATAACATTTTTTTGCTTCCACAGTCCAATCCAGGAATAACATTACCAACCACTTGAAGCCATAAATGGCACTGTTTGACAAGTCCGACAATAATGGTCGTCATTAAAAGTCTCTGCCAAGGATAATAGCTCATATCAAAGACTTGAAACGCATGACCTATGCATAACCTCAAGAGCATGAATAGTCCACACGGACTAACCTTTGGTCCACGACACAAGCAATAAGATACTCAACCCAAGCACTCAAACTTATAATACTAATTCTCCCAATCCAACTCGATGTTCCAATCTGTCATAAATTGATAAAAGAAAGAACTACTCATAACTCTTTTTCTTCAAAACACGCATCTCTACAAGCAGCTTATGTAGATTGAGGCTCAACTCAACAAATAGGCAAACTTTTACAAATGTGAACACAGTAACTGAACTCAACTCGACTTTTTGCATATCGAAAATGAGAGTAACTCAAGATTCTTAGAACTCGTTTCCACCTTTTTTTAGGAAAACATTTACTCTTGAGCCAAAGGATTCGGATGACCAAGACCAATTAGAGCTTAGAAGTCATTCTCGAACACGATTTAGGTTCTCGAAAATGGACAATACCAAGAGTTAACAACTCTACCTTCACATATAAAACAACTCAACAAACATCACCAAACATCCACCTCGGTCTTGAAATAATAATAAAATAATCATCTCCAAAATTCTGAACTGCTTGATACACCAAACTATATGAGTTAACTAAACTTTCACAAAAATCAACCACATATTTCAAGTACCACGATTTCCACTTCTGATAGGTTGCATATATGAACACATCATAATCCTTTAATTAACTCGAACTTTCTCATTACTTGAGACTTAGATTTCTTTTTCTGAACAAAACAAAAAAGGTATCTCATTCGGTATAGAATTCACTTGATACTACACATGGCCAACACTGCTTGGTGTGAGGGCATATACGACAACAACTAATTACAAATCAAGAGTGGAGTATCCCACTTTGACATCATCAACTACTTAAAAGACCAATAAATAACTTATTCTGATACAACTAGACATAGTCAATTCCTACTCATGAAACATCGCCCCATCCAACGACCATAAACTGAAACCAACAGCGCGATCAAATATTGCAAGGTTACCAATCCAGCTTCAAGATTCTAAGTCTTGATCATTTCTCTTCAGTCCAACTAGACTAAATCCACCTTCAGGGTTTAAACAAGTCATCAAGGCTCTTCACAAATCTATATGAAAGAACATGCCAAAGCAGGAAGTCACTCTCATTCCCAAAGAAATAAGCATTAATTATTCTTAAATCATTTTCTCTCCAACACTTCATATCTAATTCCAAACATCACACACCAATCGATTAGCTGAAATAAGAAACTAACAAATATATGAAGCTTTAATCATGCCATCCAAATACTGATCCACTAATGGAGCCAAAGTCTCACCCTCGGAGATTTGATATTCATCCTTAATGACCTCAAGGTCACACCATATTCACTTACAATATCAACTAAATCATTCATAATCCACTAGAACTAATTATTGCCCTGCTGCGAATATGAGCAAGATTCCACTGAAGACCTTAAGTATCACAAAAATGATAAGATAGGACAAACTTGAATAACCAATATATCAATCTGATATAAGTGATACGGACGCATGATGCAACCAAACATTCTTATCAATTGGAACCTCAACCAGCTGAAGATAATGATGCAAAATTAACATTGCAACAATACCACACTTTCTCCAAATAACTATTAAGATTGGGGTACCCATATTTTCATCACAAGAATGCATAGACAATACAACTATAAATTTGACTATGTCATCACCATGATCCTTAAAGGCAATCGCTTCTTCACTTGGACACTCTTCCCACACTATCTTCTCTTATCTCCACTGCCGAAGGTTATAAGGACATAATATAAGCAACACTCCCACCCAAGTGAATCTATCATACTAATTCATCGGAGCATGGAATGACAACATTGCACAACCTCAAATCACGAAGGAAACCCAACAAAACTTATCAAAAACCACATCCGGAACCTTGAATAAAACCAACAAGCTTTCGTCTGATCGAGTTTCAACACCACTATACCTAATTATATGCAAGGAATGTACAACTTCTAAATCCACCATCCGACTAGCTTCACAACAAATAAATTTCACCAGAGAGAAGCACACTGGAAAACCCATATTACCAAATTCATTATGGATCAAGGTAGATATAAACTAAGGTAAAGTAGCAGATGAGCATAGTGCAACACATTATCTCCTTATCCTTTATCGTAGATTACCTCAAAATCGATCACTTGAAAAGTCATAACCATCATGGTTACTTCAGCCCCGAGCAGACGCTCAGAATGGCTTATCTGAAACAAAATCATCAATCATCAATGATACCAAAACCACTAAGATGCACAAAAACCTTGGTCAACCTCCAAAGGCTCCACCACTTGAGATACACCCAAAAAGATAGCTTGGGAACAAATTTTTACAACTTCCTCTAACGTTAACATACAAAAATCTCATAAATTTCTTGTTGTACTGGGTACAATCCATGCTAAGGTTCGCACAAGAATTAGATATTATTCTGAACGACCTTCTCATCATGCACTTGAGTGCTGAAACTAGCATTAGAACTTGTATCATACCTTAGCATGCAAAAATATGACTACCAAGCTTGCCTAGTTTTCCTTCAACGAGTGCATTGCGAACCACCATCGTCCGAGCGTAGCACGACTAAGTGAATTACATGCCGATTCCAAGGATGGAAAATATTACTTTTCCTTATTAAAGGATACCTCAATAGTTCAACTATTCTTCTAGATTTTGATATTATTAAACCAATTCATTTCCATATCTACACCAACTTATCTTTAAGATGGGCTAAAGCCATATATTTTCACCATTTTTTTTTCCGAGCTTTTGCCTCTAAACCAAGTGTCAACTAGGGGTGGGCATTCGGTTTTTCGGTTCGGTTTTTAACTATTCGGTTTCGGTTTTTCGGTTTTCGGTTTTGAAAAACTTCAATCCAATCCAAACCAAAATAAATTTGGTTTGGTTCGGTTTTCCTCTTTTCGGTTCGGTTTTTTTCGGTTTGGTTTTCGGTTTTTTCGGTTTTGTCATATAAGACAAACTTTAAAATGAAATACTTGAAAGAATATAAATACAAGTTAAAATATTAAACATTAAATCTAAATCATAATTCTAGATAAAGAGAGAACATGAATCCTAGGTAAAAGGAGATCTTACCATTCAAGAGGTAAAAACTGATTGAAACTTTTGATGAAAGCTTCACACGTATTATACCATAATATAAAGAGGTTAAAGTATTGAAGGCATAAAGTATTGATATATTCAAACTCTAAAACCCTTAAACAAGTTTAGGTTAAGAGATAATCATAAAAGTATGAGAGCCTTTCTTTGTGTGTGTGTATATATATATTTCGGTTTTTCGGTTTCTATGATTTGAAATCCGAAACCAAACCAAAACACCAAAGTTTTCATATTCTCAATCCAATCCAAACCAATTATTTAAAAATCCAAACCAAATTAAAAAACTAATTCGGTTCGGTTTGGTTTTTCGGTTTAATCCGAATAGTGCCCACCCCTAGTGTCAACACATACTATGAAGTCTTCCAAATCTTTATAACATCTTCACTGATGACGTATTATAGTTCCAAGGAATTCAAATCATTCACTTTTAAGCCTCAACGCATGATTAAGGAATGAAAGAAGGGAAGATTCATAAATGTCACCATAGCCTCTCGTTGACAAGTACGAATGTCATCGTACCAATCACCAAGACTCCAATAGACAATGTTCATGATTCACAAGGACTCTAGAACCTAGGCTCTGATACCAATTGTCACGACCCAAAATCCTATAGGCCGTGCGGGCACCCAAACCCAACTCATTGGGCGAACCCCTCTTGAAAAATACTTTACTTGCATATGAAATAACCAAAAAAAATTATGAAAAGAATAGCAGAGTATGATATATAAACCCAATACGCAACTAGGATCTTTACAACCATGTCCTAAGTCCTCCCATAAATCATGAACATCTAAGGAGTCAATAAGGTTGTACATATCCGAATATAAAAAAATATACCCATTAATTCTAACCTAAGAATAATAAGGAAAGATGTCACCACAGGACAAAAGAGGTTCACCGCTAGATTAAAGGATGAGCAACTCTGTTTACCACAATGCTTGCTAGAACTTGGTATCGAATCTGCTGAATATAAAACAATACGAAAGAACAAAGAAAGTGGGTGAGTCAAAAGGACTCAGTAAGTGGGGACAGGGCTCCAAGTAGAATAACTAGTTGAAAATATATGAAAACTCAAACAACTCCAAGGTAACAAAAAGTAAACCAAAAATCATTTAATTAGCAAACAAGTAATATTCATACCCAGTCATCAAAGTACCAAGACACTCCCATTGTGACTTAATGATATGTATGGGACTACGCCATACTACGACAATATGCACGGAACTACCTCGTGCTACGATAATATGTACGGAACCACATCGTACCATAATAATATGCACGGAACTACATCGTGCGATGATAATATGTATGAAACATCATACCACAATAATATGCACGGATCTACATCGTGCTATCATAATATGTACGGAACTACATCGTACCATAATAATATGCACGGAACTACATCGTGCTATGATAATATGTACGGAACTGCATCGTACCAAAATAATATGCACAGAACTACATCGTGCTATGATAATATGTACGGAACTACATCGTACCATAACAATATGCACAGAACTACATCGTGCTATGATAATATGTACGAAACTGCATCGTACCAAAATAATATGCACGGAACTACATCGTGCTATGATAATATGTACGGAACTACATCGTACCATAATAATATGCACGGAACTACATCGTGCTACGATACTAAATCAAGAAATAGTAATGAACTGTAATCATACTTTTCAAAATAGTCTTGGCATAGTAAGTATGCCCATTTCAGCAGCCATGCATGTAAGGAACACATATATAGACATCCAATGTGGAGGAAGTCCACCAAAGAAAGGATGTAAACCACTTACCTCAAGCCGATGATTGCTAACTAGCCCACGATCGTCTTTTCATGCTCAAATCCCTCCAAATAAGTCCACTTTATGCAAAACAATAAATAATACAATCAATATAAGCTACCCTACTAATTTTCATAACGTTATGACAAACAAGTCAAAAAGTCAACCCAAAAGTCAACTATGGGACCACATATCCAATTATCATAACAAAATACATTTTTAGATTACCCATTCGTCCACGAGTCCAAAAGTGTGGTTACTTTCTCAATCAAAGTCTGTCTACATCATCAAATAGCCAATTTTTCAATTTTCGGGTTTATGTTGAAAGTCAACTATTTATTAACACCTCAAATCTCAAATCCAATTCTACAATCATGTTACTCATTCGAATACGAGTTCATACATACGAAAATCGAGTCAATCCGATATCGTTAACATCCCCAAATCCCCATACTATTCCACTTTTGAGTTTAAACAAAAGAAATTAATCAACTTCCCCAATTTCTCACAACCACCATTCATGACCAAACTAGAGATATCAAATTCAACCTTTCAACTAATGCAACTTGTAATAAAGATTATAAATCTTTACAAATACTTTTAAGTAGCTAATTTGAGTGGTTGAAATTACCTCAAAGCATCCAAACATTGAAAATCCATCTTTTAGCAAAGTTTGGTGTTCTTGACCAATTTGGATAAACTTCTATGAGTTATCAAGTTAAAATGATGTTAGATTCCATGCATAATAGTTGTAATCAACTCAAAACATCATTAATAACTCACCTTAGTTGATAGACAAAGTCCCAAGCTTCAACATCTTCCATAAATCAAGCCCTAACTCATTATTTTTGCCCAAAAATGAGCTGCCCGTTTTATATTTATACAAACCCAGCAGCTTGCGCTGGTTGTACTCTGTGTTGCGTAAGTTGTACCTTGCCAGACAACTTTCAGTAAAATATTCATATCTTTTTATAGAAATGTCCAAATAACACGAGATTTATGGCAATACAACCCAAACTCAAAGGGCTACAACTTTTATGTTTTGACCGTTTCCCAATTTATTATAGGTTGATCTCTATAATCATATGAAGTTAGATTTTGTGTCGCCGAAGTTTCTTCTTTGCGTAATTGATGCCACAACATACCAAATCAATTTCTTATATACCTACATATCCTTAAAACCTCCGAATCATTGTGCAGATGTATTTATACTTTTTTTCATCAAAGGAATTTAATAAATATCCGTCTCGATTAGAGATTTGTAGGTCGTTACATTCTCCCCCACTTAAATTCTCGTTCGTCCTCGAACGAGTCTAGAAGTCTTTCTCAAAGTCGACAATCAACTGAATATACTGGAATACACTTGGACATTACTTTAACAATCTTATCTTATGTCTTCCCACTCCAAAAGAACCACATATATGGCTAAGTCATTTGATATCAGTCATGACATTAATATCTCAATGTGCATGCTCAACTAAGTATAGAGATAGATGCCAACTCAGTGTACATACGCGGGTACAAATGGCCTGGTATAGATAATATAATCCAACCTGCATCAATCCAGAAAAAGAAAACATGCATATGTATCTTATATGATACAAGACCACCCATGAAACATGTAAAAACACTAACCATGAAATCAGTTCATATCCAAATGAACCAACTTAGCCTTAACATCCAGCATGGTAACAACACACGCTCATGGAGCATGAATGCACCAAGAATCTAGATATACTTATCACAACACAAAGCAAAATTAGTGTGAAAGCACTACACCAACCTTCAACATATGCCTAAACATCACATATATTCTTCATATGACAAAATATCAAGAGATACACACCTTTCCACTGTTATCACGAAACCATACTATAAATGCCTGGCAAGATCATTGACTAGCCGGAGGTAACCAATATTGTTCGAATGAATTAGACTTTCCCACATTCTACCAGAAAATGATAGGAGCTCTAATATAACATTTTTTTGCTTCCACAGTCCAATCCAGGAATAACATTACCAACCACTTGAAGCCATAAATGGCACTGTCTGACAAGTCCGACAATAATGGTCGTCATTAAAAGTCTCTGCCAAGGATAATAGCTCATATCAAAGACTTGAAACGCATGACCTATGCATAACCTCAAGAGCATGAATAGTCCACACGGACTAACCTTTGGTCCACGACACAAGCAATAAGATACTCAACCCAAGCACTCAAACTTATAATACTAATTCTCCCAATCCAACTCGATGTTCCAATCTGTCATAAATTGATAAAAGAAAGAACTACTCATAACTCTTTTTCTTCAAAACACGCATCTCTACAAGCAGCTTATGTAGATTGAGGCTCAACTCAACAAATAGGCAAACTTTTACAAATGTGAACACAGTAACTGAACTCAACTCGACTTTTTGCATATCGAAAATGAGAGTAACTCAAGATTCTTAGAACTCGTTTCCACCTTTTTTTAGGAAAACATTTACTCTTGAGCCAAAGGATTCGGATGACCAAGACCAATTAGAGCTTAGAAGTCATTCTCGAACACGATTTAGGTTCTCGAAAATGGACAATACCAAGAGTTAACAACTCTACCTTCACATATAAAACAACTCAACAAAAATCACCAAACATCCACCTCGGTCTTGAAATAATAATAAAATAATCATCTCCAAAATTATGAACTGCTTGATACACCAAACTATATGAGTTAACTAAACTTTTACAAAAATCAACCACATATTTCAAGTACCACGATTTCCACTTCTGATAGGTTGCATATATGAACACATCATAATCCTTTAATTAACTCGAACTTTCTCATTACTTGAGACTTAGATTTCTTTTTCTGAACAAAACAAAAAAGGTATCTCATTCGGTATAGAATTCACTTGATACTACACATGGCCAACACTGCTTGGTGTGAGGGCATATACGACAACAACTAATTACAAATCAAGAGTGGAGTATCCCACTTTGACATCATCAACTACTTAAAAGACCAATAAATAACTTATTCTGATACAACTAGACATAGTCAATTCCTACTCATGAAACATCGCCCCATCCAACGACCATAAACTGAAACCAACAGCGCGATCAAATATTGCAAGGTTACCAATCCAGCTTCAAGATTCTAAGTCTTGATCATTTCTCTTCAGTCCAACTAGACTAAATCCACCTTCAGGGTTTAAACAAGTCATCAAGGCTCTTCACAAATCTATATGAAAGAACATGCCAAAGCAGGAAGTCACTCTCATTCCCAAAGAAATAAGCATTAATTATTCTTAAATCACTTTCTCTCCAACACTTCATATCTAATTCCAAACATCACGCACCAATCGATTAGCTGAAATAAGAAACTAACAAATATATGAAGCTTTAATCATGCCATCCAAATACTGATCCACTAATGGAGCCAAAGTCTCACCCTCGGAGATTTGATATTCATCCTTAATGACCTCAAGGTCACACCATATTCACTTACAATATCAACTAAATCATTCATAATCCACTAGAACTAATTATTGCCCTGCTGCGAATATGAGAAAGATTCCACTGAAGACCTTAAGTATCACAAAAATGATAAGATAGGACAAACTTGAATAACCAATATATCAATCTGATATAAGTGATACGGACGCATGATGCAACCAAACATTCTTATCAATTGGAACCTCAACCAGCTGAAGATAATGATGCAAAATTAACATTGCAACAATACCACACTTTCTCCAAATAACTATTAAGATTGGGGTACCCATATTTTCATCACAAGAATGCATAGACAATACAACTATAAATTTGACTATGTCATCACCATGATCCTTAAAGGCAATCGCTTCTTCACTTGGACACTCTTCCCCATACTATCTTCTCTTATCTCCACTGCCGAAGGTTATAAGGACATAATATAAGCAACACTCCCACCCAAGTGAATCTATCATACTAATTCATCGGAGCATGGAATGACAACATTGCACAACCTCAAATCACGAAGGAAACCCAACAAAACTTATCAAAAACCACATCCGGAACCTTGAATAAAACCAACAAGCTTTCGTCTGATCGAGTTTCAACACCACTATACCTAATTATATGCAAGGAATGTACAACTTCTAAATCCACCATCCGACTAGCTTCACAACAAATAAATTTCACCAGAGAGAAGCACACTGGAAAACCCATATTACCAAATTCATTATGGATCAAGGTAGATATAAACTAAGGTAAAGTAGCAGATGAGCATAGTGCAACACATTATCTCCTTATCCTTTATCGTAGATTACCTCAAAATCGATCACTTGAAAAGTCATAACCATCATGGTTACTTCAGCCCCGAGCAAACGCTCAGAATGGCTTATCTGTAACAAAATCATCAATCATCAATGATACCAAAACCACTAAGATGCACAAAAACCTTGGTCAACCTCCAAAGGCTCCACCACTTGAGATACACCCAAAAAGATAGCTTGGGAATGAATTTTTACAACTTCCTCTAACGTTAACATACAAAAATCTCATAAATTTCTTGTTGTACTGGGTACAATCCATGCTAAGGTTCGCACAAGAATTAGATATTATTCTGAACGACCTTCTCATCATGCACTTGAGTGCTGAAACTAGCATTAGAACTTGTATCATACCTTAGCATGCAAAAATATGACTACCAAGCTTGCCTAGTTTTCCTTCAACGAGTGCATTGCGAACCACCATCGTCCGAGCGTAGCACGACTAAGTGAATTACATGCCGATTCCAAGGATGGAAAATATTACTTTTCCTTATTAAAGGATACCTCAATAGTTCAACTATTCTTCTAGATTTTGATATTATTAAACCAATTCATTTCCATATCTACACCAACTTATCTTTAAGATGGGCTAAAGCCATATATTTTCACTATTTTTTTTTCCGAGCTTTTGCCTCTAAACCAAGTGTCAACACATACTATGAAGTCTTCCAAATCTTTATAACATCTTCACTGATGACGTATTATAGTTCCAAGGAATTCAAATCATTCACTTTTAAGCCTCAACGCATGATTAAGGAATGAAAGAAGGGAAGATTCATAAATGTCACCATAGCCTCTCGTTGACAAGTACGAATGTCATCGTACCAATCACCAAGACTCCAATAGACAATGTTCATGATTCACAAGGACTCTAGAACCTAGGCTCTGATACCAATTGTCACGACCCAAAATCCTATAGGCCGTGCGGGCACCCAAACCCAACTCATTGGGCGAACCCCTCTTGAAAAATACTTTACTTGCATATGAAATAACCAAAAAAAATTATGAAAAGAATAGCAGAGTATGATATATAAACCCAATACGCAACTAGGATCTTTACAACCATGTCCTAAGTCCTCCCATAAATCATGAACATCTAAGGAGTCAATAAGGTTGTACATATCCGAATATAAAAAAATATACCCATTAATTCTAACCTAAGAATAATAAGAAAAGATGTCACCACAGGACAAAAGTGGTTCACCGCTAGATTAAAGGATGAGCAACTCCATTTACCACAATGCTTGCTAGAACTTGGTATCGAATCTGCCGAATATAAAACAATACGAAAGAACAAAGAAAGTGGGTGAGTCAAAAGGACTCAGTAAGTGGGGACTGGGCTCCAAGTAGAATAACTAGTTGAAAATATATGAAAACTCAAACAACTCCAAGGTAACAAAAAGTAAACCCAAAATCATTTAATTAGCAAACAAGTAATATTCATACCCAGTCATCAAAGTACCAAGACACTCATTGTGACTTAATGATATGTATGGGACTACGCCATACTACGACAATATGCACGGAACTACCTCGTGCTACGATAATATGTACGGAACCACATCGTACCATAATAATATGCACGGAACTACATCGTGCGATGATAATATGTACGAAACATCATACCACAATAATATGCATGGAACTACATCGTGCTACCATCATATGTACGGAACTACATCGTACCATAATAATATGTACGGAACTACATCGTGCTATGATAATATGTACGGAACTGCATCGTACCAAAATAATATGCACGGAACTATATCATGCTATGATAAAATGTACGGAACTACATCGTACCATAACAATATGCACAGAATTACATCGTGCTATGATAATATGTACGAAACTGCATCGTACCAAAATAATATGCACGGAACTACATCGTGCTATGATAATATGTACGGAACTACATCGTACCATAATAATATGCACGGAACTACATCGTGCTACGATACTAAATCAAGAAATAGTAATGAACTGTAATCATACTTTTCAAAATAGTCTTGGCATAGTAAGTATGCCCATTTCAGCAGCCATGCATGTAAGGAACACATATATAGACATCCAATGTGGAGGAAGTCCACCAAAGAAAGGATGTAAACCACTTACCTCAAGCCGATGATTGCTAACTAGCCCACGATCGTCTTTTCACGCTCAAATCCCTCCAAATAAGTCCACTTTATGCAAAACAATAAATAATACGATCAATATATGCTACCCTACTAATTTTCATAACGTTATGATAAACAAGTCAAAAAGTCAACCCAAAAGTCAACTATGGGACCACATATCCAATTATCATAACAAAATACATTTTTAGATTACCCATTCGTCCACGAGTCCAAAAGTGTGGTTACTTTCTCAATCAAAGTCTGTCTACATCATCAAAAAGCCAATTTATCAATTTTCGGGTTTATGTTGAAAGTCAACTATTTATTAACACCTCAAATCTCAAATCCAATTCTACAATCATGTTACTCATTCGAATACGAGTTCATACATATGAAAATCGAGTCAATCCGATATCGTTAACATCCCCAAATCCCCATACTATTCCACTTTTGAGTTTAAACAAAAGAAATTAATCAACTTCCCCAATTTCTCACAACCACCATTCATGACCAAACTAGAGATATCAAATTCAACCTTTCAACTAATGCAACTTGTAATAAAGATTATAAATCTTTACAAATACTTTTAAGTAGCTAATTTGAGTGGTTGAAATTACCTCAAAGCATTCAAACATTGAAAATCCATCTTTTAGCAAAGTTTGGTGTTCTTGACCAATTTGGATAAACTTCTATGAGTTATCAAGTTAAAATGATGTTAGATTCCATGCATAATAGTTGTAATCAACTCAAAACATCATTAATAACTCACCTTAGTTGATAGACAAAGTCCCAAGCTTCAACATCTTCCATAAATCAAGCCCTAACTCATTATTTTTGCCTAAAAATGAGCTGCCCGTTTTATATTTATACAAACCCAGCAGCTTGCACTGGTTGTACTCTGTGTTGCGTAAGTTGTACCTTGCCAAACAGCTTTCAGTAAAATATTCATATCTTTTTACAGAAATATCCAAATGACATGAGATTTGTGGCAATACAACCCAAACTCAAAGGGCTACAACTTTTATGTTTTGACCGTTTCCCAATTTATTATACGGTTATCTCTATAATCATATGAAGTTAGATTTTGTGTCGCCGAAGTTTCTTCTTTGCGTAATTGATGCCACAACATACCAAATCAATTTCTTATATACCTACATATCCTTAAAACCTCCGAATCATTGTGCAGATGTATTTATATTTTTTTTTTCATCAAAGGAATTTAATAAATATCCGTCACGATTAGAGATTTGTAGGTCGTTACACATTTTTCCATCCCTAAGTCAATATATTAAGAAGTCCCAGCATAAAATAACTTTAATTCATCAAATTAACTATGGACTTCCAGTGTTCTTATACTGGAACATTTGGGTTTATTTTTAATTTTTCCAAGCCTCTTTATAATGAAGTCTCAGTTTTGTATCCTACAACCCTTTCAAAATAAGTAGGCAGTCCCAGTTCTTCATCCAAAAGGAAAAGGACAAGCAATGTGCAGCTTTTATGTAAAGAAGAAAGAATCTTTAGTCTCATCCAAAAGCAAAAGGACAATACATAATAATAGAGAACATCTCTTCTATAATTATTTTAATATAAATAGACCATTTTGTTGCTGAAGAGAACACACAAATAATTTTCATTTTTAAGATGGGAATACTCGTCGAAGCAGTGTTGAATGAATTAGATGCTGAATTAGATCAGTCTGTAAGTTAATCATAGCATTTTTTTAAAAGTGTTGTTTTTGTTGTTGTTATTATAAAATAGCACTTTTCTTTTTATTTTGTTTTGTAGATTTTGCCAATATAGTAGGCAATTATGCTTCCCAGACGTGATGTGCCAGCCACTCTTATTTGTCGTGGTAGTCATTTCCAGATGAACTACCTAAAAGTGAGAAGACAGAGAAAGCTTTGTAATGTATGGAGGGAGTTCGTTCGTACTAACAATCTCGGAGTAGGAAGTACGCTACATTTTAGAGTTCTGCAATCCTCAGATCGCGTGGTTTTAAATGTTAGTATTTGGCAGCCTGAACTAGAACCTTTAAGTTCTAGTTTTAGTTCTAGTTCTGGCTCTACTGTTGAAGATGCCTGAATAAGATATCATATTTATCTGCGTGTTTAGTTCAATCTCTATTGTAATTTTACTTTATTTATGTGTGTGTCTTTTGAGTTTTGGTAAACAATTTCTGAGTTTGGGGCAGTTATGTTAACTGTCGTTTTTGAATTGTGACTGTTCAGTATTATCATAACTGTTATGTAATGGTGCCTTTTCAATTATAAGTTGCAATTGTTATAACATTATTGAATTTATTCTATAAATACGTATCAACTGATAGTTGTTTCTTATCATCTTATTATTACAATTATCTATATTGAGATTTTTATAAGCTTTTATACTTCAAGTACAACAATGTCTGAAATATCAATCAACCAATATCGTCACCAGCACAATTAGGGCCACCACCACCACTACCATCCCCACCCCCACCACCACCAGGATTTCTAAATAATCTAAATTGGGATGTTGTAGTCCTACAGGGTCAGATGCAGGACCACATTAATGTAATATAGCAAATGCAAAATGATATATGGAATATGCGTAACGTGCAAAGGCGACAAGTGCGAAGGATCTGCCGCGCTATTGAAGCTATAGCAGCACATCTTCATTTTGACCTTCCACCAGGATCTCCATAATGGAATTATGTGAAGTTTCTATGTTATTATTAGACTATAATTTCTTATTAGTTTACAATTATTAGTATAGGACCCAGATCAAAATGTTGTTATTCTCAACTGCATAAGACTAAGTCTCCAGCACAAGTACTGGGAATTTTGTATGTCATAACACCTTTTCCTATATGAATAAATATTGTTAATTTTTGTGGTTATGAAATGTCACTCATATTCCAACTACAGACTTTTGAAAGTTAAAGTACAGAATCTGTTGTGGATTTTAATATTGAAAAAGACTTCTTGGAGTAGTTTAAATTACAGAATCTTCCAAGATTTTTTATTGACTTGACTTGTCATGTAAAAGAACAAAAGAATCTATCTGCTTTTATTCATGTATCGTCAACTATATAATAATATGAATTAACTATGGTAGGTAATTCCAGGTCATTATGCAGTGTGTACTTCTAAAATAAGTAAAGAGTCCTAGGATTTTATACCAACAAACTTAGTCCACAAAATGGTGTGATTATGAGTTTGTATATTATATATTGCAATTACACACTTTAAAGTTAAAGTAGGGAATATTTTGTGGATTTTAATATTTGGAACAGAGTTCTGTTGTAGTAATTTAAAGTACAGAATCTTCCCAGATATTTTTCAGTTGGTTTGTCATATAAAAGAATCTCTGTGATTTATTTTTGTATCGTCATGCATGTAATATTGTGACTTTAATACACAATTGCAACAAAATCTCAGTTCAATCTTATCCTATATAGATACGACCCCACCTATTAAAAAAAAGTGATATCTTTTTTGTTGCACTTTGTTCAATTTTTTTCAGAGAGAGATGCTTTACTGCAATCTTTTCAAGCTTGAAAAAATAAAAATAAAAGGAATTTCTTACAGCTTTTTTTGAGTTATAATGTCAGCTAAATAGAACAGATATTCTTCACAGGTTTTTATGTATTTTTGTTTTGTATAAATTACACAGTGGTGTTATGTTTTTACTTGTACAAAACTAATATTATCCCAAAAAAAAAGTATATAAAAAGAAATGACTTGCAATGATGAAACAAGAAGACAACAATGGCGCCAGTTGAATAACGATGTTAGAAATTTGAAAAGTGATCTTGAGTTTTTGAAAGGTGAGGTATCGGTGGTGAAGAATAATTTGGATGTATTGATTAAACATTTTGTAGCGTTCAGAGAAAAAAACAATAAAGATATGGATCGACGTTTTGACAACCCCATGGACATTGAATTGCAGAACTGTACAGACCCAACATCTGGTTGTAGCTCTCTTGTGAAACGACCTCGGTTAGTCGTTTTGGAAGTTAGGACTCCGATTGGCGTGCCGATAATTTTAAAATATTCGTAATATCCATTAGGACCTGTCTGTAAAATTTGAGCTAAATCAGACCTCGTTTGGTAGCATCGGAAGAAGGTTTCAGTTTTTATTGTCGATAAGTATTAAAAAGAGATTAACGAGCTCGGTTTTGGCGAATGAGCTCCGATTCAAAATCTGAAAGCACCGTTAGGTTCGTATGATTATTTTTGACTTAAGAGATTTTGCAAAAGTGAATTTCGATGTTGTTCGGCTAGTCCGCTAAAATGCCAAAAGTTAAATAATTTGATCTTTTTCCATTTAATTTGCATATTGAGTTTCGGGAGTCCGATTTGAGATCCGCCTTCGCCAGTATGTTACATATATTTTGTATAACTTGTATGCAAAAGTTGGAATTATTTCAAATATCACAAAGTACCATTTTGATTTTCGTCGCGAAAAAAAAATAAAATATAAGAAAATGAGAAAAAGACAAAAAAGGAAAAGAAAAGACAAAAGGAAAAAAAATGGAAAAGAAAGGAGGTGGTCAATGAGCTAATAAAGCTCTAAGTGGATAGAAACAGAGAAAGGAAAATGGAGAAATGAAACAGAGAAACGGAAACATAAAACATATCAGAAAATTAAAAAAGGAAAGGAATAGGAGCCGGAGAAAAATTGGATTTTCACCCTGAAACATCCAGGTAATGATGTTAACTCATTATCTTAGCTTATTACGTGTGTTTGAATATATTTTTACGGTAAAAATTGGGATATTTGACATCGTTTTAATAAGTTCCACTGATAGTTTAAAGGGTCAATTGGACCCCAATAATGGAATTAATTATATATTCGTACTCAGTGAGTTATGGGCAACTTATAAATGTAATTTATTTAGGGTTTGGTTATGTGACCTTAAACCTTGTAAATAGGCCTGGCCTGCGTATTGCGTATTGGAATAGGGTATCAGGTTCCTAACCGGATTGCCCTAAGATGTGAGGAATGAAGCCTTTATCCTAATTTGATATATTTTTCTGCTTATTGAATAGAGTGGGATCGTTTGGCAAGGACACCAAAGGATAAAGCGGTTGTTGATTAGCCGTACTAACTTTTGGAAGAGGTAAGTGTTTATAACCATTTCTTTGGAGGCACTTGGCCTCAAGAATTTTCTGCCGCGTGTTCCTTACGTGTGTAGCTGCCGATATGCGTACTCATTACGCCTTAGCTTTGAATTTACATTGTATATTATATGGTATTGCATTGAGCATATGAGCATTGCACTCAGGTTTTGAGCATTGCATATACTTCCCGGTAGTCGATGAGAGTCCCGAGCCGGTGAAGGGTCATTATTGCATATACTTTCCGGTTGGCGATGAGAGTCCCGCACCGGTGAAGGGTCATTATTGAATATACTTCCCGGTAATTAATGAGAGTCCCGAGCTGGTGAAAGGTCATTATTACATATACTTCCCGGTAATCGATGAGAGTCCCGAGCCGGTGAAGGGTCATTATTGCATATATCTCCTGGTAGATGATGAGAGTCCCGCGCCGGAGATAGGTATAAGGCATGTTTGACTGCATGGCATCATATTGCATTCATACGCATTCTATTGCACACATTGAGGTGTAGGAGGATTCCACCCCAGGAGCAGGAGGATTCCGCTCCATTCTATCATATTGGGGTAGGAGGATTCCGCCTCAGGAGCAGGAGGATTCCGCTCCATTGCACATATTGAGGGGTAGGAGGATTCCGCCCCAGAAGCAGGAGGATTCCGCTCCATTGCATCATATTGAGGGTAGGAGGATTCCGCCCTGGAGTAGGAGGATTCCGCTCCATTCATTTGACACATGTGACCCTTTGCATCATATTTCATTTCATCTCATTTCATTTCATGCCATTGTGTAGAGTTGTGGTACATAACTACTGTTCTGCTTATACGTGCATTGCTTATTTGTCTACATATTTCTGGCTCGTATTTTGGGTTGCGGGGATCAGGTTGCACGCAACGGTATAAATATATGGATCGGGTTGCACGTTGCAGCGATATAAATATATGGATAGGGTTGCACGCCGCAACAGGATGAATATATAGATCGGGTTGCACGCCGCAACAGGATGTATTTTTTATTGTTGATGTGTTCGGGATACCTATATGTTCTGGCTATCTTACGTTCCTGGTTGTTGATGAGTTTGTGATTCCATACGTGTTTCTAGTTATTATCTGGCTCTGCCTTTTCATAATTTAAATAAGAGAAATTTGGTTTATCTGTTTCTTTTCTCCCTGGCTAGCTATCCTATTCTTTGAGGTGGCTAGTCTGCCCCACTTATTGAGTCCTTTTGACTCACCCTTGTTTGTTGTTTGTTTCTTATCTATCTATTTTGTTTCGGCAGGTTCGCTCCAGGATTGAGTTCATCACGTTGTAAAGGAGCGAAGACGACTTCAGCTGTCAGGGTAAGCCAGCTTTTATTCCGGATGGCCACCAGTTTATTGTTTATTATTTCGGTTGCATTTCGCTCCCTTCAGGAGGTATCTGTCTTCTTTCTTACTCTTAGATGTCTGTCTGGATAGCCCTAAACCTAATATATTGGGCAGTCAGCTGTAATTTCTTTTGTACAGCTTAGAGGTATTAGTATGTATGTGTTTTCGTTTTAAGGCTTGTCCTTATTTATGAACTGTTATATTTATTTTCCTAATTTAATTGGTAAGGGTTCGCCCGAAGGGGGTAGGGGAGGATGTCGGGTGCCCGCACGGCCTAACCGCATTTCGGGTCGTGTCAGTTGGTATCAGAGCCCGGTTTAGAGTCTATCAAGACTAAGACAGTGTCTAGTGATGGGTACGTAGACGTCCATACTTATCTACGAGAGGCTATGATGGCATTTAGGAAGTTTCACTTCCTTCGTATCTGATCGTGCATCGGTCTAGGATTCAAAAGTATTTTCGTTAATTCCTTCGTGGTAATTGTGAATCCTCGTGCGACGAATCAACAAACGGTATGAGTTCAAGACGAAGCAGTCTAGCCTGGGGCTAGCATTGACGAAGCCCGAGAGTTTTGATCGTGCTGACGATCTAGTTACGGAGGTCCCAGCTGTACGAGCTTGCAATGGGCAAGGGAGCAAGGCCTTGTGGTTCCCTTGGCTCTCTACGATGCATTACGAGAATCTTGATGACGTAGATACCGCAAGAACCTATTGTTCGCTAGGCAGCTTATCAGGTTGCCGCAGATGCAGATGTTCGGTCTCAGGGAGCTCCTATTCCAGTTCTTAATATTGCCGCAAAAAAGTATGTTCCGGAGGCAGCATGTGTTGCGCTACCAATTGTTCTGACTGGTTAGCCAGCTGAGGTAACAGTTCAGTCCGAGTGCCCAAAGAGGTTGCATTATTTTACGCGGTTGAACTTTCGGATATTCTAAAGCAATGCATCAGATAAACCTCGTGATTTTTGTTAAAACAAAATGATGTCAGCATATCCTTCGGGCTCTTGATTATATCGAGCGGTATGGTGTTGATTATTCTTCTTTCCAGATTCAGGTTCCAGCCTTGAATTGGTGGGCTGCTCTCTTATTAGCTAACTAGGTTCGATTTTTCTTCTAGATTCGTGAAAAAGTTCCTTTCGAATAGCTAGTGAGATGAAAAGTGTTTCCTGTTTGAGTGGATTGGACAGGGTAGCATGTCAGTTAGCCTGTTGGTGTTTCAGAATATGAGATTGAATTCTATAGAATGGATGGATATGCATTAGAACTAGTCCATGAGTCTTTCGAGAGATTCAAAGATTTATTGATGACCTTTCTTTTTCCTTGAGATCCCAAATGGCTCGAGAGATTGAGGTCGGGATTTCATTTGATGTTGTTGCTGATATTGCTCGAAGGTATGAGGCATACCTAAGGTTAAAGCAAGACAAGTCAGAGCGAGAGAGCAAGAAATTCCGTGGCCCTGGTGGGCAACCATGGTACCTCATTTGGAGGTAAGAGTTCTGATTATTTTGGGAGGTCACCTTCTAGGTTATCTCAGCTTGTAGAGCGTGATTCTCAGTGTGCGTGAGTAGTTCATCAAGATTAGACTCAGCTTTCTCTTTGCAGCTTTCAACAATCTGTCTAGTTTCCATTTTTAGCGAAAAAGGGTGTTATCACTGTCATAAGTTTGGTTATCTTTTGAGGAGTTTTTCCTTACTCCGGCAAGCAGACAGTCGTCTTTTCTCTCGTCATTAGGCACATGCACAGTCGCAGGAAATTTCATATAGATCTTAATCAACCAGAGATATGCTCTCATTCGATAGAGGTCGAGAGCGTGGTGGTAGTGGTTCTTCTAGAAGTAATTATCAGGGTAGTGGCTCGGCTCAGCCGCAGAGGCAGTTCTAAGAACTACAGTCTGGCAGGATGCTGAGGTATCCGATGTAGTACACCCATGTATTTCTTCTTCCATTATATGTGAGTAAGATTTGATTCTTCTGATCGGTCTGGACTTCGTTTATCTTACCATGGTTTCATTAGATGTTGTTTCAATTAAGAATCGGTTGCGGTAGAGGGGTGAGCTTCTGGTATGATTTATTCCTGGCATTTGTTAGACCCTACTAGTTGATCCGGTTTAAATATGAGAAATTTGGGAGAGAGTGTCGGTATGGTCTGCTTGGCATCTTTTTGTACCACCTTCTATTATTATGTCAAATCAGTTTACCTCTCTCATCGGAATTCAGTGTTGATAGGATGGTGGGATTCTTAGTCGTCACCATCAGAAAGTGTTATCATTTCTTCCGGTGCAAAGTGATTAGTAAGTAATACTCGATCTACGTATCTCCTCTGGTTCAAGACGCTAGTAAAGTCATGTTATCCTATGAGCTTGTCTGGGTTATAAAAGGGTTTTCTGGTAAATTGTTAGAGTTTCTTTCTTATTGGGAGATTAAATTGGCATAGATGTTGTTCCATAAAGCTCATTTAATGTCTATTTATTCAATTGCGATTCTTTGGCTAGCCTGACTCGGAAGTAGTCTAGCTCTGATAGCCAAGCAAATAAGAAGATGAACTTCCTGAAGCTCTAACTATTTCTATCCTCGGTCCATTTCCATATCTTCTTCGTCCGGCACTGGTGTGCTTAGGCGGTCAGTAACCTATTGTGATGTTCCCTGTGTTGAGCCAGAGTGCGTGTCAAGGTAGCCGGGTAAGCACATTGTTGTTTTTCAAGGCTACTAAGGGTAATGAGAGGCATCATTTGACCTTTGAGCTGATCCATCCGATGGTGGTGCTTATAGAAAATGTATGGACCTGTGATTCGAGAGTTGCAGCTGTTTGGCAACTCGAGAGAGTAATTTGGTAGCTCAGGTCTGAACCGCGTTCTCTATTTAGCTAAGTCTTCTTTAATCCAGCAGGTTGTGCGAGGATGACTATTTCTATTCAAATTAGTTATATGAGTTTATGTTCTAAGTGGAGGAGTCTTCCTCCAATTGATACTGTATCCTAATATTAAGTCCCTAAGGCGTTGTTCAAGCGTGAGCTAATTCTTAGTTCCATCGACCTGTTCTATATCGAAAGGTATATCGAAGAGGTGATTATCGGCTGAATCATATTAATCCATCCAGAGTTCCGTATATCTTTAAAACTCTCCTCTCGTGAACGGTAGGGTCAGTTTAGTCAAAATAAGTTGGGCAATGATGTTATCATATTATCCAGATATGTTTTATTCCAAGAGTTCGGTGTTCGTGTTATAATTTTGATTCTGCAATCATGAGATAATATCCATGGAGTAGCTTATGAAGGTCGTGCAATTTCTTTTGTTATCAGCGTGAATCTTGCTTTAGACTTAGGCTCGTTCGAGAACGAACGAGAGTTTAAGTGGAGGAGAATGAAACGACCTTGGTTAGTCATTTCGAAAGTTAGAACTCCGATTGGCGTGCCGATAATTTTAAAATATTTGTAATATCCATTAAGACATGTCTGTAAAATTTGAGCTAAATCAGACCTCGTTTGGTAGGCATCGGAAGAAGGTTTCAGTTTTTATTGTCGGTAAGTATTAAAAAGAGATTTTCGAGCTCGGTTTTGGCGAACGAGCTCCGATTCGAAATCCGAAAGCGCCGTTAGGTTCGTATAATTATTTATGATTTATGTGATTTTTCGAAAGTGAATTTCGATGTTGTTCGGCTAGTTTCCGCTAAAATGCCGAAAGTTAAATAATTTGATCTTTTTCTATTTAATTTGTATATTGAGTATCGGGAGTACGATTTGAGATCCACCTTCGCGAGTATGTTACATATATTTGTATAAATTGTATGCAAAAGTTGGAATTATTTTGAATATCGCAGGGTACCGTTTTAAGTTTTATCGCGAAAAGAAAATAAAATAAAAGAAAAGGAGAAAAAGACAAAAAAGGAAAAGAAAAGACAAAAGGAAAAAAAATGGAAAAGAAAGGAGGCGGTCAATGAGCTTATAAAGCTCAAGTGGATAGAAACAGAGAAAGGAAAATGGAGAAACGAAACAGAGAAACGGAAACATAAAACATATCAAAAAATTGAAAAAGGAAAGGACAAGGAGCCGGAGAAAAATAGGATTTTCACCCTGAAACATCCAGGTAATGATGTTAACTCATTATCTTAGTTTATTACGTGTGTTTGAATATATTTTTACGGTAAAAATTGGGATATTAGACATCGTTTTAATACGTTCCACTGATAGTTTAAAGGGTCAATTAGACCCCTATAATGGAATTAATTATATATTCGTACTCAGTGAGTTATGGGCAACTTATAAATGTAATTTATTTAGGGTTTGGTTATGTGACCTTAAACCCTGTACATAGGCCTGGCCTACGTATTGCGTATGCGAATAGGGTATCAGGTTCCTAACCGGATTGCCCTAAGATGTGAGGAATGAAGCATTTATCCTAATTTGATATATTTTTCTGCTTATTGAATAAAGTGGGATCGTTTGGAAAGGAAACCAAAGGATAATGCGGTTGTTGATTAGCCGTACTAACTTTTGGAAGAGGTAAGTGTTTATATCAATTTCTTTGGAGGCACTTGGCCTCATGGATTTTCTACCACGTGTTCCTTACGTGTGTAGCTGCCAATATGACACGACCCAGAATCCGGCTAGGCCGTGCGGGCACCTGACATCCTCCCCTAGACCCGTCGGGCGAACCCTTACCAAGTAAATTAGGAAAATAAATATAATAATTCATAAATAAGGACAAAACTTTAAAAAACAACACAGAGATACTGATACCTCTAAGCTGTACAAAAGAAATTACAGCTGACTACCCAATATACTAGGTTTAGGGCTATCCAGACTAGACATCTAAGAGTACAAAAGAAGACAAATACCTCCTGAAGGGAGCAAAATGCAGCTGAAATAATAACCAATAGACTGGTGGCCATCCGGAATAAAAGCTGGCTCACCCTGACAGCTGAAATCGTCTTTGCTCCTTCACAACGTGGCGAACTCAATCCTGGAGCGAACCTGCCGAAACGAAATAGAATAGACGAAAACAAACAACAAACAAGGGTGAGTCAAAGGACTCAATAAGTGGGGCAGACTAGCCACCTCAAAGAATAGGACAGCTAGTCAGGGAGAAGAAATAGATAAACCAAATTTCTCTTATTTAAATTATAAAAAGGCAGAGCCAGATAATAACTAGAAACACGTATGGAATGACAAACTCATCAACAACCAGGAACGTAAGATAACCAGAACATATAGGTATTCCGAACACATCAACAATCAGAAATACACCCTATTGCGGCGTGCAACCCGATCCATATATTCATCCTGTTGCGGCGTGCAACCCGATCCATATATTTATACCGTTGCGGCGTGCAACCCGATCCATATATTCATACCGTTGCGGCGTGCAACCTGATCCCCGCAACTCAGAATACAAGCCGAAAATATATAGGCAAACTGAGATATGTCCACAACATAGTATACATACCGCATATATAAAACACAACATAATACACACAATAGTCAGTATGCAGTGCAATGAGATGGGATGAATGCGGTATGATGCAATGCAGTCACATATGTCTGATACCTATCTCCGGCGCGGGACTCTCATCGTCTACCAGGAGATATATGCAATAATGACCCTTCACCGGCTCGGGACTCTCATCGATTACCGGGAAGTATATGTAATGATGACCCTTCACCGGTACGGGACTCTCATCGCCAACCGGGAAGTATATGCAATAATGACCCTTCGCCGGTGCGGGACTCTCATCGCCAACCGGGAAGTATATGCAATGCTCAAAACCAGAGTTCAATGCTCATATGTTCAATGCAATACCAACTACAGGGCATAACATATAATATACAATGTAAATTCAAAGCTAAGGCGTAATGAGTACGCCTATCGGCAGCTACACACGTAAAGAAACACGTGGTAGAAAATCCACGAGGCCAGGTGCCTCCAAAGAAATGGATATAAACACTTACCTCTTCCAAAAGTTAGCTATGGTAATCAACAACCGCTTTATCCTTTGGTTTCATTGCCAAACGATCCCACTCTATTCAATAAGCAGAAAAATATATCAAATTAGGCTAAAGGTTTCATTCCTCACATCTTAGGGCAATCCAGGTAGGAACCTGATACCCTATTCGCATACGCAATACGCAGGCCAGGCCTATATACAGGGTTTAGAGTCACATAACCAAACCCCAAATAAATTACATCTATATGTTGCCCGTAACTCACTGAGTGCGAATATTTAATCAATTTCATTATCGGGGTCCATTTGACCCTTCAAACTATCAATTTACGTCATTAGGGCGATGTCTAATATCCCTATTTTTACCGTAAAAATATATCCAAACATACGTAATAAACTCAAATAATATATTAGGATCATTACCTGAATGTTTCAGGGTGAAAATTCTACTTTTTTCCGGCCCCTTTTCTCATTTTCTGGCATTTTTTTACTGCACTGCGTGTTTGCTTCGTTTCTGCTTCTCCTATTTCTAATCTGATCAATATGAGCTTGATAAGCTCACCAACCGACAATATTCTCTTTCCTTTTGTCTTTTTCTTTTTCTTTTATTTTATTTTATTTTCTTTTCTTAACAAAAATTAAAACGGTGCCCTACGATATTCGAAATAATTCCAACTTTTGTATACAAGTTATACAAAATATATGTAACATACTCGCGAAGGCGGATCTAAAATCAGACTGCCGAAACTCAAGATACAAATTTAAATGAAAAGAAGTCAAATTATTTAACTTTCGGCATTTTAGCGGAAACTTGCCGAACAACATCGAAATTCACTTTTGAAAGTTTACAATGGTCATAAATAATCATACGAACCACACGGCGCTTTCGGATTTCGAATCGGAGCTCATTCGGCAAAACCGAGCTCGAAAATCTCTTTTTAATATATATCGCCAATAAAAACTGAAACCTTCTTCCGATGCCTACCAAACGAGGTCTGATTTAGCTCAAATTTTACAGACAGGTCCTAATGGACATTACGAATATTTTAAAATTATCGGCACGCCAATCGGAGTCCTAACTTCCGAAACGACTGACCGAGGTCGTTTCATTCTCCTCCACTTAAACTCTCGTTCGTCCTCGAACGAGCCTAAGTCAAAAGAAAAATTCGCACAGATAACAAAAGAACTTGCACGACCTTCATAAGCTACTCCACGGACCTTATCTCTTGATTACAGGACCAGAATTATATTACGCACATCGTACTTTTGGAATAAAATATATCTGGATAATATGGTAATACCATTGCACAGCTTATTCTAACTAAGCTGATCCTTCCTCGATCACAAGAAGAGAGTTCTACATTTTTGAAGCAATGATACACGGAACTTTGAATGGGTTAACATGATTCAGCCGATAATTACCTCTTCAATATACCTTTCGATATAGAACAAGTCGATGGAACTAGGAATTAACTCACACTTGATGCAATAGGGGAAGCTTTTGAAGTACCTTGTCATTACACATTATAGAAGATTTGATGCAAGCTATATCATATTTTTACGAACGCACTATGCAACATCTCAGCTGATGTTAGTGGTGTTCCGCAAGCTCCTTGTGGGAATGTAGTTACTCATATCTAATGTATATCAAATGTTCATCTGAACAGGGTCTATCATATAACGATAAGGATCATGCAAATAATACTAGATAGTATGATGCAGACCAGGAATGATCTTCAGACTGAACATCTACTTCAGGGTATTGTCTTTGAATTAGAAGAATTATGACTTGAGAAAGTGAAAATAAAAGAAACATGTAGTTGGACCATGAGCTGAGGCAGAATACCAGCAATAAAGTTGATTACATGTTCACTTATAATGTTAAAGTAACTTCTTAAAGAGTTGAGGTGTGAAAGAGATATACACACCAATGATGGATTGTCGACAAGCTGCACTAGACCTTTAACTCTAAATTTCCATGAAGTAAAATAACGTCAGTATGAGGATCCAGTTCTAGTTGAATACAGACAGATAGCCAACTTATATATGATCAGGTTGCCAGCTTATCTCTGGCATTAATAGATTAGTAGTGGGTTTAGCAATGATCAACACTCATTGTAGGTTTCTGTCGTGGCCTTACTTTGGGTCGTGAGAAAAGGGGTATCAACACCTCAGAGATTTAATATTACCATTCAGTATTTGGAGGAAGACTCCTCCACTTAAAGCACAAACTCATGCAGCCATTTGAATAGGAATAACCATCCTCACACGGTCTGCTGGACTAAAGAAGATTTAGCTAAAAGCCGAACGTAGGCAGACCTAAGCTACCAACTACCCTTTCGAGTTGCCAAACAGCTGCAACTCTCAAGTTCACAACTCCATACCTTTGCTGTAAACACCACAGCCCGATGGATGGTACTTCTATATAAAAATTTCGGCAGAGTTTCCCCTGAAATTGGATGATCCGAAAAAACAGAACCAGCACTATACTATACATGGGAATGGATACCCGGATAAACTGATAACATAAACATGTTAAACGGATAACAAGATGAGACAGCTGGACCAAAACAATAATATGCTTCCAAAATAATATGCTTACCCGGCCACAATAACACGTACTCTGGCTCAACACAGGGAACATCACAAGCGGCTACCAATCGCCCAAGCTCACTAGTGCCGGACGAAGAAGAAATGGAAATAGATCGAGGATAGATATAATTAGAGCTTCAGGAAGTTCATATTCTTATTTGCTTGACTACCAAAGCTAGACTACTTTCGCATCAAGCGAGCCAAAAAATCGCAATTGAAGAGATAGACATTAAATAAGCTTTATGGAAAAACATCCATACCAATTTTAACCTTCCAATAAGAACGAAATTCTGACAATTTATCAGTAAACTCTTTTACAACTGAGAGAAGCTCATGGAATAACATGACTCTACTAGCATCTTGAACAAAGAGGAGACACGTAGATCGAGTATCACTTATAAATCACTTTACACAACGACACTTCCTGATGGTAACGAATAAGAATCCCATCATCCTACCAACACTGATTTTCGAGAAGAGAGGTAAACTGAATTGACATAATAACAGAAGGTGGCGTAACAAGATGCCAAGCTAACAATAGCGACACTCACTGTCAAATCTCTCATATTTAGACTAGAAAAAACTAGTAGGGTCTCATAAATTCCAGGAATAAATCGTATCAGAAACTCACCCCTCTACCGCAACCGATTCTTAATTACGACAATATCCAAGGAAACCGTCAAAACATGATAAGACACATCATTTCTAGATCGATCGGAAAGATAAATCTTACTTACAGATAAGGGAAGAAGAAACACACGGGTCTACTACATCGGATGCCTCAGCATCCTGCCAGACTAGCAGTTCATAGTACTGCCTCTGCAGCTGAGCTGAGCCAATACCCTGACAAACACTTTCTGGAGAACCACTGCCACCACAATCTCAACCTCTATTGGATGGTGACATTTCTTTAGCTGATTGTAATCTAAATAAAATCCCCTGCGATTGTGCAGGTGCCTGATGACGAGAGAAAAGACGACTGCCTACTTGTCGGAGTGAAGGAAAACTCCTTAAAGGATAACCAGACTCATGACAATAATAACACCCTTTTCTCTAAAAATGGAAACTGGACAGATTATTGATAGCTACAAAGAGAAAACTGACTCTAATCTTGACGAACTACCTGCGCACTTTGAGAATTGCGCTCTACAAGCTGAGATAACCTGGCAGGTGACCTCCCAAAATAATCAGAACTTTTACCTCCAAATGAGGTACCACGTTTGCCCACTAGGGCCACGGGATCTCTTGCTCTCCCACTCTAACTCTTCCCGCTCTAACTTATGGTATGCCTCAGTACCTTCAGGTAATATTAACAACAACACCGAATGAAATTCCGACCTCAATCTCTCGAGCCATCTGGGATCTCAAGGAAAAATAAAGGTCACTAATAAATCTTTGAATCTCTCGAAAGGCTCATGAACTAGTTCTAATACATATGCAGTCATTCTATAAAAATCAATCTCATATTCTGAAGCACCAACAGGCTAACCGACAGGCTACTCTGTCCAATCCACTCAAACTGGCAACACTTTTCATCTCGCTCACTTCGAAAGGAACTTTTCCACGAATCTAAAAGAAAATTTGAACCAAGTTAGGTAATAAAAGAGTGACCTACCAATTCAAGGCTGGACCCCTGAAACTGGAAAGAAGAATAATCAACACCATATCGCTCGATATAATCAAGAGCCTGAAGGATACGCTGACATCATTTTATTTTAAAAAAAAAACTTACACAGGGATTATCTGATGCATGGCTTGAGAATATCGGAAGGTTCAATTGGGTAAAATAATACAATCTCTTCAGATACTCGGACCTAGCCATTACACAGGCTAGCTAACCAGCCAGAGCAACTGGAGGCACAACACATGCTGCCTTCGGTATATAATTTACTGCAGCAATATTAGGAACTGGAATAGAAGCTCCCTAAGGCTGAATATCTGCATCTCCGACAACCTGATAAGCTTCCTAGCAAATAATAGGTTCTTACGGTATCTGCATCGCCAAGATTCTCGTGAAAGCATCGTAGAGAGCCCAGGGAACCACAAGGCTCTGCTCCCTAGCCCATCGCGAGCTCGTACATCCGTAACTAGATCGTCAGCACGATCAAAAACTCTCGGGGCTCCGTCAGTGCTAGCCCCAGGCTAGACTGCTTCGTCTTGAACTCATACCGTTTGCTGATTCGTCGCACGAAGGTTCACAATTTCCACAAAGGAATTAACGAATTAACGAAAATACTTTTGAATCCTAGACTGACGCACGATCAGAAAAGAAGGAAGTGAAACTTCCTAAATGCCATCATAGCCCCTCGTAGATAAGTACGGACGTCTATGTACCCATCAGTGAGACTCTACTAGACACTGTCTTAGTCTGGATAGACTCTAAACTGGGCTCTGATGCCAACTGACACGACCCGCATTTTCGGCTAGGCCGTGCGGGCACCCGACATCCTCCCCTAGACCCGTCGGGCGAACCCTTACCAAGTAAATTAGGAAAATAAATATAATAATTCATAAATAAGGACAAGACTTTAAAAAAACAACACAGAGATACTGATACCTCTAAGCTGTACAAAAGAAATTACAGCTGACTACCCAATATACTAGGTTTAGGGCTATCCAGACTAGACATCTAAGAGTACAAAAGAAGACAAATACCTCCTGAAGGGAGCAAAATGCAGCTGAAATAATAACCAATAGACTGGTGGCCATCCGGAATAAAAGCTGGCTCACCCTGACAGCTGAAATCGTCTTTGCTCCTTCACAACGTGGCTAACTCAATCCTGGAGCGAACCTGCCGAAACGAAATAGAATAGACGAAAACAAACAACAAACAAGGGTGAGTCAAAGGACTCAATAAGTGGGGCAGACTAGCCACCTCAAAGAATAGGACAACTAGTCAGGGAGAAGAAATAGATAAACCAAATTTCTCTTATTTAAATTATAAAAAGGCAGAGCCAGATAATAACTAGAAACACGTATGGAATGAAAAACTCATCAACAACCAGGAACGTAAGATAACCAGAACATATAGGTATTCCGAACACATCAACAATCAGAAATACACCCTATTGCGGCGTGCAACCCGATCCATATATTCATCCTGTTGCGGCGTGCAACCCGATCCATATATTCATCCTGTTGCGGCGTGCAACCCGATCCATATATTTATACCGTTGCGGCGTGCAACCCGATCCATATATTCATACCGTTGCGGCGTGCAACCTGATCCCCGCAACTCAGAATACAAGCCGAAAATATATATGCAAACTGAGATATGTCCACAACATAGTATACATACCGCATATATAAAACACAACACAATACACACAATAGTCAGTATGCAGTGCAATGAGATGGGATGAATGCGGTATGATGCAATGCAGTCACATATGTCTGATACCTATCTCCGGCGCGGGACTCTCATCGTCTACCAGGAGATATATGCAATAATGACCCTTCACCGGCTCGGGACTCTCATCGATTACCGGGAAGTATATGTAATGATGACCCTTCACCGGTGCGGGACTCTCATCGCCAACCGGGAAGTATATGCAATAATGACCCTTCGCCGGTGCGGGACTCTCATCGCCAACCGGGAAGTATATGCAATGCTCAAAACCAGAGTTCAATGCTCATATGTTCAATGCAATACCAACTACAGGGCATAACATATAATATACAATGTAAATTCAAAGCTAAGGCGTAATGAGTACGCCTATCGGCAGCTACACACGTAAGGAAACACGTGGTAGAAAATCCACGAGGCCAGGTGCCTCCAAAGAAATGGATATAAACACTTACCTCTTCCAAAAGTTAGCTCTGCTAATCAACAACCGCTTTATCCTTTGGCTTCATTGCCAAACGATCCCACTCTATTCAATAAGCAGAAAAATATATCAAATTAGGCTAAAGGCTGCATTCCTCACATCTTAGGGCAATCCAGGTAGGAACCTGATACCCTATTCGCATACGCAATACGCAGGCCAGGCCTATATACAGGGTTTAGAGTCACATAACCAAACACCAAATAAATTACATCTATATGTTGCCCGTAACTCACTGAGTGCGAATATTTAATCAATTTCATTATCGGGGTCCATTTGACCCTTCAAACTATCAATTTACGTCATTAGGGCGATGTCTAATATCCCTATTTTTACCGTAAAAATATATCCAAACATACGTAATAAACTCAAATAATATATTAGGATCATTACCTGAATGTTTCAGGGTGAAAATTCTACTTTTTTCCGGCCCCTTTTCTCATTTTCTGGCATTTTTTTACTGCACTGCGTGTTTGCTTCGTTTCTGCTTCTCCTATTTCTAATCTGATCAATATGAGCTTGATAAGCTCACCAACCGACAATATTCTCTTTCCTTTTGTCTTATACAAAATGTATGTAACATACTCGCGAAGGCGGATCTAAAATCAGACTCCCGAAACTCAAGATACGAATTTAAATGAAAAGAAGTCAAATTATTTAACTTTCGGCATTTTAGTGGAAACTTGCCGAACAACATCGAAATTCACTTTCGAAAGTTTACAATGGTCATAAATAATCATACGAACCCAACGGCGCTTTCGGATTTCGAATCGGAGCTCATTCGGCAAAACCGAGCTCGAAAATCTCTTTTTAATATATATCGCCAATAAAAACTGAAACCTTCTTCCGATGCCTACCAAACGAGGTCTGATTTAGCTCAAATTTTACAGACAGGTCCTAATGGACATTACGAATATTTTAAAATTATCGGCACGCCAATCGGAGTCCTAACTTCTGAAACGACTGACCGAGGTCGTTTCACAATAGGCGTACTCATTACGCCTTAGCTTTGAATTTACATAGTATATTATATGGTATTGCATTGAGCATATGAGCATTGCACTCTGGTTTTGAGCATTGCATATACTTCCCGGTAATCGATGAGAGTCCCGAGCCGGTGAAGGGTCATTATTGCATATACTTCCCGGTTGGCGATGAGAGTCCCGCACCGGTGAAGGGTCATTATTGCATATACTTCCCGGTAATCGATGAGAGTCCGAGCCGGTGAAGGGTCATTATTACATATACTTCCCAGTAATCGATGAGAGTCCCGAGCCGGTGAAGGGTCATTATTACATATACTTCCCGGTAATCGATGAGAGTCCCGAGCCGGTGAAGGGTCATTATTGCATATATCTCCTGGTAGACGATGAGAGTCCCGTGCCGGAGATAGGTATCAGGCATGTGTGACTGCATGTCATCATATTGCATTCATGCACATTCCATTGCACACATTGAGGAGTAGGAGGATTCCGCCCCAGGAGCAGGAGGATTCCGCTCCATTCTATCATATCGGGGTAGGAGGATTTCGCCCCAGGAGCAGGAGGATTCCGCTCCATTGCACATATTGAGGGGTAGGAGGATTCCGCCCCAGGAGCAGGAGGATTCCGCTCCATTGCATCATATTGAGGGTAGGAGGATTCCGCCCTAGGAGCAGGAGGATTCCACTCCATTGCATCATATTGAGGGTAGGAGGATTCCGCTCCATTTATTTGACACATGTGACCCTTTGCATCATATTTCATTTCATTTCATACCATTTTGTAGACTTGTGGTACATAACTACTTTTTTGCTTATACGTGCATTGCTTATTTGTCTACATATTTCTGGCTCGTATTCTAGGTTGCGGGAATCGGGTTGTACGCCGCAACGGTATAAATATATGGATCGGGTTGCACGTCGCAGCGGTATAAATATATGGATCGGGTTGCATGCCGCAACTGGATGAATATATGGATCGGGTTGCACGCCGCAACAGGATGTATTTCTGATTGTTGATGTGTTCGGGATACTTATATGTTCTGGCTATCTTACGTTCCTGGTTGTTGATGAGTTTGTGATTCCATACGTGTTTCTAGTTATTATCTGGCTCTGCCTTTTCATAATTTAAATATGAGGAATTTGGTTTATCTGTTTCTTTTCTCCCTGGCTAGCTATCTTATTCTTTGAGGTGGCTAGTCTGCCCCACTTATTGAGTCCTTTTGACTCACCCTTGTTTGTTGTTTGTTTCTTGTCTATCTATTTCGTTTCGGCAGGTTCGCTCTAGGATTGAGTTCGCCACGTTATAAAGGAGCGAAGACGACTTCAGCTTTCAGGGTGAACCAGCTTTTATTCCGGATGGCCACCAGTTTATTGTTTATTATTTCGGTTGCATTTTGCTCCCTTCAGGAGGTATCTGTCTTCTTTCTTACTCTTAGATGTCTGTCTGGATAGCCCTAAACCTAATATGTTGGGTAGTCAGCTGTAATTTCTTTTGTACAGCTTAGAGGTATCAGTATGTCTGTATTTTTGTTTTAAGTCTTGTCCTTATTTATGAACTGTTATATTTATTTTCCTAATTTAATTGGTAAGGGTTCGCCCAACGGGTCTAGGGGAGGATGTCGGGTGCCCGCACGGCCTAACCGGATTCCGGGTCGTGTCATCTTGTTCCTAGTAATCGTTAATGTGTTACTGATTTTTTAATGTGTTTTCGCAGTGTTATGTTTTTGTGCTTCCAACTATGCGAAGCAAGTATAATTTATCGTTTTTTTGCTTGAGGAAACTTCTTTGTGTTTTTAGAAGTATTCTTTTCTATAATATATATGTTATTGTTAATGAAAATGCATGTAAGCTTGTGTTTGTTTGTGTGAAAAATGTTGACTCTAATATTATGGTATATATAATCCCAGCCATATATGCTGGGGATAGTAGTTAAGGCACATGGATCCCCAGATATTTATGCTGGGGCTAGTAGTTAAGGCACATGGATCCCCAGATGTTTATGCTTGGACTAGTAGTTAAGGCACATGGATCCCCAGATGTGTGAGCTGGGGATATAGTTATGCACATGGATCCCCAGATTTTTATTATGTGACAATATGGTATCCACATACTTCACCCAGACTTCTATCCTGGGACGTTATGGTAAACATACATGATACCAGCATTTGCATTTAAAAACTGGGTCGGTAAACATACATGATACCAGCATATAATTGTGTACCTAACATTGGCATTCGAGAAGTCTGCAAACTGGAAGAACATGGGGAAGAACATAGAAAACACAGCTTTTTTGACTACATTTATAGTGATATTTAATCTATTTTTGACTATACATATTCTCTTTGACCATAACAGTTGGACAAAAGTTAGTAACTGCTAGCCTATTAATAAGACTTTGCAGTTGAAGGAAACTACAACTTATTGGCAATCCATCTACTCATATAAACTTTTTTTTTTCATAAAACAATAATATGGATGTGTGGAAGAACTAGGCCATTTCACTATGCGAATCACAAAATCTTACTTCAAAAGAGATGATTTTGTATGTTAAAAAAATTACCAAACCATTTTTTATATTTTTTTCATCTAATTTTTCACTGTCTATGATTTTGTATTAACTGTGAATGTTTATTTCTTTTAGATCTTTCCAGAGAGTTGGAAACAGAAGCTGCCAAATGTAAATGGAAATGCACTTTTATTTTGTGAAAATGATGACACAGAATATGAAATAAAATTCAAGGCTAGGAGGATACATACAAGGTTGTGTAATGGATGGAAAGAGATGCTTCATCGTAAAGGGTACAGGCTGGGTGATATGCTTCGGTTTGATCACCAAGTGCATGAGATTTACAACGGTGTTGCCACTGTTCTTTTTGAAATTTCATTAGTAAACCGTCAGGATGGTCATGACAACAATAATGATGATGATGATGATGATGATGATGATGATGATGATGATGATGATGATGATGATGATGATGATGATGATGATGATGATGGTGAAGAAGATGATATAGAATCAGCACAGAAGCCAATTGTAATTGAATAAGTTTTAGTAGTATTTATATTTTTCAAGTTAATCTGGGATATTTGTCTGTCTTTTTATTCATAAGTAATGTGTTTTTAAGTTAATATTTTTTGTGTATTATGAACTGTATTTTCATTATTTTAAGTACTGTATTTTTATTATCTGATCGTGTAATCTATTGCATTTATTATCAAGTAACTGAAAGTGTTGGTTGTTCAATTAGTAAAGAAACTAGAAAACAGATAAATTGCGACAAGTATTTCCACAGCAACAAATAAAAAGTGTATTTTTTATATATAATAATCCTTATTAAAGAGTACAGAGGAACTAAAATTTAAAAAAAATATGCTCTATAAGTCAATAGTCCTTTTTTTGACTTCACAATTGCTGCCACTGGAATAAAATAGAGAAGAATGGTCTTCTATCTATCTAGTGACGACGGGATTCCTAACTGAAGAAAAAAAAAGAAAAGTTTTAACATAGCATCTTTGGTCAATCTTCAAAATTTCTATTGAATTGCAGTAAAATACAATTAAAAAATAAAATGCAGATAGAGAGACATACCTATTGTTTTTATTGAGAGTTATGTTTCTTTGAATATGGTTGAAGTACTAGAGTGTGTATGCAGGATGTCTTGTTGTGTCCATACTTTCTACATATCCCACATTTCTTCACCTTTTGTCTGACATATTCTGCAGTTGAGATAAATCTTTTCGTCGGCCTTCTACTTGGCTTAACTTTAAAATTTGGGGTTTTTTTATTATCTTTTCTTTAATACTATCAGGCACAACCCATGATTCTTCATGTCCAACAGTGTTGATTTTTCCTTCATACTGTTTTAACCATGTTTATAGAGCAATAGTCGGACTTGTGTAGGTGTACTCTCTCTATGGAAGCAAGTGCATGTTCATAAGGTATTTCATCCATCTTGGAACTTGAGGCATTGATATTCTTTCTTCTTCAAACAAATAGTGTATTCTCTCCCTTCATCTGTTACCTTAAAGCTTTGATCCGTAGTCCAGTCAACCTGAAAAAATATAATTTATAAGACGGCTTGTCTAGTTTTATTTAGTAAAAAAAGAAAAATAAATAAATAAATAAATAACCAGCATAACACATAAAATGCTGCAATTTCTTTTGTCCCATGTCTATATACTGGATCCCTTGCTTTGGATACCATGTAGTCCCAGCACAAAACCTGTGTACACTAGCAAGTCCCAGTATTTTAATTATGGGACTGCAACAAAATATCTGGTAAGTCCCAGACTTTTTTACTGGGACTTCATGAATTATAATAGAGATAACACAAATCCCATCTGAAAATAACTGTGAACCCTCCCGTCATACAAAAGTGTATTATTTAACATACTCACATTCATTTTGTATGCTTTTTTTATTTTTCTTTTCAATTCATCATCTGTCCATTTTGATATTGCAAAGAAAATATCCTGCGCGCTCTTCCGTCTCTCAAAAAACCAGCTTTGTAGCTTGTTCGTTATGTTGTCCATCATTGACAGTATTGATTTTCCCGAGCATGTAACAGAGCATTATTCATGGATTCCACGATGTTTGATAACATCATATCATATCTTCGATTTGGACACCAAGCTCTAGCCCATCTCTCTGGCGGTTCTTCCATGAGGTAATCATAGGTTGCCCTATCTGTTTCTTTCATTTGATTCATATCTTTTTCAAACTCTGTAATCGTGTAGACCCGACATGCACTATTGAATATACTAATCACTGCAGGAGTCACGTTCCTTTTGTTAAGGTTCTTTTTCAGATGATATACACAGATCCCATGCGCCCAATCAAGATATACATTTGTAATCCCATTTGCAATTGCAGAATTACGATCTGAAAGGAACATCAAATTCTCACGGCAACCAAATGTAATGCGCAACTGCGTAAAGAACCAATTGTATGCCAGATTATTTTCTGAGTCCACAACTCCAAAGGCAAGTGGGAAGATTTGGTTATTTGCATCTTTCGTCACTGCAACCAATAGTGTCCCTTGATATCTTGCCTTGAGAAATGTTCCATCGACAACTATGACAGGTCTACAATGTTTTCAGCCTTTGATAGATGCCACACAAGCAAAAAATATATATTTGAACCTGTATAATACAGTTGCAGTGTTATCAGTAAAATGCATGAACATAAAATTTTGAGTCTCAGCTATTAGTAATGGATCCTTACTTATATATAACTAGGACGTCCCAGCATTTTGTGATGGGACTTCAATAAATAACTGTGGAGTCCCAGGCCTTTTTTACTGGGGATTACTGGAATTCTACACAAAAATATATAACTACACATTTTCTTTTTTTTAACATGTTCTCAGCATCTCTTTGAAGAGCAATGTGTGAGCCTGGATTTATGTCTCTAATCAATTACTCTCCTTCTTTTATAGCACGTCATGCCTTATTATAAGAGATTTCAACTCCCAGTTTCCTTCTAATCTCTGCGACAATAAAATTAGGCTTAACTGGATAATTATCGTCTCTCAGATTCTCAACTATCTCATCTCGCACAATCTTTGAAGTAGCATGTTTTTTGTCTCTTTTTCTGTCATCCACAGAGCAAGTGTGATTTTTCTCAAACTTCAATATTTTGAATAGCGTGGACTGTCTGATTTTGAAAGATTGAACAGTCCAGTCACATTTATCATTCATGCACACCAGTAAATATCTTATTGTGCTTGATCTCACAATTTTAAATTCAAAATGGTGTGCAATTGCAATTGTCTGGAAACATTTAGTGACACACTATTTGTAAAATTGATCCAACTTTGATGTCCTCCAAATTTGCGTCTTCTTTCAGTATTGGACGAGGAGATTCTTTTATTTTCTTCCTTGAAGGCCTCTTTTTTTTTTTTTAATTAATTAATTTATTTTTTTGCAGCACTTGAGGTCTCAGGAGGTTGAAGAATCACAGGCTGTTGTTCTGTATTTTCAGCATGCATTAATTATTGATATACTGCTGCAATTTGGATAGACGGAGGCGTTAACACTATCACTTCAAATGCATCATCGCTGTCCATTTGCATTATCATTTGCCCTTTAGTGTAATCAAGTGTCCAGACTGTAGAGATCGTTGTGTAATGTCAACTATGAAACGTCTACTCCTATACTCAGAATTGTTCTTCATCAAGTGTAAACAGCTGATTAAATCATCAGTATTTCTTATAAGGACCCCTTTGCTTGTTCCAAATTCTACATCAAACTATATGACTGTCTCAAAATTTTCTTCATACAAATCTATCTTTTTCCAAAGGTTTTTTCTGAAATCTTCAAATGTATCTGTTTCAGTATGCAGAAAAATCCTTGTCTCATGATCTATGTACTTATAATCTGGTGTCCATTTCCCATTGAATGCAATAACAATACAGTGTTTAGCCATCCCCTGCAGTTATAAACACAGTAAAAATACTGAACTAAGTGACAAAGAAAGTCGCATGCTAAAATACTGTAATTGTAGCTTAATAATGAACAGTTAAGAACTGCTAATCTATAAGCTAAATATACATAGCCACAGGATAATGTAACTGGGCTTTGCTTCAACATAACACTAAGCCCCAGCATTTTATGCTGGACGACAGGGATTTGCTTCAACTAAATATACATAGCTACAACATTTTATGCCTGGCAACAGGAATTTAGAAGTGCAGCTTTATAAGCTAAATATACATAGCTACAGGATAATGTAACTAGCCTTTGCTTCAATATAAAATTAAGTCTCAGCATTTAAGTACCGGATTGCAGAGATTAAGCATAGCCACAGGATAATGTACCTGACTTTTTGCTTCAACAAGGCACTAAATTCCAGCACTTAATGCTGGATATTTCACCTCATAGCAGATTTGAATGTTTTAAATTTGAATATCTCACAAAAAGTACTGAAATATATATAACAGCAAAATCGCATTGAAATAACAAATTCATTGAATGAATCACATATTTTAAAGTAAAAATAAATCACATAATCACGAATTATTATTTGAAAATGCATTTATTACTGTAAAAATATTTGAAAGCATGAGAATGCAACGCATAAACTGAAAAAAACGCAGCTCAAATTAATAAATTTTGAATCGAAATTATTATCATACCTGTTTTTTATGATATTGAGTCTCGAGAGAGAGAGAGAGAGAGAGAACGATGTTATGTTTTCACTCTATTTTTTTTAGGAGAGATCGGTATTTAAATACAACAGTAGATTTATAAGAGGTAAGTTAGTAAATTCAAATGTATGAGTAATAGCCTGTAAGCGTACGGTGCTCATTTTTTACTATTTCTCAATGAATTGTGGAATGGTGGATGAAACTCATTTATGGTGTCTAAATATGGCTAGTCATCAAAATTTCACCAGAAAAAACCACTTAACTTGCCTAAATTGTCGTAAAAATTTAGTCACGTAGCTTGTTTTGACCGCGTTAAATGAATACTAGCCAACGATGCAAAACTGTTTGAAGACTAGCCACTTCCGGACAAATCACAGTATAAATACTGGGGCTTTGAACAAGTTTTGTTCAAAGCTCCAGTACTTATACTGGGAAGCTTCAGTAAACTAACCCCAGTATAAAATACTGGGTCTTTGAACAAGTTTTGTTCAAAGCCCCATTATTTTGTTATGGGACTTGGTATAAAGCTTCAGTCCCCATAACAAAATGTTGGGGCTTTGAACAAACTTGTTCAAAGCCCCAACATTTTGTTATGGGGACTGAAGCTTTATATATAAAGTCCCATAGTAAAATAATGCGATTTATCCCTTTGATGGGACCTTTGTTATGGGAATAAATCCCATTATTTTGTTATGGGATCAAGTCCCATAACAAAATAATGGGACCTTTGAACATGTTAGTTCAAGGTCCCATTATTTTGTTATGAGACTTCTTCAGTCCCATAACAAAATATTTGTTCAAAGCCCCAGTATTTTGTTATGGGACTAGTCTGGGGTGTTTTTCCAACGCTAATGGAGCTTAAGTGTGCGCGCGAATTTTTTGCTATTCTTCAATGAATTTTGAAATGGTGGATAGTCCCCAATAAGCGCGTCCAAAAATGGCTACTGATCAAAATTACACTAAATTGTCTTACACCATAGGTTTAAAATCTTCTCTTAATCTGGGCCTTTCTAAGGCCTGAAACACAATTGACTACATAAGTAATTAAATTACTTTCTCATTCTGTTTTCAAGATAAGACCATCTTTTACAATCAATACTATAATATATGATAATGATATTGCACATCTAACATGAAATACTTACTTGAACAATAAAAAGAACAATTATCAACTAATCATGATCCTATTGTAGATGCAACATTATCATTATTTTTAGCACTATGGAAACTGGAAAGGTGATAGTAAGAATTTATTGCAGGTTTACTCCTTTTTCAATGCTATGCCAAGAGGGGTTCTGTCAAAGGCTTAGGATGCGATGTATTGAATTTTATGAAGAATGCGACTACGACTCCAAGCAAGGCTGAAATCCCTGGAATGAAACCTAGTGAAAATCGTGTAACTGAGAAACATGGATATGCTGGATCACAGGGAGCTGGAGCAGCACCTGCATATCGAGAGCAAATCTTGTGTTAAAGAATCATTAACCAAAATCAAACTTGTTGCACATAACAAAACAACACTGAGAGAATGGAGAATGGAAAAGTGGCTTAAGTTTAAAACAGAAGAACAACCTCTTGCCAAAAAATGTAAGAAAAGGAAACCGAAACATTTTTCCCTTGCTGAATATCTCAATGGGAAATTATATTACAAGGATTTTAAATGTAATCATCTTCAACACACAAGGAACTAATAATGTTTAAGTTATTGGTTAAGTCTTGCAAATTAGCATAAACAATGATCAGCATAGTGAAAGCAACAGATTCAACCAAGGACATAGGAAATATATTGTTT